>JAMZAV010000802.1:0-333152 GCA_024449915.1 Sweltsa coloradensis
CAAACAAAATAACAAAGAATGTTTCGAGTCGCAAGAAAATGCGAATTTTTTAACAATATTTTTCGATTACGCTCAAATTTCACACGAATATATTAATTCAAAAAATTAAAGTTCTGTGAAAAAATCATTACAATCGGTTAAAGAATGTAGGTGTTATAAGTCGAAGAAATGTTTAAAATTGAAAAAAATCGTAAAATTGCGGTTATCATGAGAAATGATTTTTCAATTGCGCTCAAATTTCACACGAATATATTAATTCATAAAATTAAGGTTCTGTGAAAAAATAATTACAATCGCTCAATCGGATAAAGCATGTAGGTGTTATAAGTCGAAGAAATTTAACAAAACGAAAAAAAATCTTAAAATTGCGATTTTCATGAGAAATAATTTCTCGATTACGCTCAGATTTCACAAGAATATATTAATTCATAAAATAAAGGTTCTGTTAAAAAATTATTACAATCGAATAAAGCATGTAGGTGCTATAAGTCGAAGAAATTTTAAAAAAATCGAAAAAAATCGAAAATTGCGATTTTTACGAGAAATAACTTTTCGATTGCGCTCAAAAACGTGGCAGTTCTAAGTTCAGAGATTTCGAAGGCCTCCATAAAATTTCATCGCAATTGGAGTATCGGTTTAGCCGGAATCGTGTTAACAGACACACAAAAATACATACAGAAAAAAAAGAAAAAAAAAACATTCCGGATTTTTTTCTCCAGTGTAGTTAAATGGAATCTTCACTTCGCTCGCTACGCTCATCCAATAATGTTTATTTATATACTAGGAAAACGCTTAAGTCCCGCCGCGTTGTTGGATGAGCGTAATTGGTGCATTGAGCTGCCATGTTTTAAGCGGATTTTCTGTTGTTCTGTGATAAAATCATTACTAAGTTGAAGATTTTTTTAAAATTAAATTTAATTAAATAAAAAATTAACTTAAATTTTAAATTTTTTCAATAAATTGTAATTTAAAAAAAGGAAAAAATCGTAATATTGAAATTTTCATAAGAAATAATTATTCGATTGTGCACAAATTTTACACGAATAAATTAATAAAATTAAGGTTTTGTGAAAAAATTATTACAATAGGATAAAGCATGTAGGTGTTATAAGTCAAAGAATTGTTTTAAAAAAGAAGAAAACGTAAAATTTCGATTTTCATGAGAAATAACTTTTCGATTACGCTCAAATTTCGCACGAAATCTTAATTCATGAAATTAAGGTTCTGTGAAAAAATCATTACAATCGGTTAAAGCATGTAGGTGTTATAAGTCGAAGAAAGTTTTTAAAAATCGAAAAAAATCGTAAAATTGCGTTTTTTATGAGAAAAAAATTTCCCGATTGCGCTCAAAAACGTGGCAGTTCTAAGTTCAGAGATTTCGAAAACCTCCATGAAATTTCATTGCAATCGGAGTATCGGTTTAGCCGGAATCGTGTTAACAGACACACAAAAATACAGAAAGAAAGAAAGAAAAAAAAAACATTCCGGATTTTTTTCTCCAGTGTAGTGAAATGGAATCTTCGCTTCGCTCGCTACGCTCATCCAATTATTTTATTATCTTGCATTCATGTTCGTCTGTTTTCATTATTATAATATTTCCACGTATTTTTTACAATGATATATTTGTACAATTTGTGTAGTAGTTTATCATAATAATATGATAAACATAATATTATAACATTATTATTGTTAGTTATTTCAATAATTTCTGAATTGTATTAAATATTGACTCGACTTGACGTTCAGTAAGTTGGTCTGTTGGAGAGGCAAAGAAAAAGTGCATTATTGTCTTTACAGTAGTTAGGTTTCTGATACACACTTATTTTAATTCTGAAAACACTTACTAAAACAAGAAATAGGTTGACCAACCTCTGAAACTTACATTGCCCGTGCAGTGCTAGCATCAGTCGGAGATAATAAGTATGTAATCATTACAAAAATACAATTAAACCTTTTTAAAAAACACAAAGAGTACAACTGTTAACACATACACATATTTTATAGGCTTTTGAAATTAAAATGGTGTAGTTTATTTAATTTTAATAATCAGACAAGTAATAAAAGTTGTAATTATGTTTCAGACAAGTAATAAAAGTTGTAATTATGTTTTGTTTGATTTTGTCAAGTTCGTAATTATCATTATTTTTAGTTGTTTTTTTTGTAATACGCGTTTTATTTATGTAGTAATTACTTAGTAAATTTTGTAAAATGTTTATACACATGTAATAGATGATAATTTGTAATGATCTTGTTGATTATAGTAGTTTGGTAATAGTTGTTCTTGAAATGATTGTTGGTCGAAGGGAGGCTACATACCTGATGCACAGCTGATCTCGAAGATGTTATGAGATGATCCTTACTTGTAGACGGACGGGTACTCACGCGTTGTTGAGTTTTATGTAGGGTAAGGCGCCTACGTGGTCCAACCAGCAAGTAGGAACGGTCACCTGCCCACACCGGCCGCGCTCCCTAAGGAAGCCTCTAGCCCGCTCCCATGTTGTGTCGCCTCTCAGACTGTTGCTGGATGTTGACTGACTGTTTCTCCTGGAACTCTCCAGGTCCAGAGCAGTCCAGAGTTTGCTTGGCAAGTGCATGTGTACTAAACTGTCCTTGTTCCTGATTGGTGATGAACCCCCTCCACGGGACTCGACTGGAGCTCCCGATTCGTGGTTCAGGTTTTTGAAACTATAAAGTTTTAGTTTTGTCTGGTATTGCAACAGACCACTTCAGCTAAAATGCTGTGTGTGTGTGAAGAATGTGGTGCGTGACATTTGGGCGTAGTCAATAGTGAATTACATTGATATACGTACGGGTGCCTGATTACTGTTTGTGCAGGGCCAACACACGGTTTAATCTCGGGCTTCTCACGTCAAAGAATGTTTCGCTCCCAGTCCCACACTTGTATAGTTTTGAATATTTATAAGACTTAAAACTATCTAAATTATTAGGTGAATTACCTGTTATGCTACAGCATGATGGGCAGAGATGTCGAGCTTTGTGTGTGTGTGGGGGGGGGGGGGGGGGTTGTAGAGGAACTACATGAATCGCAAATGAACGCGGATACGAAATTCTCACATTTTCCACAACATTTTTGATTCAGTATATACACAAGATAACACACACTGCCTGTCGTTCACTAAGAGCTCCGGTCCACTACACTTGCCAGCCAGACACACTTCACATTTCACACCGCACACCATAGCACAGACGCAGAGGAATGCCAGACACAACCACCCTCGTTCGCGTCTGGAACACGACTCAAGTCTAGCGTGCAGTTAACATTTTGAGCAAAATCCATTACGTTAAGAAATAATAAATTACAAAATAGGCTGTAAACGTGTAGGATTTAATTTAACGACAATGGTTTTGTTCTTCAATAAGTAATTTGTATCAAATCATGTTTGTCCGGCGATGAGTGCATGCAGTTACCAAGGTGTTACGAATCTGGCACGCTCAAGGTTACCTAACATTCCACTGGGAGATTAAATAAACCTTCTAATCATTACTCTTTACTCGTATTTCGTACTGGCTATGTTTTACATACGATTATATGCATTTCAAAACATGTTCTATAATTTTTCAGAAATAAAAAAATAATCCAGAAATAAAAAAATCTATTCCGACCGTTGTTTGAATTCGGGTCTCCAACATTCCGGGCATAAAGGCGCCTTAGCCAACTAGACTAGGAAAACGCCAAAGTCGTTTAAAGACGAGTGAGCGAGTCATGTGTTGACTATACCATGGGAACACTTTAAATGATAATAGGGTTTAGAGTTTATTTGGTATAAGGGCGCGTCAACTGTAAGGCCAATATGCGCCACTCTAGCCTTTGATAGGCTAGGGAGGAAAGACCCATGATAGATCCAGGTACGGGATGAAAGGGAATGTCACTGAAAATGTTGGAAAAACCAGAAGTTTTGCTTTTTTATTTTTTATTTAACATTTACGTTGTTATTTATTGACTACAAAAATTTATTTTATGCTGATATCATTTTTAAGCATTAACTTTTTTTCTACTTAAGCGCAGCATGCTATTTTGCATGGGAAAATGGCTTACCGGTGTAGCAGGGACCAGATACCCCCGGGATGGGATACCCCCCGGTATCCCAGCTCTAGGGATAGAATACCCCCGGTATACCAACTCTAGGGATGGATACCCCCCCGGTATCCTAGCCCTAGGGCTACAGTACCCTACGCAGGGATGGAATACCCCCCACGATATAACGTGTATTAAGACAAAAGGGGGTACTTGGTCCCGGGGGGAGGATCCCCCCCACGCATAACGTGGAAAGACAAAAGGGGGTTTTGGGCCCCTGGGGCTAGATCCCCCCCACGAAATAACGTTTATTAAAAACAAAAGGGGTACTTGGCCCCTGGGGCTAGGAACCCCCCACGATATAAGGTATTAAAACAAAGGGGGGTATTTGGGGTCCCTAGGGCTAGGATACCCCCACGATACAACTCGTTTAAAACAAAAGGGGGATTTACCTGGGCGGGGATACCCCCATGACATGACGTTTTTAAAAAAAAAGGGGGTACTTGGCCCCCTGGGGCTAGGAAAAACCCCCACGAATAACGTGTATTAAGACAAAAGGGGGGGTATTTGGTCCCTAGGGTAAGATCCCGCCCACGATATAACGTGTATTAAGACAAAGGGGGTATTGGCCCCAGGGCTAGGATACCCCCCACGAATAATGTAAAAAGAAAAAAGGGGGGTATTGGTCCCTAGGATGGAATACCCCCTCGAATAACGTTATAAAGACGAAAGGGGGGTACTTGGCCCCTAGGGAGGAAATACCCCCATGATATAACGTGAAAAAGCAAAAGGAGGTTCTTGGTCCCTATGCTGGGTCCCCCCCATTTTTATAACGGAATTATAAAAAAGGGGGGTCTTGGTCCCTAGGGGGGATACCCCACGTTATAACGTGTTAATAGACAAATGGGGTATTTGATCCCTAGGGCTGGAAAAACCCCACACGATAAAAACGTGTAAAAAAAAAAGGGAGGTATTTGGGTCCCTTGGGATGGAATACTTCCCACGATTAACGTGTTTTAAGACGAAAGGGGGTATTTGGGGCCCTAGGGAGGGAAACCCACAAATGGTTTACATTTTAATAATGATTTTTACGGGTTTTTAAATTTTCTTGTACCCCCCTAGCCAAAAATTCTATCCAAAGACTTTATAGTATAATTTTGTTGTTATTTTATTTTTTCGTCCTCGTCAAATTTAAAATATTTTATTTTTTTTTTTTACTGAAATGTCATTGTTTTTTTTTTTTTTAATTGGGGGTTGAGCAAATGGAAGACTTCAATTTCACTGACCCCCCCAAATATTACCCCGGGTTTTTTTTTTGGTTTGTTTTTCTGTCTGCTTGTTCGCTCCTACCGGGCAAACGGCATATCCGCTTAATAAAAATTTGAGGGGCCTTTCAAAATCATTAAATTTAGACTTGCTAGTTTTTGGGGTACAATCTGAAATATTTCTCAAAAATACGTACTTTTACGATTTTTTTCGATTTTTAGGCGATATTTTCCTGAATTTAAGCCATTTCTCCCAAAAACGGGTGGGGCTACAACGTTCATATTTCAATGGCATTGAGGTTATGGTGATGTACTGTTTTTCGAAAAAAAGTTGAAAAAGTTGCCGAATCTTAGAATAAAGTTTTTAATAAAATTTTTTTTTATTTTTTTGCGATATTTTCGTCCCTTTTGGGGCCAATTCTGCCAAAGGGGGTTGGGCTAAAACGTTCATTTTATGTATGGAATTTAAAGGTTATGGTGTTGTAGACCTTTTGAACGAAAATTTTGAAAAAGAAACCCCAATCCATAGAAATAAAGCTTTTAATAAAATTTTTTTTACGGTAAATAATACCAATTGACGGTAACAATAAATCTTGACAACAAGCCCTACAATCGTAGGCAGAAAACAAAGCATTTGCAAAAGTAAATATCCCCGCGAAAACTAAAAAACTGTAAAAAGCTCACCCATCAACGCGGCGGACTTTATCGTTTCCTGTTACAACAATAGGAGACTGGCGATGAACCCTAAATACTAAATTTTTTATGAGTTGTTTGGTTTCGTTTTTTTTCGTAATTCGGTGGTAAGAGTAGTGCAGAGTTTTTTTGGATTTGGTTTTGAAGGGGGATTTTAAATTTTTTTAGATTTGTTTTAATTAAAATCAACGTTTTTCTTAAAAATTTTTTTAAAAGAAAAAAATTCATAAAAAAAATTTAAAAAATTAAAATTTAAAAAATATCTCCATTTCATCAGCCCAACTCTCTTTCATTAAAAAAAACAAAACATCGAGTCTTTTTCTTAATATTTAGTTCCAAACTAGATCCAAGAAAAATAAATGCCCTCAAAAAGTGATCCTGAGAAACGCTAGAATTTGAAACAACTTTTATTTTTTTTGGCTATTAAAAACAATTGACATCACGAGCATACAAAAAAATAGTTTAATATTTATTTGTATATACATGTGCCCTTTGAATAGAAAAGTGATAAATGAAAAATTTTTAATAAATTTAATTTTTTTTTTTTTTTTTTAAATTCCCCGGTTGGGGGATATTAGTACCAAAAATAAACAAGTACTATAGAAAATTGGGAAATAATCCCTACAATCGGTACAAAGAAACTTTTGGGTAAGAAATGTGTCACTTTCCCATTGTTGTTTAAAACCAAAGCTATTATTACTTCTTTTTTTAAAAATTTTTTTGGGGGGAGGTAAAATAACTAGTGTAAAAACCCTTAACCCACATTTGAAAATTCGTCCAAACCAGAGGTTCAGGATTTGGGGGTTTTAAATTTTCAAAAACGAAAAATAAAGCACTAAAAGGAAATAAAAAAACAAATTCAAAAATTAATTCCATTGAAATATCAAGACCATGAAGTTAAATAACTAGGATAACGCTAAATCCCGTCGCGTTTTGAGGGAGACCGGGTACGTGCAAAACGACCCGGTACGACTTCCCAGTTTTCTACCAATAATCTTTAAAGGGCTTCACCCATTTAGCTGAAAATTTTTAGAATAAAAGAATGTTGTACTTATTAACCCCCGAAAATTTCATAAACGGAAAAATTTTTTTTTTTTTATTTTTTTTTAAAAACCCAAAGATCGGGTTTTGTTTAAAAATCTATACAGCAACCCGCATAGGTGTATGTAAAATTGCAAAAAATTTTAGGTCGATCAGAGAAACGGGGCGACCTGACCGAAAACAGTAAAAGAAAAAAAAAAAAAAAAACAAAACAGACATTCAGCCGTGAAGTCAAGTGAAAACGCCCCACTCTCGCTCAATTTTTTTATCAAAAGAGAAATAAAAAATACATCCACATGATTCAAAGTAAATTAAAAACGTCCATTTCCAATTATTTAAAATTTTTTTTTACAACAAAAAGAGAAAACCTACGGGATATCAAGATCTCACAATTAAAAGTTTTCTTTTGAAGTACTACCTTACTTTTAAACACTTTAAATTACCTTTTGTATTGTTGAGAAAACAATGTAAATATCTGAAATTTTTAAAAAGGGGATTTGACTACTAAAATAAAATATATAGGAATTATTTAAAAAAAAAATAAAAGCCAAAACCAAAACTTGTAAAAAAACAGCCAAACCCTTTCTAAACTAAAATAAATTTAAAACTAGAAAAATGCAAAGCAAAAAATTCAATTGAAATTTTACAATTTAAAAAAAATTTATAAACATAAATAAAAGGCGGGAAAACTCAAATAAACGCACCATGGTAGATATTTCTCTGAATGGTTCAATATCTTACTTAAATTTTTCAAGGGTGTTAAAAAAAGCTTTTTTATTTATATTTGCACCCCGGGTTTGGAAAAAAT
The DNA here is from genome assembly GCA_024449915.1 of Sweltsa coloradensis. Lineage (NCBI taxonomy): Eukaryota > Metazoa > Arthropoda > Insecta > Plecoptera > Chloroperlidae > Sweltsa > Sweltsa coloradensis. Next base: position 7,844 of record JAMZAV010000802.1, read on the forward strand.
AAGCTTTAAAAATCCATTGCGAGACATAATAACAAAATGGGAAATCTTCAAATTTGGGTTCAATTCAAGAAATTCCCACAAAACCTTTATCTTACAATAAAAAAAAAATTAACCTGCGGTCTGTGCGTTACATTGATTTAAACGTTAAATAATCAAATCTTTATACAGTTATATCGGGGGGGGGGGGGGGGGGGGGGGGGGGGGGGTTCCTCCTGAGACCAAAACCCCTTTTCTCTTTAAACACGTTTTTTATCGTGGGGGGGAAATTCCATCCCTAGAGACCCAAATACCCCTTTTCGCTTTAAACACTTATATCGTGGGGGGTATTCCATCCCTAGGGATCGAGTGCCCCTCTTTCGTCTTTTTACACGTTATATCGTGGGGGGTATCCCACCCTTGGACCCAATACCCCCTTTGTCTTTTTTAAAGTTAAAATTTGGGGGGTTTTCCTAGCCCTAAGGACCAAATACCCCCTTTTTTTCTTGTTTCACTATATAAGGGGGGTATCCCATCCCTAGGGACCCCGTCACCCCCTTTCGTCTTTATACACGTTATATCGTTGGGGGGGATTACATCCCCAGGGACCCTACCCAAAATTTGTCCCTTTTTTTCCTTATATCGTGGGGGGGATCCCTCCCTAGGGACCAATACCCCCCTTTTTTTTTTACACGTTTTCGTGGGGGGTATCCTAGCCTAGAGACCAAGTACCCCTTTTTTCTTTTTACCGTTTATCATGGGGGGTATTCCCTCCCTAGGGATAATACCCCCTTTTTTCTTGTTTTCACTTTTTTCATGGGGGGTATTCACCCAAGGGGAAAAGTCCCCCTTTGTCTTTTATAACGTTATATCTGGGGGGTTTCCATCCCCAGGGACCCCCGTACCCCCTTTCGCTTTATACACTTTTCGTGGGGGTACCCCTCCAGGGACCAAGTACCCCCTTTCGTCATTATACACGTTTTATCGTGGGGGTATTCCCATCCCTAGGCCAATTTACCCCCCTTTGGGCTTTTTACACGTTAATTTGTGGGGGTTCCCACCCCAGGGGCCAAATACCCCCCTTTTATATTTATACAGTTATTGTGGGGGTATCCCATCCCTAGGGACCAAGTACCCCCTTACGTCATTATACACGTTATATCGTGGGGGTATCCCATCCCCAGAGACCCAAATACCCCCCCTTTTGGGCTTTTTACAGTTTATCGTGGGGGATTCCATCCCAGGGCCAAGTACCTCCCTTCGTCTTTATACACGTTATATCGTGGGGGGTATCCCATCTTTGGGGCCAAGTACCCCTTTGGTCGTAATATACTAATATTGAGGGGGTATCCTCGCCCTAAACCAAACCCCCTATACTTTTAACACGTTATATCGGGGGGGATCTAGCCCTGGGACCCCGTACCCCCTTTCGCTAAAAACACGTTATATCGTGGGGGGTATCCTAGCCCTGCGTAGGGGACTCCAGCCCTAGGGTAACCGGGGGGGTGTCCCTCCCCAGACTGGGATAAACCGGGGGGTATCCCCTCCCGGGGGTATCGGCCCTGCTTTCACCCGGGACTGATTAATGCCTAAACTAGGCTGTATAGAGTGTTTTTCAAACATTTTAGTAAATTGTAAAGAACCTAGATTAACAGGTTTTAAAGGACCATGAATTCATGTAAAAAATTAAAATGAACCTTGGGATGTTTACACTCAAAATTTTCGAAAAAAACAAAAAAAATAAACTTTAAAATGCTGTTATCTCCGAACTTTTATTTTCGCACATTTGCTAACATTTTTTCCTACTTCTTCTACAGTTTTTAAGATTGAAGGTTAATTTTTTTAACGTGCTCACAAGTCTTATTCTGACAAATTCACCAGACACATTTTTGATGAGATCTACTATAGTTTTTTTAATTAAAATATGTTAAATATGGGTTTGCTACACAATCATACATTTTCCAACAATACAAAAAAATCATAAATATACCAAACAAAACAAAAATTATCAAATCCCTCTGGTGAATGTTTAGATGTATTTTTTTTTAATCAAAAACACTTTACACTTTAAAAAAAATGAAAACTAGCAAAACGCTGTTTTAACAGTCACTACGTATACCACAGCACTCAATCCGAATTGATTGATTGAAGTCGGTTTGAGTTCAATGAGTCTCTTGATATACACACTCGTTTCGAATTGAAGTCAATCTACTTTCCAAAGTGGATTGACTTGAGTAAATTGCTTGATATACAGTTCAATCAATACGGATCAACACTGCCTTAGAGATTTAGATTTCAGTGAATACCATTATAAGGCAGGCGTTGTTTATTACATGTTTACAATAAATGGAGTCTTAGAGGCTTTTTTAATGTAGACATTAGGCTTTATATTTACGTAGCTGTAGGTCAGATACGTGTACATAGTATTTTCAAGTGTTATTTATATAATCTTGTAGCATCTATCTAAACTGCACAACAACAACTTCAATTCGAATCGAAATAGGATTGAGGAAGTCGCTTCGAATGTCCATGATATACACTTAAAGTCAAACCGAATTGAACTCAAACCGAATTCAGTCAATTCGGATTGACTGCTGTGGTATACGTAGTGATTGTAATTGTCCATTGTTGGGAAATAAAAAAAAATTGAACTTTTTTTGGGGGGAATTATTACTTTCAAAAATATAAGCAGTTATACTAAAAATTTCAAATGTGAACATGGAATGGTTTAGAAAATTTCAATTTTATTAAAATATCCCCTTAACACATGACTCGCTCACTCGTCTAACCATGGAGTTATAAATAGTACTGGGTCTAACAACGACTTTGTCGTTTTTCTAGTATTATTTAATATTTGGTTTTGTTTCTTCGTGCACAAGCCTGTCATCACAATAATTTCAAATTTGATAGGCCAAGCAACGAAGGATTTTTTTTCTGAAAAACTTCCGGGCAAGCTGAATTTTTGCACAGACCTTCCAGAAAGGGTCCTTAGGGAAAAAGTCCTCAAAAATCGGATTGGAGCGTTGGCCACCATATTGGAAAATGTTTGCACAAAAGTGGCTGTTTCCGTATATCTTCAAAATGGCTTAAGTTAGACGGAAAGTTTCAATGGCAAAAGTATTCCCCTTGTAATTCTCTACAAAAATTGTGTCTATTATATTTTCGGTAAAGACCGCAATTACGTCACAAAACCATGAGTGCGCAATAGCTAGGGGACGGGGAATCTCAGAGGGGACTGCGGAAGGGACGAGATAACGAAGGCTGGCCAGAACGAAACGAATAGAGACATATTTAGACAGAGATAACGAGATAACTGGTTTTTAGCTCCACCACACACTATTAGATAAGGAGACTCTCGACGGCCAGAGGTCTAGTTATCGTTTTGCGACTGAAAAAATAAATACCGATATGATATGAATAACAAAGATCATGCACATCGTGACTTTCAAATGAACGATAATTAGTTCATTATTTTGTATCATTGGTTGACGTTTCCGCGCTTGTTGCTTTTTGTCTCTACAATAAGTTATTTATAGTTGGATGAGCGTAGCGAGCGAAGCGAAGATTCCATTTTACTACACTGGAGAAAAAAATATCCGGAATGTTTTTTTTTTTCTTTCTTTTTTTTTGTATTTTTGTCTGTTTTTCCACACGATTCCGGCTAAACCGATACTCCGATTGCGATGAAATTTTATGGAGGCCTTCGAAATCTCTGATCTTAGAACTGCCACGTTTTTGAGCCCAATCGGAAATTTTTTTCTCATGAAAATCGCAATTTTACGATTATTTCGATTTTTTAAAAATTTATTCGACTTATACACACACATGCTTTATTTGATTGTAATGATTTTTGCACAGAACCTTCATTTTATGAATTAAGATATTCTCGTGAAATTTGAACGCAATTGAAAAAATATTTATCATAAAAATCGAAATTTTCCTGTTTTTTTTTTTTAAAAAAATTCTTTGATTTACAACACCTACATGCTTTATCCGATTGAAATGATTTTTTCGCAGAACCTTAATTTTATGATGAATATATTATTGTTAAATTTGAGCGCAATCGAGAAATTATTTCTTATAAAAATTTCAATTTTACGATTTTTTTAAACAATCACGATTAATAAAAAAAAAAAAAAATTATTTTTTTTATTTTATTTAATTGAATTTTAAAAAATTTCAATTTAATAATGATTTTTCCACAGAACAACAGAAAATTCGCATAACACATGGCAGCTCAATGCACCAATTACGCTCAACCAACAACGCGGCGGGACTTAAGCGTTTTCCTAGTATATATATATATATATATATTAATTATATATATATATATATATATATATAGTTCATTGTAGTTGATTGGCTAAAAATCAGTGATAATTACTTCGTTAGTACAGTGGCGTCGGAACAGGCGGGCAAGGGGGAGGGCATAGCCCCCCCAAACGTTCATAGGGGGGCAGATTTTAGATTTGAAAAATCAAGATTTCTTTCTACCATACTTTTTGGGAAAGCAACGTCGGATGATCCTGTCAATAATTCATTTCCAGGAAGAAACAACCCAGGAATGTTAGGTTGGCTCAGGGGTTCAGGCATGGGGACCCATGCCTGAACCGTCTATCCGATACCCGTCTTGTATTGTGTGCCGGTCACTCACTTCAGTGAGAGTGGACACGTGACATTGACTCACGTCTAATCCAAACATCCCTTTGAATGATTTGCTAGAGTTATTGGCAGACGCAAGTTGGGATTTGGTTCGCTCGTGTCGCATCGTTATGCGTTCTGTCATCTTTGCCCTTAGTGATGTAGTGACTTTGATTATAGCGAAGTGGCAAGTGGGAAGATTCTTCTTCTTCGAGTGTAAGTAGTGTAGTGTGTAGTGTTTAACTCTTTCCGCCACGGAAATTAATTGTTAATTTCTTCTCAAAATTAATCATTTCATAAAATTCCTTGTTTTTTTAAAATAATTTTCATATATTTTTTTTTTGGATTTGGTCAAAATTTTCAAAATTTTGGAATGGTTGTAAATTCGAAATTAGCAGTGACAAATTTTCGAGTCAAAATTTTCAAAAATCTTTTTTTTCTCTTTTGGTTACATTTTTGTTTTAAATTATCTCAACAAGTTATGAATAAACCAAAATTCCGGGACATTCATAAAAACTGCCCGTTTTTATCATTTTTTACACTTTGCTATTTTGATTTGTCCATAAAATCTCTGCCAGACACGTCACAAGTTTGGGGTAAAAACTGTAGTATTCAGGGAAGTCTGTATTTTCCGTAGAATGGTGGTTATTGATGCTATCCACCATGCATTAAAGTACATAAAATCAGCAAGTTGGTGGTCAACATCGGTAACCACCGAGCCTGAAAGAGTTAATGGTGTTAAAGACTAGGAAGCTTCGAAAACGCTTTTTCAGGCGCGTTGTTGGATGGCGTAATTTTTTAAACGAAAAAAGCGTAAAATTGCGATTTTCATGAAGAATAATTTTTCGATTACGCTCAAATTTCACACGAATATATAAATTCATAAATTGCGACTATCATAAGAAACAAATTTTCAATTGCGCTCAAATTTCACACGAATATATAAATTCATAAAATTAAGGTGTTGTAAAAAAATCATCACAATCGGATAAAGCATGTAGGTGTTATAAGTCGAAGAAATTAAAAAAATAGAAAAATATCGTAAAACTGCTAAAGTAATAATTTTTTGATTACGCTCAAATTTCACACGAATATATTAATTCATAAAATAAAGGTTCTGTGAAAAAATCATTACAATCGGATAAAGCATCTAGGTGTTATAAATCGAAGAATTGTTTTAAAAATAGAAAAAAATAGAAAATTGCGATTTTTATGAGAAATAATTTTTCGATTGCGCTCAAAAACGTGTCAGTTTTAAGTTCAGAGATTTCGAAGGCCTCCAGAAAATTTCATCGCAATTGGAGTATCGATTTAACCGGCCGGAATCGTGTTAACAAACACACAAAAATACAAAAAAAAACACATGCCGGATTTTTTTCTCCAGTGTGGTGAAATGGAATCTTCGCTTCGCTCATCCGAAAATTATGTTGAACTAAATAAAATAAATAAAAATAAAATGAATAGATTAAATCAAAACTTTAATTTTCTGTTCTATAAAGAAAATTACTGTTTATAAACAAAATATCGGTACCTTAGCCAAATAATTATATATTATCTATCTTCATAATAAAATTGTTGTCTTGTGTAAGAAATGGGTTTTGAATTTTGATAAATCATATCTTTTTTATCCTCAACTAATTTTGTATAAAATAACTATGGCCAAATGTTGCGAGTTGACATCACAAATAAGAACTAGCCGGTGCATTTACTTGCTCATATTTGTTATCTTGTCAACTAGGAAGCTTCGCAAACGCTTTTTCAGGCGCGTTGTTGGATGAGCGTAATTGGTGCATTGAGCTGCCATGTGTTATGCGGATTTTCTGTTGTTCTGTGGAAAAATCATTACTAAGTTGAAGACATTTTTTTAAATTTAGTTAAATTAAATAAAGCTAACTTTTTTTATTGTAATTTTAAAAAAAACATAAAATTAAGTTTTTCATAAGAAATAATTATTCGATTGCGCTCAAATTTAACACAAATATATTAATTAATAAAATTAAGGTTCTGTGAAAAAAATCATTACAATAGGATAAAGCATGTAGGTGTTATAAGACAAAGAATTGTTTAAAAAAAGAAAAAACACGTAAAACTTCGATTTTCATGAGAAATAATTTTTTGATTGCGCTCAAATTGCACACGAATATCTTTATTCATAAAAATAATGATATGTGAAAAATCATTAAAATCGGATGAAGCATCTAGGTGTTATTAGTCGAAAAAATGTGTGAAAAATCGTAAAAAATCGTAAAATTGCGATTTTCATGAAAAATAATTTTCCGATTGCGCTCAAAAACGTGGCAGTTCTAAGTTCAGAGATTTCGATGGCCTCCAGAAAATTTCATCGCAATTGGAGTTTCGGTTTAGCCGGAATCGTGTTAGCAAACACACAAAAATACAAACAGAAAAAAAGAAAAAAACAAAGAAAAACATTCCGGATTTTTTTCTCCAGTGTAGTGAAATGGAATCTTCGCTTCGCTCGCTATGCTCGCTACGCTCATCCAACAAAGACTATAATATGATTGTGTTAATTTGAATATATCCTTTTATTTAATACACATTGAAGTACATAATATGTAAATTATGCCATTCTAGATTGTGGTAATCTCCAATAGATCATTGGATGAGCGTAGCGAGCGAAGCGATGATTCCATTTCACTACACTAGAGAAAAAAAATCCGGAACGTTTTTTTTCTTTTTCTTTCCCTTTTTTTCGTATTTTTGTCAGTTTGTTCACGATTCCGGCTAAACCGATCTCAAATTGCGATGAAATTTTCTGGAGGCCTTCGAAATTACTGAACTTAGAACTGCCACGTTTTTGAGCGCAATCAAAAAATTATTTCTCATTAAAATTGCAATTTTACGATTTTTTTTAGATTTAAAAAAAATTCTTCAACTAATAACACCTAGGCATACATGCTTTATCCGATTGTAATGATTTGTTCAGAATCTTAATTTTACCAATAATTATATTCGTGTGAAATTTGAGCGCAATCGAAAAATTATTTCTTATGAAAATCGCAATTTTCCTGTTTTTTATTTTTAAAACATTCTTCGACGAATAACACCTACATGCTTTATTCGATTGTTTTGATATTTTCATAGAATCTTAATTTTATGAATTTATACATTTGTGTGAAATTTGAGCGCAATCGAAAAATAGTTTCTCGTGAAAATCGCAATTTTACGCCTTTTTTCGTTTAAAAAAACATACGCTCATCCAACAACGCGCCTGAAAAAGCGTTTGCGAAGCTTCCTAGTGTTAATAACATGTACTGCATCTATATTCTTCGAGTCAATGGGACTACACAATAATTAATTACTTATTTATTGGTAATGGTGTAACGTTTGATAGTACAAGTACAATAGAAGAATGTGAACCAAGTAAATCAGAATGGCCGAATATTATTACATGTGTCTAATAAAATTGAATCAAACTCTCGTTTGGAACAAACTATAATAATTCAGTACAACATGACATTGAGTTTTGTGATGGTTTGCTTCTTTGGTGCGTTGAAAGTTGAAACGCATAATATCAAAATTTGAATGCTATATATATATTATTGGATGAGCGTAGCGAGCGAAGCGAAGATTCCATTCTACTACACCGGAGAAAAAAATCCGGAATGTTTTTTTTTTCTTTCTTTTTGTATTTTTGTCTGTTTGTTAGCACGATTCCGGCTAAACCGATACTCCAATTGCAATGAAATTTTTTGGAGACCTTTGAAATCTCTTAACTTAGAATTTCCACGTTCTTGAGCGCAATCGAAAAATTATTTTTCATAAAAATCGCAATTTTACGATTTTTTTTTCGATTTAAAAAAATCGACTTCCGAATTATAACACATACAAGTTTTATTCGAGTGAAATGATTTTTTTTACAGAACCATAATTTTATAAATTAATATATTCGTGTGAAACTTGAGCGTAATCAAAAAATTATTTTCATTAAAATCGCAATTTTACGATTTTTTTCGATTTTTAAATTTTCGACTTATAACACCTATATGCTTTAATTAATTGTAATGATTTTTTTACAGAACCTTAATTTTATGAATTAAAATATTCTTGTAAAATTTGAGCGTAATCTAAAAATTATGTTTCATGAAAATCGCAATTTCACGTTTTTATCGTTAAAAAAATACGCTCATCCAACAACGCGCCTGAAAAAGCGTTTTTGAAGCTTCCTAGTACATTATTTGTATACTGAAAGATGATTTTATCAATCAAATCAAATCACATAGTAGGTATCGTTCATAAATCGGAAATGAACTGTTATTTCATCATTTTTCACGTGTCTGTTAAAACTAGGAAGCTTCATCAAACGCTTTTTCAGGCGCGTTGTTGGATGAGCGTAATTGGTGCATTGAGCTGCCATGTGTTATGCAGATTTTCTGTTGTTCTGTGAAAAAATCATTATTAGTGAAGATTTTTTAAAAAAAAAATCGTAATTAAAAAAAACGAAAATAATCGTAAAATTGCGATTTTCATAAAAAAAAAATTAGTTGCGCTCAAAAACATGGCAGTTTTACTTTAAAGATTTCGAAGGCCTCCAGAAAATTTCATCTCAATTGGAGTATTGGTTTAGCCGGAATCGTTTAACAAACACACACAAAAAAAAAAAAAACAGTCCGGATTTTTTTCTCCAGTGTAGTAGAATGGAATCTTAGCTTCGCTCGCTACGCTCATCCAATTACTGTTTTATGGCACTGCCAAGTGCCAACAGAGATAGTTCATGCATAATGATTCGAAAGGTCTCTGGTTCGATACCCTCCACTGGCAATCCATAAAAATAGAAGTAACCCTTTGTTCAGTTGAGAGGAAATGCATGCCATAAACATAAAATAAAACTAGTTATTACGCAATCTTTTTGTTATTATATAGTGAAAAACGTGACAGGTCCGCGATTTGTGTTTGCAATGTTTCTAGGAATTGTATATCAACATCAGAGTAGATGGCAGGGAGCAATAAAACTTTTATGAGCAACTCAACGTGTAGACATTTTCTACACGAGTGTGCACGGGGTAATGGCTTCAAGTCAATGATTTGTATAGCCCACAAATATTGATTTGAATAAAAAGAGATAGGTATTTTACTGTCCATGATTTTTTGGGAGTCTATAGATACTCTAAAAATTATACGTATGCATGCGCTGACTCTGCCTAACATGTGCAGTATTTTGTCATATTAGAATAGAATGATAAACATTTATTATCTTACCGGCGTCTGTTTCTCTTCGATATGGCTAATTGCTTTAATACCTCGGGCAATTTCCTTTTTTTTCTTCTAGCCGTTAGCTTAAGCCCCGTTTTTCTTCCCATATTTCTCCAAACTTTAAATTATTTCACTTGAGACACTCCACTCCACTTCACTTCACTTAGTCAACTGATTGGTTTGGGCTCTTGTGACAGCTTACCAAACATGCAAGAAGCCCAGAGGAAACTGATAAAAGTTTTATCACATAACCCAGCACAATTATTGTTCTCCATGGGCTTCCGATAAAATAGTCTGACGTCTGTGTATGCCTGACTATCGCAGGGCCACTGATAATTTTGTCGATATACAGTGGTTTTCTTCTCTATAGCGAGAATAATCTTACCATGTATTATCACGTAAAATAACTTTCAAGCAACGCAATGAAGAAATATGTGGACGATTATATTCAATAGGAGTTGAGGTTTTTACAGATATAAAATAATAAGAACAATTTCGAGCTATCTGCATTCTTTCGTTGGAACCACTATTATATACTTCCCGAACTGGGCCTTAGCCCTCTGTGATAACACTTCCCTAATCTGGGCCTTGGCCCTCTGAGAAAAACCTTCGACGGCAACCTTGCCGGCCAATGGCTACACACCAAGTCCCTACAGTGGGCCTTAGCCCTCTGGTAAAACACATCCCTAACGGGGCCTGGGCCCTCTGTGATAACACTCCAGCGGCAACCTTCCCGACCAACGACTTCCACACAAGTGATTGTTCCCGCGCGTCCCCAAGCCACGCGTCCTCCCGATTGCCTACGTCACAGTACAGTCACCTACTGTTCTCCTGACATCCACGCCACGTCCACGTACAACTTAAGTTCACACAAAGGATTATTTGACTTTAGGTCTATCGTTATAGTGGGTATTATTCGACCAATAACGGATAGCGTCTATTTCAAAACTGACCTAATGTTAACCCTTGACTGACCAATCACTAGATGTCTTTTGTTTCGTTACCTTATGGATATGCAGGTGGTTGCTTTTGCGGGAAGCCCCTGGTATCCCCTCCACAACGCCAAACACTCTCGTTTAACTAAATGATTTTGATGATAAGTGGACCAGTCTGATTTCCAATGAAATCAGATGATGTTTGACACTAAAGGAAATTGAATTCTGCATCGTTTGAGATGTGTCTGAAGGCTGTGGGTGAGATATTACTAATTTAATTGAGATAATTAGATTGTACAAGGTTAAAATAGATAAAGTTAAGTTGCTGTAGAAATTGCCCGGCTTCCATACATGACAATTATTGTAAATACTAGGAAAACGCTTAAGTCCCGCCGCGTTGTTGGATGAGCGTAATTGGTGCATTGAGCTGCCATGTGTTATGTGAATTTTCTGTTCTGTGAAAAAATCATTACTAAGTTGATGATTTTTTTTTTTAATTTAAAATAAATAAAAAATAAACTTTAATTTTTAATTTTTTTAATTAATCGTAATTTTAAAAAAGAAAAAAATTGTAAAATTTCGATTTCCATAAGAAATAATTATTCGATTGTGCCCAAATTTTACACGAATATATGAATTCATAAAATTAAGGTTCTGTGAAAAAATCATTACGATCGGATAAAAATGTAGGTGTTATTTGTCAAAGAATTGTTTTAAAAAAGAAAAACCCCGTAAAATTGCGATTTTTATGAGAAATAATTATTTGATTGCGCTTAAATTTTCCACGAATATATAAATTCATAAAATAAAGGTTCTGTGAAAAAATCATTACAATCGGACAAAGCGTGTAGGTATTATAAATCGAAGAAATTTTTTAAAAATCGAAAAAAATCGTAAAATTGCGATTTTTATGGGAATTTTTTTTTCGATTGTGCTCAAAAACGTGGCAGTTCTAAGTTCAGAGATTTCGAAGGTCTCAATAAAATTTCATCGCAATCGGAGTATCGGTTTAGCCGGAATCGTGCTAACAAACAGACAAAAATACAAAAAAAAAAAAAAAAAGAAAAAAAAACATTCCGGATTTTTTTCTCCAGTGTAGTGAAATGGAATCTTCGCTTCGCTCGCTACGCTCATCCAATTAATCGAAAAATTATAAAAGCAATTGATTGAAATTTAAATACTAATTAGCGATGGTGGAGATAGGCCTACCTATTACAATATGAGAGCTACGGGCGTGGCGTTCCCACAGCTCGCTAGAGGGCCGGGGGCGCTACCGGACGATACTACACACACAACTGTTCAACGAAAATAAACTTATTTAGCCTATGGTTTTCAGGGAAACGCGGGTAAGAAAATACGACATTTTGACTTTAGTACATAGATACACCTATGAACTTCAATGTAGAACCATTGAGTATATAAAGGTTCTATACTCAAAGGTAGAACTGGTCTCATGTCATTGCGTTATTTAAATAAATTATTGCGTCTCTGTTTTGATGGTTTGGCAAAGAGCACTTTGGTTTAAAAAGATACTAAAAACTTACCTCGAAATATGGACAGGTAAACCATTAGGTTACTAGTATTTCTCCCTTTCGTAAAAAAAAATCCGATGGCAATCTATTCATTATTCACTACGAGCTCTGAAAAATCGCTTGATAGGACATGTTCGAGATTTCGATACTTTGCATACCTAATTAGCGGTAAATTTTAAACAAATCTTTAGGACGTAAATGTATACGTTACTAGTTGAAGTCTTGATTTTAAAGATAGGAAAAAAACCGATTCCGTTTGATCCAATAAATTTCCAACCAATGCGATTTCCTCATTTTCGTGCGATAAATCCGTGAGAAATCGATGTATCCACAAAATTACTTTTGTGCGGTGTTCATGAAAGATTCCATTAGTAGGCTATTTAAAAAATAATATTTTCGAAATAGAATTTTTCATTTAAACCGGAATTTTTTGTTTTTTCCATTGTTGGTATTTCCTCAAAAATGCCATATTTGGCTGTTTATTACACTAAATTGTACTGAGGAAAAATTATTTTTATGCACATTGAAGTGATTTAAATAACAGTTATCTGATAACAACCAAAATTTTAATCAAATATGGCTGCTACTTCCTAGTATTCACAATATGAAAACTAGTTTCGTTCTGTGTTTTTGTACACTCTTTTTGTTACATCATTCACTTTGATGCTGTAGGTATAAGGAAGTAGCATGGCACCTCTGTTTGCAATAAATATTTGCGATCAAACTGCAATCATTCGTCAACCCCTCTACAGTACACGTATCCCCTCGCTTGCAGATATCAATGGCTGTCTGCTCCATCTTGTACCAGCTGGCCACGCGGCCTGAAGAACAACAGAAGATGTACGACGAGCTGCTGAGAGTGATACCAGACCCGGACACGCCCATCACAGCTCAGACCCTCAACGAGCTGCACTATCTCCGGGCGTTCGTCAAGGAGGTGTTCAGGTTGGGTTGAAGTTGTACAGAGAGAGGGTTCTTCGAGAGCATGAACAATAATTTAACTAAACCCAATAACAAATACCTTATTTTATTTCGTTATTTATCACGAGACTACATTAGTTTGATTTTGTAGTGAAAATTTAAATTTAAAAATCCATATGTTATGCATGACTAGATATCAATCAATATCTTTAGACTTCATACACAGTTTAAATAGGTATGCAACACTGACTGAATTTGTATGCAATCATGATAAATTTTTTCAACATTACCTGTTTTGACCGATTTACACTTAAAACATATGTTGTGTTCCAGTTTCGAATTCATTTGCTAAAATATAATGCAGAATGCTGCAATCAATTATAAGAATTTCAATTTTTTAGCCTCGGTTTTAACCTAAAATATTTTTTGTTTTGTTATTTTTATCCACTAGTATTAAACAATGTTTTCACTCGTGTACACTTAAATCATTGTATTTCTTGGTTAAATTAGTCGAGATACATACATTCTGACCAGACGTCCTTCCCCAGCGGGGAAACAGGGATATGTTTCCAGTTGGATTTTGTAACTTTTCGATTCGATTGTGTTAAATATTAGTAAAAGTGTGTGTTATAACAGGCCGTATAACTGAAGTATTAAATATTATTGTTACAGAGTTTATTCAACTGTAATCGGAAACGGACGAACACTTCAACATGATATGGTTATTTGTGGTTATCGGATTCCAAAAGGGGTATGTAATATTACAATGCATATAATAGGCCTAATATAGAAGAGTCAATGAAGGGCGCGAAGGCACAAACTATAATGGGATCTTAGCTGGTAATTATTTTCAATAGTGGATCTCCTATGGTAAGTAGCTGCAGATAGTTGAGATTTTGCAAAGTGATGATTACCAAATTACAATATCGTTATTTTAAATGGGTTATCTACGAGTTCTATTTTCGTTTGCGAAGATTAAACCGTTTTAATTAAAATATTTTTTTAAGCCTGTTGCGTTATAACTTTTTGAACCCACAGTTTTGCTTTTTTTTTACAATAATTTCGCATAACCACAGTTACAATTAATACATGTGCATACAATGCAATACATTCTACATGTGTAGAGAGAAAACTTGATGAGTTTGACCTAAACGTTAAAACCCTTTCAACCATAGGAATGTTGATTAAGACATTTTTAAATTTCTATAGAGAAATCAGACCAGGAAAATACTTTTAGTCTGGAATGTCGGTGACAATATCGAAGCCGGGACATTCTCGAGCATTACTCTGGAGCTAAATCTAATTATTTAAGAAATGGGATTAGTCTGTGTGTTTAAATGAATTTCTATACGGTCTTCCTTGCCTCATACCGGACCCCAAACCCAGTAAACCCCTTCTGTTCCAGACCCAGCTGGTCTTCCCCAACCTGGTCACCGGGAACATGGAAGAGTACGTGACGAACGCCGGCCAGTTCCTCCCTGAGCGGTGGATGAAGTCCTCCGGTGACACCAACACGATCCACCCCTTCGCCTCGCTACCCTACGGCCACGGTCCGAGGATGTGCCTGGGGAGGAGGTTCGCCGACCTTGAGATACAGATACTACTGGCCAAGGTGGGGCACACACACACAGGTCATGTGGTCAGGCGCAAAGTACAACATAACGGCAGCCTTTTGAATGCAGAATATATTTTTTTATATGGCTATTCGAGTTTGAATTCTAAAACACGTGATTTTGACTTTGATTTTCAATTAAGAGGATTATAGGACATGGTTGTAAGCAAATTCCCATTCGCTCGACCAACTGACACCACATTGGTTTACAATTTCGGGTAATTGTCAAGGAAGCGGAAACAGGGTTCTACAGTAACACTTCTAAGAAATTGTTTTTAAATTAAATTGATTTTTAGTTTTTTTTTAAGTCTTAAATTGGTCACATTCGTGGATTGATCTTAGGTAATAAACGTACAATATTGAAAATCTATGACTGTAGGGCTGTCCATGTATGCTTTAACACATAACAAAAACTTGTAGAAATACAGCCAAACCTTACACACTCAAAAGGAATGAGATCTAAAAAAAGGGCCAAGCTCATCTACCCTTCCACATTTGCGCATTCTTAATTCATAAACGTACAGTGTCCCATAACAGCATCCTCGAAAAGCTTGGCAAAATAGAATTTGCGATTATTAATTTAACGTAGTAGTTTATCCAAGTTCTTTTTTTGTAATTAATTTAAACGTAAACATGCAAATTCTATTTTGCCAAGCTTTTCGAGGATGCTGTTATGGGACACTGTACGTTTATGAATTAAGAATGCGCAAATGTGGAAGGGTAGATGAGCTTGGCCCTTTTTTTAGATCTCATTCCTTTTGAGTGTGTAAGGTTTGGCTGTATTTCTACAAGTTTTTGTTATGTGTGTGATCTTATTACTTTTTCAAGTTCCATTACAAAATTATTTGTTAAAATATAATATTTTTATCAAAGTTGATTTAATTTTTATGGTATTAGCAATAACAATAGGATGTAAAATATCTAGGCCCGGATTCATGTACATCCTGGGTATAGGTGGTATAACCATGGTATAACGACGGTATAAGGACTGGTTAAGTCTAGGCAACTCACATCCTATTAAAACTTTCCCATGTAACAACAAACGCACAACTAATGTAATTTTACACCTATTTCACTGCACCCACACGAGGGAAGCGATATATCTAGACGGCCTTGACCCACAGCCATGTAAATCATCAGATAATCAGAAGAATATTGAAAATTTTCACCATCTTTTGTTTTACATTTTTATTAAAAGTGACAGGAGATTGCGTGAGTTGATTAAAAGTAAAGAAGAAGCTTATTATTGCCGTAAATTTTGGAATAGCCTAGGACTATCATACCATTGTTTATCTGCATTAGGCTTGTAGTAATCAAAACTAGTTATTTGTGCGGGAAGTGTCAAAACAAGGTTGTGCTGGCCTAGGGTTGGCTAAGAAAGGCCTAGGGCTTGTCAAACATGTAGTGTAAGTATTTATTTATCTAGTCCTATAGCCTAATGGAACTTTAGACCTACACTGTTGTATTATAAATAATTTTCTACATCTGGGCCTAGGCCAGGGACGGTTTCTGATTTGTTTTATGAGAGTATAATGACACCTTTTCTCGTTCCACACAAAGAAGAAAAATTTTAAATGTCCGCCATTTGTTTACGTATCGCACTTTCCCGCCTAACTCTGCTTATACCGTCAACAAGTGTCAAGTAACTATGGTTACTTGTTGATTATATGCCAAGTGTTTAAGGCTTATTTTAAAACCTTTATTTGGAAGCCTTCCAACAAACTTTTTCAACTTTTTTTTTCAAAAGAGACTATATTTCTATAACCTTAATGTCCATGTAAAATATGAACATTGTAGCCCCACCCGTCTGGTCAGAAGCGCGGGCCGACGTATTAGATGTTAGCAGTAGTAGGCAGTAGTAGGCAGTAGTAGGCAGTAGTAGGCAGTAGCTAACATCCTTAAAGTGATTTTGAGCATGTTTGAAGACATTTTTCACAGAAGGATTCGTACCCCAAAAAATTTGCATGGTTGTCAGGTACTAATCCCCTCGATTGTGATAGTTCAAGTTCACTCACGTACATACGCGGGTAAAATTTGGCACTGTGCTTGGTCAAACCTAGACCCATAAATAAATTAAATCTATGTGAAAACGATTCATAAGAAATATATTCGATTGTGCAATTTACACATAATGTTCAAGGTTCTGTGAAAAATCATTACGATCGATAAATAATGTAGGTTATTGTCAAGAATTTTTAAAAAGAAAAACCCGTAAAATTGCGATTTTTATGAGAAATAATTTTGATTGCGCTTAAATTTTCCACGAATATAAATTCTAAAAAAGGTTCTGTGAAAAAATCATTACAATCGGACAAAGCGTGTAGGTATTATAAATCGAAGAAATTTTTAAAAATCGAAAAAAATCGTAAAATTGCGATTTTTATGGGAATTTTTTTTTCGATTGTGCTCAAAAACGTGGCAGTTCTAAGTTCAGAGATTCGAAGGTCTCAATAAAATTTCATCGCAATCGGAGTATCGGTTTAGCCGGAATCGTGCTAAACAAACAGACAAAAATACAAAAAAAACAAAAAAAGAAAAAAAAACATTCCGGATTTTTTTCTCCAGTGTAGTGAAATGGAATCTTCGCTTCACTCGCTACGCTCATCCATTAATCGAAAAATTATAAAAGCAATTGATTGAAATTTAAATACTAATTAGCGATGGTGGAGATAGGCCTACCTATTACAATATGAGAGCTACGGGCGTGGCGTTCCCACAGCTCGCTAGAGGGCGCCGCGGAGGGCGCTACCGGACGATACTACACACACAACTGTTCAACGAAAATAAACTATATTTAGCCTATGGTTTTCAGGGAACGCGGGTAAGAAAATACAGATATTTTGACTTTAGTACATAGATACACCTATGAACTTCAATGTAGAACTGGTCTCATGTCATTGCGTTATTTAAATAAATTATTGCGTCTCTGTTTTGATGGTTTGGCAAAGAGCACTTTGGCTTAAAGATACTAAAAAACTTACCTCGAAATATGGACAGGTAAACCATTAGGTTACTAGTATATTTCTTCCTTTCGTAAAAAAAAAATCCGATGGCAATCTATTCATTATTCACTACGAGATCTGGAAAATCGCTTGATAGGACATTTTCGAGATTTCGATACTTTGCATACCTAACTAGCGGTAAATTTTAAACAAAACTTTAGGACGTAAATGTATACGTTACTAGTTGAACTCTTGATTTAATGATCATTGATAGGAAAAAACCGATTCCGTTTGATCCAATACTTGCCAACCAATGCGATTTCCTCATTTTCGTGCGATAAATCCGTGAGAAATCGATGTATCCACAAAATTACTTTTGTGCGGTGTTCATGAAAGATTCCATTAGTAGGCTATTTAAAAAATCATATTTTCGAAATAGAATTTTTCATTTAACCGGAATTTTGTTTTTTCCATTGTTGGTATTTCCTCAAAAATGCCATATTTGGCTGTTCATTACACTAAATTGTACTGAGGAAAAATTATTTTTATGCACATTGAAGTGATTTAAATAACTATCTGATAACAACCAAAATTTTAATCAAATATGGCTGCTACTTCCTAGTATTCACAATATGAAAACTGCTTCGTTCTGTGTTTTTGTACACTTTTTTTGTTACATCATTCACTTTGATGTTGTAGGTGAAGTAGCATGCTGCTTGCAATAAATATTTACGGTCAAACTGCAATCATTCGTCAACCCCTCTACAGTACACGTATCCCCTCGCTTGCAGATATCAATGGCTGTCTGCTCCATCTTGTACCAGCTAGCCACGCGGCCTGAAGAACAACAGAAGATGTACGACGAGCTGCTGAGAGTGATACCAGACCCGGACACGCCCATCACAGCTCAGACACTCAACGAGCTGCACTATCTCCGGGCGTTCGTCAAGGAGGTGTTCAGGTTGGGTTGGAGTAGTTGTACAGAGGGTTCTTCGAGAGCATGAACAATAATTT
Source organism: Sweltsa coloradensis (assembly GCA_024449915.1). Classification (NCBI taxonomy): domain Eukaryota; kingdom Metazoa; phylum Arthropoda; class Insecta; order Plecoptera; family Chloroperlidae; genus Sweltsa; species Sweltsa coloradensis. Next base: position 26,628 of record JAMZAV010000802.1, read on the forward strand.
AACTAAACCCAATAACAAATAACCTTATTTTATTTCGTTATTTATCACGAGACTACATTAGTTTGATTTTGTAGTGAAAATTTAAATTTAAAAATCCATATGTGATGCATGACTAGATAATATCTTCAGACTTCATACACAGTTTAAATAGGTATGCAACACTGACTGAATTTGTATGCAATCATGATAAATTTTTTCAACATTACCTGTTTTGACCGATTTACACTTAAAACATATGTTGTGTTCCAGTTTTCGAATTCATTTGCTAAAATATAATGCAGAATGCTGCAATCAATTATAAGAATTTCAATTTTTTAGCCTCGGTTTTAACCTAAAATATTTTTTGTTTTGTTATTTTTATCCACCAGTATTAAACAATGTTGTCACTCGTGTACACTTTTAATATCATTGTATTTCTTGATTAAATTAGTCGAGATACATACATTCTGACCAGACGTCCTTCCCCAGCGGGGAAACAGGGATATGTTTCCAGTTGGATTTTGTAACTTTTCGATTCGATTGTGTTAAATATTAGTAAAAGTGTGTGTTATAACAGGCCGTATAACTGAAGTATTAAATATTATTGTGTTACAGAGTTTATTCAACTGTAATCGGAAACGGACGAACACTTCAACATGATATGGTTATTTGTGGTTATCGGATTCCAAAAGGGGTATGTAATATTACAATGCATATAATAGGCCTAATATAGAAGAGTCAATGAAGAGCGCGAAGGCACAAACTATAAAGGGATCTTATAGCTGGTAATTTATTCAAGAGTGGATTTTCTATGGTAAGTAGCTGCAGATAGTTAAGATTTTGCAAAGTGATGATTACCAAATTACAATATCGTTATTTTAAATGGGTCATCTACGAGTTCTATTTTCGTTTGCGAAGATTAAACCGTTTAATATTTTATTAAGCCTGTTGCGTTATAACTTTTTGAACCCACAGTTTTGCTTTTTTTTTTAAATAATTTCGCATAACCACAGTTACACTAAATACAAGCTCCCTTCTACATGTGTAGAGAGAAAACTTAATGAGTTTGACCTAAACGTTAAGACCCTTTCAACCATAGGAATGTTGATTAAGACATTTTTAAATTTCTATTGAGAAATCAGCCCAGGAAAATAAATGTCGGTGACAATATCGAAGCCGGAACATTCTCGCGCATTACTCTGGAGCTAAATCTAATTATTTATTTAAGAAATGGGATTAGTCTGTGTGTTTTTAAATTAATTTCTATACGGTCTTCCTTGCCTCATACCGGACCCCAAACCCAGTAAACCCCTTCTGTTCCAGACCCAGCTGGTCTTCCCCAACCTGGTCACCGGGAACATGGAAGAGTACGTGACGAACGCCGGCCAGTTCCTCCCTGAGCGGTGGATGAAGTCCTCCGGTGACACCAACACGATCCACCCCTTCGCCTCGCTACCCTACGGCCACGGTCCGAGGATGTGCCTGGGGAGGAGGTTCGCCGACCTTGAGATACAGATACTACTGGCCAAGGTGGGGCACACACACACAGGTCATGTCGTCAGGCGCAAAGTACAACATAACGGCAGCCTTTTGAATGCAGAATATATTTTTTTATATGGCTATTCGAGTTTGAATTCTAAAACACGTGATTTTGACTTTGATTTTCAATTAAGAGGATTATAGGACATGGTTGTAAGCAAATTCCCATTCGCTCGACCAACTGACACCACATTGGTTTACAATTTCGGGTAATTATCAAGGAAGCGGAAACAGGGTTCTACAGTAACACTTCTAAGAAATTGTTTTTAAATAAATTGATTATAGTTTTTTTTAAGTCTTAAATTGGTCACATTCGTGGATTGATCTTGGCTAATAAACGTACAATATTTAAAATCTATGACTGTAGGCTGTCCATGTATGCTTTAACACATAACAAAAACTTGTAGAAATACAGCCAAACCTTACACACTCAAAAGGAATGAGATCTAAAAAAAGGGCCAAGCTCATCTACCCTTCCACATTTGCGCATTCTTAATTCATAAACGTTACAGTGTCCCATAACAGCATCCTCGAAAAGCTTGGCAAAATAGAATTTGCGATTATTAATTTAACGTAGTAGTTTATCCAAGTTCTTTTTTTGTAATTAATTTAAACGTAAACATGCAAATTCTATTTTGCCAAGCTTTTCGAGGATGCTGTTATGGGACACTGTACGTTTTATGAATTAAGAATGCGCAAATGTGGAAGGGTAGATGAGCTTGGCCTTTTTTTAGATCTCATTCCTTTTGAGTGTGTAAGGTTTGGCTGTATTTCTACAAGTTTTTGTTATGTGTGTGATCTTATTACTTTTTCAGTTCCATTACAAAATTATTTGTTAAATATAATATTTTTATCAAAGTTGATTTAATTTTTATGGTATTAGCAATAACAATAAGATGTAAAATATCTAGGCCCGGATTCATGTACATCCTGGGTATAGGTGGTATAACCATGGTATAACGACGGTATAAGGACTGGTTAAGTCTAGGCAACTCACATCCTATTAAAACTTTCCCATGTAACAACAAACGCACAACTAATGTAATTTTACACCTATTTCACTGCACCCACACGAGGGAAGCGATATATCTAGACGGCCTTGACCCACAGCCATGTAAATCATCAGATAATCAGAAGAATATTGAAAATTTTCACCATCTTTTGTTTTACATTTTTATTAAAAGTGACAGGAGATTGCGTGAGTTGATTAAAAGTAAAGAAGAAGCTTATTATTGCCGTAATTTTGGAATAGCCTAGGACTATCATACCATTGTTTATCTGCATTAGGCTTGTAGTAATCAAAACTAGTTATTTGTGCGGGAAGTGTCAAAACAAGGTTGTGCTGGCCTAGGGTTGGCTAAGAAAGGCCTAGGGCTTGTCAAACATGTAGTGTAAGTATTTATTTATCTAGTCCTATAGCCTAATGGAACTTTAGACCTACACTGTTGTATTATAAATAATTTTCTACATCTGGGCCTAGGCCAGGGACGGTTTCTGATTTGTTTTATGAGAGTATAATGACACCTTTTCTCGTTCCACACAAAGAAGAAAAATTTTAAATGTCCGCCATTTGTTTACGTATCGCACTTTCCCGCCTAACTCTGCTATACCGTCAACAAGTGTCAAGTAACTATGGTTACTTGTGATTATATGCCAAGTGTTTAAGGCTTATTTTAAAACCTTTATTTGGAAGCCTTCCAACAAACTTTTTCAACTTTTTTTTTTCAAAAGAGACTATATTTCTATAACCTTAATGTCCATAAAATATGAACATTGTAGCCCCACCCGTCTGGTCAGAAGCGCGGGCCGACGTATTAGATGTTAGCAGTAGTAGGCAGTAGTAGGCAGTAGTAGGCAGTAGTAGGCAGTAGCTAACATCCTTAAAGTGATTTTGAGCATGTTTGAAGACATTTTTTCACCAAGAAGGAATGGTCGTACCCCAATAAAATTTGGCATGTGTTGTCAGGTACCTAAATCCCCTCGATTGTGATAGTTTTCAAGTTCACATCACGTTACATGACGGCTGGGTAACACCTCGAAATCACCCCAACTCTGCTTGGTGTATAAGGTGCTTGAGTGTGTAGCGCACCGCGGCTTGGCTGCGGCGCCCTAACGGGCACCTAGATTGACAACTATGTAAAGTTTCAGATCCGTCGGATTCTTATCGGCCGAGCGAATAGCTATGTGCCAACTGCGTCCTATTCCCTCTTAAACTTAAACTTATTTCGTTGGCCGTTAAGTTGGCAACAAAACAACTCACACTATAAACACTGTCGTGGTTTGACACAACGAACGAGTGAAATATAAGTTGGCTGCTATTCGAATACCCGGCACCTCCACCAAACTCGATATCACTTGCAATTAGCTTCTTAATTAGCTATCAAAAGCTTGTTCCACCTCGACAGCTATAGAAATAATTATTAAGACCAATTACATATTTATATTTAGATATCTCAACTTGTGATTTGCAAACAATAACGCCATTTTCTATAACCATTACGAAAAACACATGGATTATTCCTAATATCTTTTACTATACAACGGATTTGAGGTCTTGAAGGCACGCGTAGCGCATTGTTATCGATTATTTAATGTTAAAAACACATCAATCTAATTTAAACAAGTATATATTATACTTGTTTAGTGGCATAATGCCCATTCTTGGAAATCTGTTCTTGTAACTAACAGTACCAAGTTAATTAGTTATTTACCCTCAATTTGTTTCCATAATGGATCTACAGATCACTTTGTTTCACGCGTACCAATGCTAATCGAGACCCATCTTTACAGTTGATCCGGTCTTACAAGCTGGAGTTCCACCACAAGCCGTTGGACTACAAGATCACCTTCATGTACGCTCCCGACGGTGACCTCAAGTTTAAGATGACTCCGAGGCAACTGGAAGCGCAGGAGGGTCTCTAGAAGAATACTTTGTAAAACAACAAGGAGTGTCGACTCATAATCAAAAATCGCTGTTCTGAAACGAAAATTCATCGTCGAGTTATCTTTAGTCTTTACGGGTTACTGTTTTAGAACAGAATTCGTTATAATTATTTATATTTGATTGTAATGCTATGTTTGGAATGAAAGTGAAGTTAAAAACACTTGAATCATAATTATATTTTTTCAGTATTATAATCATAAGCTAAAAATGTAAAAATCTTAAATCTGTTCAGAGTATTTATTAATTTGGGTATATCAATTACAACTTAATTAATATTTTGTGATATCCCATGTGCAAAGAGAAATAATGCATGAACGAACTTGCATTTGCTTTTCAAAACATTTTGCTTGCGGGAGACACACGTTAAACCGAAGGGTTTGATTCGATTCTTCTCACCGTGTCTCTAACTCGTACACCTCGACCTAGTAGTGTGTTCACTCAATGTTTGGGATGACCCCCTAATGATTGAACCGTGCACAGCGGTTGCCCCGATCAGTAGAGCTCGGAGCAAGTGCACACTGCACACCCAAGAAAGACGTGGCAAAATCAACTGTTTAACACCCTTAATATTATATTATTAGGGTCGTGAAAGTCTAAAGTGTTCCCCGATAGTAAAAAAACATACCTCTCCCGTTCCCTAGTGTATAGCTAGTGTAGAGTAAAGTTGTTGGATGAGTTGGATTGTAGTCTACGGGAAAGCATTATTCCCATGTACTACAGAATCCTTTGAATGAAATGGGATGTGAAAATATGTATTATATTAGCATGTAATAAAATGTACATTATTTATCATGCTGTCTTTAAATACCTGCAATAAAACGTAACATTTGCCATGTTTGCGTATTATATGGATGTAATTTACTTTAGTCCTCCTCCTCAGTCATTAACATACCCACGGCCGCTGACTTATCCGGTGGGACCATCTTCCGATGAATATAACTAGAGGTGCTAAGTGACTTCTGAGAGATAAGAAGAAATGCCCAATGTGACTCAATTTCCAACATTCGAATGACAAAAACTATGTTGCTGATATCGAACCGGAAACTTTCCGTTTGGTTTAGGAGTCCCACATTTAAGGAACGTGCTATCTATCGGTGGACAGTAATTATTGTCTGTTCATAATTCTCAATTGGGCTAATAATGTGCTATAATATACACACAAAATCTCAACATGAGGATGTGATGCACTGTGACACGGTATGGTATAGATCGAGGCTACAAGCTGCAAGCAAGTATGTTGGGCGGTATGACGTGGCAGATGACCTGGCTGTCAGACTTGACTATAATCGGCATTGATAAAGTTTCTACTAAAATGCAACAAGTTACTTTGGAGCCGTTCTAGTTGTACCGCGACGCTCGTCCGGGGATGGCTCAAGTCAGCGGATGCTGGCGAAATATCACCCAGTCGGTGAGTGCGATGTATAGCTTTAATTTTAACCATGTAATTTTTATTGTAAATTATTATATAATAATATTCTATGCTGAAAAATAAATTATTTGTATTAAGTGGATAGCCTCTAAATACAAACTTATTTATGTTAATGTTCATTAAACGAGGGAGCGAAGCGACTGAGTGTCTCCATTCAACTCAAACGGCGCTTATTCTGTGATTCTGTGTGTCTGTCTGTACGTCGAAAATCAGCCGAATCGCTGAACAGATGCGATGAAATTTTAAAACAGACATCCGGTGTACGAGTTTACTGAAAACTGTTAACAAAATCAGCTAGATCCAATGCGATTTAAACCTACAATAAATAATTTTAAAAAAATGTATCAATAGTATTTGTTTACATTTTTCATATGTACTTAACACATGGCTCACTCACTCGTTTAACCAGTGGCGGCTTTTGACTCCAATATCAGGTGTGCAATTTCCATAAGGTAGGTTCCACCTAAAACGAGTTCAAGGTGAAGTTGTATTCTAAATAACGGTGAGATATGCAGCTAAAACAGCCTAATTTTATTAATGCACAAGGTAAGTTCTCACTTTACTTTAACCGGATGTGGATTCGGGTCATTTCTAGAGCAAAATAAAAGTTTTTTTTGTAGTTTTGTACGATTTTATATATTTAATAACTAGATACATTTTTTTGCTACACATTGTATTTACCGGTATGTTGAGTTACAGACGAAGATTCTGATTGCCCTCTACCATTGTTTAGAAGTAATCGATAGATAACTTTGTCAATATCAACTGTACGGTAGAGACGTTTTTTCACATTCATTGACAGCAGTGCTTCTAGACCATAGATACTACTATGTTCTAGACGATCCTGGCACATTGTGGTTCTTAATTTATACTCTTGACCAGATTTAATTTTGAAAATGTTCTTTCTACCCCTGCCGAAGTTACGGGTAGAGTAAGAAACACGCGTAGAACATCCGTGAGTGCGTTGTACTGGCAGTCAAGTGATTTACACTTTCTATTAGTTGGGTGATTGTTGGTTTGATCATTTTCTCTTTGAATTTGCGGTCCCTTTTCATTAAATCAAGATCACTCTTCAGATCGAAATAGTTCACATTGCAGAACTCTGCTATTGATTCAACTTCTTTTCGTGATGGAGACTTCAGTAGAACAGTCGCGAAATTCGACAGAACTTTTTCTATTTCTTGAGCAAAACGAGTGTTCAATCCTGAAAGGCTGTGATCGATTATTTCTACAAAAGATACTCGTTTTTTCTGAAAGAAGATCGTTATGACAATGCTCCATGGCGGGATTTTAATCGATTCGCGTATTAACACGTCTATTTCCCGCTTACTGCCTAATTTTGGGTTTGTAAGGATTTTTTTTAAATTCCTGATTGATCAGGTGTGCAACTGTCACACCTTGCACACCGTAAAAGCCGCCACTGCGTTTAACAACGACTTTGGCGTTTCCCTAGTATAGATGAAAACAAACTCTAGGTTTGAAATCGACGCGAGATAAATATTGTAAAGTGAATATGCCTGTGCGCAGTATCTAACCACAACCGTGTCGTATCGTTGAGTGAGTAGGCCTACTCAACGATCGTATTATTATTGGCACTGATATCCAATAAGTGACCGTATTTAAGGTTATTTCGAAACAACTCAATACAAATGAAATTGGATTCAATTGGAATTAGGTACATGATGTTAGTTCCGGTTGCCGTACAGGTAAATCAAATTCTGTATTTAAGATAATTTATTATATTGAGACCAAACTTACAATAATAATGTAATTTGGCAGAATTGAGCACTGCTCCAAACAACATTGGTGATTGCAAACTAAATTATTATAATAGCAAATATAAAGTATAACTTTTATTTAAATAATATATTACAAGCATCAACAAAACTAATATTCATAAAAAATCACGTTATGTTATGAAATGCAAATACTGAAAGGAATTTATTTATCTTATTTTATTGTTTTAACACATTAATGCGTTATACTAGGTTGCTAGAAAAGGGCATAGCCTCATTCACATTTAGTCTCTAGCAACCGACTAAACATAATAACAATACATTACAATTAAAAGAGAACTTTTATTTTTTAAGCAAAACAAAACTCTGTTGTACAGATACAATTGCCACAAGAACACAGAATAAAATAACATTCATTGATTAATAACAATTAAAAAATAAAAACTACTTTTACACAATAATAGAAAACAACAAGTGTGTGCGTGTGTAGACGTGTGGAAAGTGTTATTGTTGAAATTATGACAAACATGAATGGTATTGAACATGTTTGCTATGTTGAATTTGGTGTCAGTATTAATGTCAGGATCACCCGAAAATTAATAATTATGTGTGACTATGTGATGTTCATTCTCTAATATATATAAATGGCTAGTGCAAATAAGTCAGATTAGAACTTGAGATTGTGTAAGGAATTGGTGTGGGTGGTTTATTTATGTAGTGATTGCGACTTTAAGTAGTTTTTTCACAATTTTGTTTTACACGTGAAATGTGTAGCAATTAACAATTTAATTTTTACATTAATTAAGAGAGAAATTAAAGATACACATTGAAACTTATCATTTTTGAACAGTTTTGAAATAAAATTCCGAAATTCACAGTGACAGAACTCAACTGAAAATTAATCCTGGAGTAAATGCTAATGAATATTGTTTTTCTATAAATGAATGAAATATATTATGTAGAACCTATCAAGGTCACGTGTTACAAAACAAATAATGTCAGCAGGACATAACAGTAAATTTCAATAACAAAGTTTTATATGGTATTGTATTGTAACGGTATGAATTTTGTTATAAATGTTTGGTAAATTGCACTTGTGTCCTGTCGTAATGTGGCCACAAATAAACAAAATAACAAATAAACAAAAACATACACTCCTCAACAGATATCAAGAAAAATGCACTAACAGCTTGTAAGTATATGGTTTTCGAGCAGAAACTGCTTTGATTTCAGCTTGGATCCTAATATTTCAAGTTTTGATTTTGATTCCAAATTTGTTACGACAAACACATGACACGCAAATGCTTTTAATGACTCTTGTTTTGTGAGTGAGATTTGTATCGTAAGAAAAAATGTATGTTTAGTTTTGTGATAATGAGATTTCTATGATCTTTTAAGCGATGCTAATCACAAACCAGTGAATCGCTTATTAAATACTGGCCAGTTTACAGTGGCCAGGGTGTCTTGGTTTAAAAAAGAAGCACAACCGTTTTTATTTTCTATCATGTTTTTAGTGTGACTCGCATAGTCAAAGCGGAACTCCACACCTCTTCCAACGTGGTAAGTCTTCTTAAAGACTGATTTAAGATTATAGTGAAGCCTGTGTTACACCGAGGTTCCGCAGACGTTATTAAATTTTAGGGTTGTGAAAAATATGTATACACAGTTGAGGAAGTGTGTGCACAAACAAATCAGTAGATAAAATCTAAAACAAAGTGTTCTAAAATAAAATCAGATTCCACGTTATGGGACGCATTGTTCTGTCATCTTCCACATTATGGAACGCATTGTTCTGTCATCTTAAATTTAGTAGAAAGAACATCACGATTCTAGCGTTCTAATAGTTAAATTTATACTAGACATTTATTTAAAGTTGCATGGTTCGTTTAAATTTACTTTCGTGGCTTTTAAATGCTAGAGTGTGCTCAAGAATTCAATATATTTAGTTTATTCTTCCAAAAGTGTTTCAATTTTTTCTTTAAAGTGCATTAAAACAAACATTGTTGTTCATTATTTAACTTAAATTGAGAGTAAATAATTGTGATCCAGGTTCTTTTCATCTGGCTTACCGATACTAATTTTATGTATATAATTCAAATTTTAATTACATTTTTTAGAGCCTTTTCTTCACTGAGTTTCGTTATTTGCTTTAATTACTTCTGGTTTCTTATTGTTATCAGTTTACTTGTCATCAGGCTTATTAGATTAATTAAATCCTGGTTCATTATTATCAATGTTCTTGCCATCTGGCTTGTCATTCTTTTTATTCAAATCTGTTGGTTTGCTTTTGTCAGCGTTCTTTTCTTCAGTAGTTTCTTTCTTAGTTTTGGTAACTTCAGGTTTCTTATCGTTATCAGTTTTCTTGTCATCAGGCTTATTCTTCTTAGATTTATTAGATTCTAGTTCTTTATTATCAGTGTTCTTGCCATCTGTCTTGTCATTCTTTTTATTCAAATCTGTTGGTTTACTTTTGTCAGCATTCTTTTCTTCAGTAGTTTCTTTCGTAGCTTTAGTTATATCTGTCTTCTTATCGTTATCACTTTTCTTGTCGTCAGACTTATTCTTCTTTGAATTATTATGTTCTGATTCTTTATTATCAGTGTTCTTGCCATCTGTCTTATCATTCTTTTTATTCAAATCTGTTGGTTTACTTTTGTCAGCGTTCTTTTCTTCAGTAGTTTCTTTCTTAGCTTTAGTTATATCTGTCTTCTTATCGTTATCAGTTTTCTTGTCATCAGGCTTATTCTTCTTTGAATTATTATGTTCTGATTCTTTATTATCAGTGTTCTTGCCATCTGTCTTATCATTCTTTTTATTCAAATCGGTTGGTTTGTTTTTGTCAGCGTTCTTTTCTTTAGGTGTCTCTTTCTTAGCTTTAGTTATTTCAGGCTTCTTATCGTTATCATTTTTCTTGTCTTCAGACTTATTCTTCTTTGAATTATTATATTCTGATTCTTTATTATCAGTGTTCTTGCCATCTGCCTTATCATTCTTTTTATTCAAATCTGTTGATTTACTTTTTTCAGTGTTCTTTTCTTCAGTAGTTTCTTTCTTAGCTTTAGTTATATCTGTCTTCTTATCGTTATCAGTTTTCTTGTCATCAGGCTTATTCTTCTTTGAATTATTATGTTCTGATTCTTTATTATCAGTGTTCTTGCCATCTGTCTTATCATTCTTTTTATTCAAATCTGTTGGTTTACTTTTGTCAGCGTTCTTTTCTTCAGCACTTTCTTTCTTAGCTTTAGTTATATCTGTCTTCTTATCGTTATCACTTTTCTTGTCATCAGACTTATTCTTCTTTGAATTATTATGTTCTGATTCTTTATTATCAGTGTTCTTGCCATCTGTCTTATCATTCTTTTTATTTAAATCGGCTGGTTTGTATTTGTCAGCGTTCTTTTCTTCAGTAGTATCGTTCTTAGCTTTAATAACTTGAGGCTTCTTATCGTTATCAGTTTTCTTGTCATCAGACTTATTCTTCTTAGATTTGTTAATCCTGGTTCTTTATTATCAGTGTTCTTGCCATCTGTCTTATCATTCTTTTTATTCAATCTGTTTGTTTGTTTTTGTCAGCGTTCTTGTCTTCAGTAGTTTCGTTCTTAGCTTTGGTAACCTTCAGGTTTCTTATCGTTATCAGTTTTCTTGTCATCAGACTTATTCTTCTTAGATTTATTAAATCCTGGTTCTTTATTATCAGTGTTCTTGCCATCTGTCTTATCATTCTTTTTATTTAAATCGGTTGGTTTGTTTTTGTCAGCGTTCTTGTCTTCAGTAGTATCGTTCTTAGCTTTAGTAACTTCAGGCTTCTTATCGTTATCAGTTTTCTTGTCATCAGACTTATTCTTCTTAGATTTATTAAATCCTGGTTCTTTATTAGTGTTCTTGCCATCTGTCTTCATTCTTTTTATTAATCGGTTGTTTTTTTGTCAGCGTTCTTGCTTCAGTAGTTTCGTTCTTAGCTTTGGTAACTTCTTGTTTCTTATCGTTATCAGTTTTCTTGTCATCAGACTTATTCTTCTTAGATTTATTAAATCCTGGTTCTTTATTATCAGTGTTCTTGCCATCTGTCTTGTCATTCTTTTTATTAAAATCTGTTGGTTTGTTTTTGTCAGCGTTCTTGTCTTCAGTAGTATCGTTCTTAGCTTTAGTAACTTCAGGCTTCTTATCGTTATCAGTTTTCTTGTCATCAGACTTATTCTTCTTAGATTTATTAAATCCTGGCTCTTTATTATCAGTGTTCTTGCCATCTGTCTTATCATTCTTTTTATCTAAATCTGTTGGTTTGTTTTTATCAGCATCCGTCCTGTTTACTTCTAGTTGTTTTTTAAGATTAGTGCTCATACTATTACTTGTTTCATTTTTATTGTTGCTGTGTTCTGGCTCTGAACTATTTGTAATATTTGTTCCGTTAGGTGTTCGTTTCCCGGCTTTGGACGACTCAGGCTGATCTTTTCTGGAAGTGTTAGTTCTACCAATCTTGTGTTTCTTATTTTTCTTATTGTCTGACTGTGTATTGTTGGTAATGCTCGTACCTTCAGCACTCCCGTTACCAGCCTTGGTAATGTTTAATTGGGTGTTGTATGAAGTTTTCGTGTCATTAGTTCTTTTATCGTAGTATTTTGTAAAGTCGTGTTCATTGACACCCGTACTATTTGTGTCGGGACGTCGATTCTTGTTCTTCTTCACAATTTCTCGCTCGTTGTTGTTTTCTCTATTCTTGTCACCACGAGTGCGGTTCTTGAATGATGTTGACTGCCATTCTGTTTTGTTTGTATTATTCTGAGTGTCTGCACCAGACACCTTGGGTTTACTGGGATATGATTGTGTTTTATTCTCTGCATTCTTCTCTTCAGGAGTAGTGCTGTTGGATTTAGTTTGGTCAGTTAGTGTGTTGTTTCGAGCCATTTTCTCATCAGGTTTGCTGTTTTCGGGTTTAGTAGAACCTGGGTGTTTTTTGTTTGCAGTGTTGGTATCATCAAAATTATTATACTTAGTTCTACTTGAGTCTACTTGAGTATCGTTTGCACTGTTAGTTTTATTAGTACCGGTAATTATGGTTTTAGTTTTAGTCCATTTAGAGATGGTTTTGTTGTTCTTATCATAATCTTCATTTCTCCCTTTCTCGCGTCTAGCCATTTAGAGATGGTTTTGTTGTTCTTATCATAATCTTCATGTCTCCCTTTCCCGCGGTTAGGCCATTTTGGATTAGATGTTTGGTTATTTGATACATTTTTATTACTCGCGTTGTTGGAATCTTCGGAATTGATATCCTTCGTTTTTCTAGTGTCTGGCTGATTATTGTTTCCTATGTTGGTACCATCTGGTTTACTGTCCTTGGTTTGAGTAATGTCTGGTCGTTTATTGATGTCAGTGTTTGTATCAATCGGTTTACCTTCCATAGTTTTAGTATTATTGGGTTGTCTATTATTTTCAGTGTTTGTATCATTAAGTTTACTGCCCTTGATTTTAGTAGAATCAATTTGAGTATCGTTTGCACTGTTGGTATTATTGGTTGTTCTGGTTTTGGTTTTAGTCCATTTCGAGGTAGTTTTGTTGTTCTTATCATAATCTTCATCTCTCTCTTTCTCACCTTTTGGCCATCTATATATGGTTCTGTTGTTCTTATCATAATCAACATCTCTCCCTTTATCACGTTTAGGCCATTTTGAGAATGTCTGGTTATTATTTGAGGAGTCTTTATTTTTCTTACCTTTGAATTTGTGCCAACGAGATGTTTGGTTATTTGATGCATTTTTATTGCTTGCACTGTTGGTATCTTCTAAATTAGTATCCTTCGTTGTAGTAGTGTCTGGTTCTTTATTGTTTCCGGTGTTGGTATCATTGGATTTACTGTCCTTAGTTTTACTACTGTCTGGTTGTTTTTTGTTGTCAGTCTGCGTGTTGTCTGGTTTACTGTCCTTGGTTTTAGTATTGTCTGGTTGTTTGTTATTTCCACTGTTGGTATCATCAGGTTTACTGCCATTGGTTTTAGCAGAATCTACTTGGGTATCGTTTGCAATGTTGGTTTTATTAGTTCTCCTGGTTTTTGTTTTTGTCCATTTAAAAATGGTTCTGTTGTTCGTATCGTAATCTTCATCTTTCCCTTTATCGCGTTTTGGCCAGTTAGAGAATGTCTGGTTATTATTTGATGAGTCTTTATTTTTCCTACCTTTGAATTTGTGCCAACGAGATGTTTGGTTATTTGATGCATTTTGATTGCTCGTGTTGTTGGTATCTTCTGAATTATCATCCTTCGTTTTGCTAATGTCTGGTTGTTTGTTGTTTCCATTGTTTATATCATCTGGTTTTCTGTCCTTGGTTTTAGTACTGTCTGGTTTTGTATTGTTTCCAGTGTCATCTGGTTTGCTGTCCTTGGTTTTAGTACTGTCTGGTTGTTTATTGTTACCATTGTTAGTATTATCTGGCTTACTTTCCTTCGGTTTTGTACTCTCTGGTTGTTTGTTATTTATTTTATCATCAGGTTTATCGTTATTCAGTTTAGTTAGTTCTGGCTGGGTATTATTTGATATGTTAGTATTATCGATTTTATTATTTTTATTTTGTCTTCTTTTAGAGATGGTTCCGTTATTGTTACGATTATCGCGATCTCTGTCATTGTTTGACTTATGCCATTTGGAGAAAGTATGGTTATGTGAATTATCTCTATCTCCCGCATGTTTATGTTTATACCAATTAGTAACCGTTCTATTATACGATGTCTCTGTATCATAATCTCCTACGTTTGTTTTCTTTCGGTCTCTGTCTTTTTTGCTGTTCTTTTCGTCATATCCCTTAGAAATATCTGATTGTGTACTGGTTGAATTGTTTTTACCATCTGATCTATCATTCTTCGACTTAGTATTGTCTGATTGTGTATTGGTTGAATTGTTTTTATCATCTGATCTATCATTCTTGACTTAGTATTGTCTGATTGAGTATTGGTTGAAGTGTTTGCGCTATCTGCTCTATCGGATCTATTCTCGTTTATGTTAGTAGCGTCTATTTGCGTTCTGTTTATAATGTTTGTGCCACTTGTCCATTTATTTCTTCTTTTTAACCATTCAGTAAAGCTACGATTACCTGAAGCATCACCTTTTCCTTTACCTTTTGCCCAGAAAGGGAATGTTTCGTTATCTGATGATTTATCATCGTAGCCATTCTTTCGTCTTTCCAGTAGGTAAAGGTTCGGTTATAAAACGAAGAATCTCGATCTAACCACTTATTGCGTTTTATCCATTGAGTGAATGTTTCATTGTCATATTGATTGCCGTAGGCGTCAGCTAAGTCCTTGTCTTTATCATTTCCAGCGTGTGTGGCGTCTCTTCTATTGCTACCTGTATTGCCTGTTTGCTTATTGGTGGCACTGCTAGAATCGTCGTCCCTATTGTTTTTGGTTTTAGTTATATCGGTTTTTGTATCAATGAAAGCTGTTGTGCTGTCAGTTTTGTCGTTTTTGTTCGTTTTTAGGTCTGGCTTAATTTTAGTTACAATTTTTACGTTTTGCGTAACATCTGGTTTAGGTGTAGTCATGTCAGTTTTAGATGAAGCAGCATCTGTTTGTGTCATGACAACTGGTGTAAATGTAGTTATGTCTTGTTTGGATGAAGTGTCTAGTTTGGATGTAGTAGATTCTGTCTCAGATTTAGAAGAATCTACTTTAGTTAAGGTAACACCTACTTGTGATATTGTTTGTGATTTAGAAAAACCAGACGTGGTTGCAGTAAAATCTGTTACAGTACTAGTTACAGATGGTGTAAATGAAGAAAATGAATCTTTACTAGTGAGATCTGGTTGAATTGTAAATACATCGGTTTTTGGTTTTGGTTTGCCCTTACCCTTAATTTTCCATTTGTTCTTCAAATCTCTTTCACTATTGGGACCATTTTGTGGTTTTCTAGAAAATTCTGGTTTAAGATCAAAGAAATCCCAAAAGTTTATAAAATCTTTTTCGATTTTATCCACGTTTCCCTGCGAAATTGATGTTTCTGTTTGAGATCCACTAGAATCTGATTTGGACGTACCGGTACTGAACTCTGTAGTAGTTTTAGAATCATCAGAACGGGAATTAGTCACGCTAACACTGGCCTGTGTGGTTTCTGTTGAAGTGGTAGTTAATTCTGGCTGCTTTCTAGTAAAGTCTGACTGAGACCTGGTTCCACTTCCCTGTTCTTTTCTATCCTCCTTTGGACCTGTTTCCTTTCTCTTTCTATCTGTTTCGGAAGAGTCTGTTTGTGTTTTAGTGAAAACTGGATTGGGTCTCTTAGAACCATTTTCTACATATGTTTTAGTAACAATAAATTTATGTTCATCGGAATCTTCTAAATACGTTCCTGTGTCAGTGCCAACTGGATAGTACCAATCGTCGTCTGAGTCTGTGTCGTTTGAACCTGTACCCGACTTCCTCTTTCCATTCTCATGAGGCCTGCGTCCCCTGTGAGCCCACTTTTTATTTTTAGTATCAATAAATTCATGTTCGCCGGAATCTTCCCAATACGTTCCTGTGTCAGTGCCAACTGGATAGTACTCATCGTCGTCTGAGTCTGTTTCATTTGAACCTGTACCCGGCTTCCTCTTTCCATTCCCATGAGGTCTGCGTCCCCTGTGAGCCCACTGATTGTGTTTCCTTCGTCCATCTGGGAAGTCATCATATTCGCCTTCTGGTTTGGAGTGACCTTGTTGACCTTTTCTTCGTTGCATGTTTCTCTTGCGGGCAATCCCGTGCTCCAGCTCACACACGAATGCTGCTTTGGTCTGGCAAGGGGCTACGTCCAATTCTCCGCTCTTCCGGTACAGCACAAGACACCCGGAGCGCTTTGTTTTGGCATCCTTGCCACCTTTCCATTTACTGTAGCCGGAATCCGAAAGACTGTATCCTGTAACATACGCTTAAATTAGTCTCACGTTCTTTTAAATCCAAATAGTTACTTTCTAAAAGGGTGATGACAGTGATGAGATCAATTTAAAACAAAGAAATAGCTCCTCAAAATTTAAACAATAAGCTGTTGAATCTTTTGAAAATAATATTCATCAACCCTAAAATTTACACTTGTAGATATCTCTTCGGTATTTCTAAGGTTCATGCAATACAGTGCTTTTGTTTTTACTTGTCTTGATGGGACCAATTAGAACTGACTAAAATATGACACGCAATGGTGTCCTCACACCTATACGATTTTTTTAAAACTTAAAACAAAATGTTTTTTTTTATCGTTTCTCGACAGATATTCATTTACTTCTACAGAATAGGAATCAAGAAAGATGCAACAAGTCCACTGTCGTAAACAAGGTTACCAAGATGCGGCACACCTTGTTGCATCGGTTACAGCTGGAATCCATTGGAGTTACTGGCGGTGTATTAAAGGATCATACTCATAGGGATGGCCAAAGTGTATGCTGTTAGGAAACGATACTCATATTCTAGCCACTTGCGGAGAATCATGTAATCGGCAAGCTCTGGTGTTTAACACATAGAATTATTTCGATACTTAACGTCTCTTATTATTGGAATTAAAATGACGACATTCTTGCACTCGCAAGCCAACCACTTTTCAGTTGTTGTTGTGTTAGTACACGGGCCTTGTTAAAGCTATGCAGGGCGGCTTCATTGAGCATTTGGCATATGCCGTCTCTATTTGGGATCATATCACAGTATACTAAATAGTTATTGGATAAATCTGTACATCGTGATTCAAGTAAACACAACAACAACAACAACAACAACAACAACAACAACAACAACAACAACAACAACAACAAAATAGTTATACAATAAACTAGATTTGAACGATTGCCAAAATAGTGACAAATGGACCAATGGTATAATTAACAATTTTAAATCACAGTTTGAAGTTCGTATTGAATTGAATTGTATTAAATTAAATGCCTACCTATTATGGTCATCAAGGTTCCATTGCCTGAAGGGTCGTTGGCGCCCAACCAAACTCTGTCCGCAATGTCAGTTCCCTTGAACGAGGGGTATCGTTTGAAATACGTCTGTAGGATGTTGTTCTCGGCGTCTGAGTTGACGACGGCCAAGTGGGCGCCCTCCAGTCTGCATCTGGCCTGGGCGTCCGTCCAGGACATGGCTGTCTCAACGAGGCGGTAGTAGCCGAAGTTCAGGTGGAACATGTAGCCGGAAGTCTTCGGCACAGCTGAGGAAATAGCACACCATTACTTTTGTAGTATAGTGAAGTAAAATGGAAGACTTTTATTTGAAATTTATAAAAATAAATAAAAAAATAAATCTGAACAAGTAAAAGTCTTACATTTTATTTCAATATAACCTGACTATTCTAAGAATCTCAGCTTTTATAATATTGTAGTATAGTGTTGTTACATTTGATTTGAATCTGTTATCAAGATTATAGATTCAGATACGTCAATCGTTGTAAATGGTTTGGGATCATAAGTTCTAACTAATATGTTTGGATATTATTTCTATCGCTGGCACTTTAAAAAAACAGTTATGCATTTTTGGATGAGCGTAGCGAGCGAAGCGAGCGAAGCGAAGATTCCATTTCACTACACTGGAGAAAAAAATCCGGAATGTTTTTTTTTTCTTCTTTCTGTTTGTATTATTGTGTGTCTGTGAGCACGACACAGAACCTTTATTTTATGAATTTATATATTCGTGTGAAATTTCAGCGCAATCAAAAAATTATTTCTCATGAAAATCGAAATTTTACATGTTTTTTTCTTTTTTAAAACAATTCTTTGACTTATAACACCTACATGCTTTATCCTATTGCAATGATTTTTTTCACAGAACCTTAATTTTATAAATTAATATATTCGTGTAAAATTTGAGCGCAATCGAATAACAATTACTTATGAAAATCGCGATTTTACGATTTTTTTTTAAAAATTACGATTAATAAAAAAATTAAAAAATAAAGTTAATTTTTTTATTTTATTTTTGAAAAATTCGACTTTGTAATGATTTTTTCACAGAACAAAAAAAAATCCGCATAACACATGGCAGCTCAATGCACCAATTACGCTCATCCAACAACGCGGCGGGACTTACGCGTTTTCCTAGTAATTTAAATGTTTTGTATAAAACAGCACGGGTACGGGGAAACCCAAAATAGGGAGTAGACCTAAATGATCAGATTGTCGTAGGATACACAAATAAAATTTTGTTTGTCATTGAAATCTGTTGGTGGTACCAACTACAAGGCTAGAAGCTAGAACCGTCACCCTTATATTACTCCCAATGTTAAAGATTAATGTTAACATTATTGCTTTTTTGTCTTCTTTCGTGTTTATACATCATATTTTGGTAAATATTTTTAAATTGCTATCTTCTATCGTATACCACCTGTTATTGTAAACTGAATAATATTAACTGTCCGATTAAATCAAATCAAATCTCAGCATCTATATGTTTAACATTGGTTTTTGTATTAGGGGACTATGGCACTGTTATGGTAGTACTGTAGACAGACATTAAAAAAGTGCCTCCACCGGGGATTGAACCCAGAACCTTGGCTGTCCGGGCCCTGCAAATACGTAAATACAAATTTGTTAGCAGGACCTGGACAGCCAAGGTTCTGGGTTCAATCCCCGGTGGCGGTACTTTTTTAATTTCTGGTTTTTCTGGCTTTAAAGTAAGCGACTATGACGCTGTTATGATGGTATCATAGACAGAAATTTAAAAAGTGCCTCCACCGGGGATTGAACCCGTTCCAGAGAGGAGGCACTTTTTTCCCTCTATGATACCATCATAATATATCATAATAATGACTGTGTGTGTTTACCACAAGCAGGCCGATATCTATGTAGGTATAGTAATAAATACATATTATTTTTCATAGTTTAGTGTGAATTTAGTTGGTATGTCTATTGTCAATAACATGAGAACAGCATGTCATGGTATAGAGGAGACTCATGTGATGTCCGCACGCAAGTCGAAACTTGTGATGAATGGTATTTGAATGTCCACAACAATGTTAATGAGCACCTTTTCTGTGGGGTATAAGCAAACAATAACACCAACAAATTAAATTTAATGTATGTATACGCACACGCTTTTTGTTTTTCTATTATTGTGAAAAAAATTTTTAATGAATTTAATTGTTAATTTTTTTGCATTGTTATTAGTAACCTGTAACACATTCATGAGTTAAACAATAATAATAATAATCAAAACTCAATTCCAACAACGTCAGGTTGAGTGGTGTTCTTCACACCGATATCTAGGGCACGAAACAATTATTTGCCGAGATTGCCTGGCTCAGCATTTTTTCATCATCAACATCTTCATCGTTATCTTCATCCTGCATCTGCTTCTCCACCATTTTCCCCACTCTTTCCTGTCCTCCCACAGCTTCAATTCCATCTGGTTCCACGATTCACCTCTCTCTTCAACGTATCCTTCGATCAATCTTCCCCATCTTTCTCTCGGTCTTCCTACTTTTCTTTTACCTTCCTCCCCTGCTTCGAAGTCTCGTCTTGGGATCCTATCCATTTCCATCCTCTTCATATGCCCAAACCATCTTAAACGTTCCCGTCCTAATTTAAACCTCAATTTCTCCAGACCCAATTCCTTTCTTATAACGTCGCTTCTAATCCTGTCCAGTTTTGTAACTCCCCGATACTTCTTAAAAACTTCATCTCTGCTGCTTCCAACTGACTCTCTTCCTTTTATCCAACTGTCCAGGTTACTGCACCGTTAGTAAGTATAGGTATGAAGTATGCTAGAAAAGAACTTTGCATCTCTGTGGAAACAGCTCGTTCCAAAGCAACTTTCGCACCAGTTGATAAAATCCTTCGGCTTTTTGCACCCTAGTTGTCACTTCTCTATTAACTTTAGCATCTTTTGTCAAGATACTTCCTATAGGTACTTAAATTCTAATCTTTTCTCTTCTCATACTTTTTCACGAAGTCTTAACTTTTCTTGATTCTTAGGCATGCCTTTTATATATTTTTTCATAACTAAACATTCACTTTTATTCTGACTAATACTTAACCCAAACTCTGTTGCAACTACATTCCATCTCTCCACCTTTTCTTGGATCTCTTCAACACTCTCACCCCAAATTAAGACATCATCGGCAAAAACTAAAGTTCTAGTATCTCTTCCTTCTATTTCCGGTTCCACTCTTCGTAGTATTTGATCCATTACAACCGTAAATAGAGTTGGGGATAAAACACTACCTTGCCTCAGTCCCTCAGTCCATTTACTTCAAACCAATCCGATCTTCTCTCATTTGTCTGAACACAACTTGCACTCCCAACATATGTACTTTTTATCCTCTCTATCAAACCTCGTCCAACTCCCTTTTGCTTCTAGACATTCCCATACTTTTCCTCGAGGCAGGCGATCATGTGCCTTTTCAAGATTTAAAAAGACAATATGCATTCCTTTCCCATTTTCCCATCTCTTTTCCATGATTTGTCGGATAGAAAATATTGGATCGATAGTGGATCGCCCACTTCTAAATCCATATTGTTCCTCTCTTAGGCTTGGTTCGACTACCTCCTTCTATCTATGTTCTATTACCTTTTATATTTATATTTATATAATTGGATGAGCGTAGCGAGCGTAGCGAGCGAAGCGAAGATTCCATTTCACTACACTGGAGAAAAAAATCCGGATTTTTTTTTTTTTTTTTCTGTATTTTTGTGTGTTTGTTAACACGATTCCGGCTAAACCGATACTCCGATTGCGATGAAATTTTATGGAGGCCTTCGAAATCTCTGAACTTAGAACTGCCACGTTTTTGAGCGCAATCGGGAAAATTTTTTCTCATAAAAAACGCAATGTTACGATTTTTTTCGATTTTTAAAAAATTTCTTCGACTTATAACACCTACATGCTTTATCCGATTGTAATGATTTTTTCACAGAACCTTAATTTTATGAATTAAGATATTCGTGTGAAATTTGAGCATAATCGAGAAATTATTTCTCATGAAAATCGTCATTTTACGGGTTTTTTCTTTTTTAAACAATTCTTTGACTTATAACACCTACATGCTTTATCCGATTGTAATGATTTTTTTACAGAACCTTCATTTCATGAATTAATATATTCGTTTTTTTTTTATAATTCCTGAGATTCTTAGAACAGTTAGGTTTAATAATTATAATCAATAATTGGACTCGGCATGTTCTTTTAGTAAATTATTATATTAAATTAATGGAAAAGCAATATTTCGGGTACTTTCAGTACCCTTCAAAAGGCAACAAAAACAAACAAAACATAAAACTCCGTCTCCCAGCCAAGGTCGACACATCTAACAAACACTGCCATCTTGATCTCAATAAAAAATATATTCAAATAAAAATTAAAAATTATACCACAATCATGCCCACAATAGTTCTATGGCTTGGGGACAAACTCCTTCCAAATCGCCGGGAAGTCAATGCTGGGAGCACTGATGACATCATCAGCTACAGACATCAAGGCAGCCTCCTTTAGCCTCCGTTTATGTGTATTTGCTTCGTGTAGAATGATTGAAGCGTCATCCCAGTTCACATAATGATGATGTTCATAGACGTGCTCTGCTAGTTTTGAGGAGTATACCTTGTGCTGTGCAACGTTGTTTTTATGTTCCTTCAGCCTGACTTCCAGAGGTCTCTTGGTTTCTCCGATGTAGATGGCATCACACTGACATGGGATTGAGTACACTGCATTTTTCGACGATTGTGATACGTTCAAGGGCTTGGTTTTTGTCAATATACTTCTTAAGGTTCTGGAAGATTGAAAAACTGTTCGTATTCCAAATGGAGAAAGTAAACGTCTGATTTTTTAAATTTGAGCGCAATCGAATAATTATTTCTTATGAAAATTGCAATTTTACGATTTTTTTCTTTTTTAAAAATTACGATTAATTACAAAATTAAGTTAATTTTTTATTTAATTTAGTTTAATTAAAAAAATTAAGTTAATTTTTTATTTAATTTAATTTAATTAAAAAAATCTTCGACTAAGTAATGAATTTTTCACAGAACAACAGAAAATCCGCGTAACACATGGCAGCTCAATGCACCATATACGCTCATCCAACAACGCGGCGGGACTTAAGCGTTTTCCTAGTAACATACCATACCAGACTAACAATACACATACATTTTACAATGCTAAATACACAACCAAAGATCCAGAAACCATAAATAAATACATAAATTAATAAATATCTTATTTTCAGGAGCTATTTGATCCGCAAACTCTGTACGATTGCCCGCAGTGTGTCAGTGTCTGACAACGGGACGGACGTCTACGAAAATTCACACAAGTAAGTGTCTACTAATTAACATTGTATCTAATATAGGTTTGTTTCTTGCCATGTGGTATGAAAATCGTAATCAACATTAATTTTAATGCCAGAAAATAATTTTTTCACGCAATGAAATGTTGTCAGATTTTTAGTATTGTTATTTATCGAAGAAGAGATTACAGGTATCCAACAAATTGATGTATTTATGTGTGGGTAATTCCAGAAACAGAAAGACTGAGCCGCCCATTCACACCCACCCACTCATATCTATACTGGAAGTTAAAATGTGCACACACATTCCAATAATTATTAAAACTTGAAGTAATAAAACAAGTAATTTTTGGACATATATGTATCGCTATACTTCACTTCACTTGAAGCACACAGCTTTCCTATTGTATGTGTTTTACACAATATTGCAGGTATACATTCACCGATCTTTCAGTCGAAGATTCTTTTATGCTAATATGACTATCCAAAATTAGTGTTTTATATTGAATGGTATCAAAACGACAAGTAGTGCCAAGCAGTAGCAAACCACACCAGACTAACAATACACATACATTTTACAATGCTAAATACACAACCAAAGATCCAGAAACCATAGAAAGCATGGAAAATACTATAACAAAAATAAGTACGAAACTATAGCAATAATGCAAAACCGCACCAAAAACAAAAGAAAGACAGATTAATAATTTAATAGCAAAAAAAACTAATCCCTCGCACAAAGCCCAGAGTGAAGAGATTGTTGACTGCGATTATAATGGTAAAGGTAAATTTACATAACCAGCATAAAAATAAGCAGTCGTATGATCGATGCCAATTAATCAATCAATGGCTAATTGGTGTAGGTTTCTTCTATTCGATCATAGTAAATATGTTATAATGTTTGTTTGGTCTATTTTGTAGAGCGAATTATGAGATGTATACATCGTGTATAATGAGTGTATTATAGAGTGTGTATTATGACTGAGTAAAGAGTAAATCAACAATTTAAACTTCTATTTTTTCTAGTCCAACCATGTTGGCTGATTTGGGAGGTCCCGGGTTCAAATCCGGTCGAGACCGACAATCCTGACTGACATTTTTTCCGGCGGTGCAAGGGACTCTGGACAGGCTTTCTACGAAAAATGATTTATTATAACTCTATTACTATTTTACAATTTCCCCTCAAGTTACATTAAGGTTTGCTGGGGGTCTGTTTACTAATTGCATCAACAGTCGATCGACAACGTTAGTGACAATAGTCAATCAACAACGTTAGTGACAACTTTAGTGAGAACTGCCACATCGAATTTTCATAATACGAAATTAAATAGTAATTACATTGCATTTACAGCAGTTTGATGTATGTAGTTGTTTATTACTTTAATGAATCATTGGCAGATTGCATTAAAAATGTTAAATGTGTAATTGTTGCCAATACACAGCTTATAAGCTTATAGCTGCAGCCAGATGCGTGCTGCGATGAGCCAAGTGCATAAGCTTTTTACTGGCAACAATTACACATTTTACAATTTTAAAGCCGTCTGCCAATGTTTCTTCGAGTTAATAAACAACTGCATACAGCAAATGTAAGTACACTATTTAATTTGGTATGATGAAAATTCGAGGTGGCCGTTCTCACTAAAGTTGTCGATTGTCTATTGTTACTAACGTTGTCGATCGACTATTGTCACTTCTTAAATAGACCCCAGGTATCACGATTATGCAATGGGTAAAATCAATGTGACCACGTGCAACTTACGATCGCAGCAGTCCTCCGGACACTGCATGCTCCCGCTGTGCACCCGGTAGATGCCGCTTCCTCTCTTGGGCCGTGAAACACGCGCATCCAGGTGGCCGTGACTGGAGTTGTTCTCAGCTTTGATTGGAGAATCGATTGAAGTTATATTCAGCTCGTCTGAGTGGTCAACGAACTAAACATAAACAAATAAGACCGTAAAATTTGTATTTTTCATAATTGTAATTTATTTCAATATGTTTTGTACTCCATCACACTCAATTTTTTTTTTCATTCAATTATTACTTTAAATTTTTCCCTTCCAACTTTTACTATTATTATTTTTATTTATTCTTTCATAACAACAGCATGAAAAGTATTCACGTTCAGACCATTAAAACGGCTAAACGATAATACCATGATCAAATCATACGATGTGCCACGAATAAATCAAAAGCATCCTGGGGTCAGTGTTGGGTCAGTTCTTTTTTAAAATGAACTTTTTAAAAGTTCAGTTCACAGCTCAAATAATGAACTTTTAAAAAGTTCAAGTTTTTTTATAACCTACAATTTTGAAAAGTTCAAGTTCGTCTAAAATATGAACTAAGTTCTTTTAAAAATTCTTGTGTAAAAACAATCACTATTTTATTAAAGGCTAGCGTAAATTGAAGAAAAACACGAGAAAAAACATTAGGCGTGTTCGAGTACCAATTTACTCGCGAGTTTGAGTCGGACGAAAGTGTTGAGCTGTCTTTGATCGTGTTGATGATGTGTAATACATTCTCGTCGACCAGCTTGTAAAATTAATGCAGATTCTTAGCATTTTAGGCTTCCAAGATTTTTTTCACCGAATTAGTTGGCGTACATCGTTTTAACTTCGTGAATCGTGCGTGATGTTGTCAAAATCAGCTGAACGTGCGTCAACGTAGGCCTACGATAAACTATAAATAAAGGCGAGATCTGGCAATCGTTGTCGGGGACCTTGCCCCCTTCCCTTGACGACCTCCCCGACGACGGTGACTATGACACAACGAACTATGACAAAGACGATGACGACCGCGACGTGAGAAACCCCCCTTCCTCCCCTTTCCCGTGGCTGGTTCTGACCAGCATGGGCCCCTCCTCCCCCCCCCCCCCTTAGGTAAGTGTGGTTCATTATGACCTAACGGTTGACGCGTCCTTAATCCAAATAAACAAAAAAAAACGATGAACAACGATTTGTTATTGTTTTTAAGCGTCGACGGCGGCGAGTCGACGGCTGCTCGGCGCACGGAAAGAACTTACAAAATAAACTTTCTAAAACTGAAAAGTTCGTTCTCAGAATGAACTTTTAAAAGTTCAAGTTCATTAATTTAAAAAAAGATTAAGTTCACTGAAAAGTTCACAAAAAAGAACGCGTTCACGAGAACGCGTTCATTTTAAAAGTTCCTTCCCCAACACTGCCTGGGGTATCATCAGATCTGAAACCTCTTCTCCTAAAACCCAATACTTCCAGTCGGCGGACACATCAACCACTTTTCTTCTTGTTTCCCACAAGTCCCACTGAAATATGTGACTTAATGAAAAAGATAAAACCTAAATATTCATGTGGACATGACAGTATTCCAAGTGCTATCTAAGTAAAAACAACTAATTTCATTGCGCTGCCACTTTCCCATATCATAAACCTGTCGTTCGAAACTGGGGAATTTCCAACAGCATTAAAATGATCTACTATAGTCCCTATATATAAGAAAGGAGAAAAGGATAGCCTAGCTAATTATCGCCCAATCGCACTGCTCTTATCATTTTCAAAAGTATTCGAACTACGTAGTAATGTACTCCCGTCTTTCCTCATATCTCATTAAATACGACATCATGGACAACTGTCAACATGGTTTTCGCTCTGGGAAATCAACAACCACAGCAATTTTCTCATTCATATCCTCTCTCTATGCTGCACTGGATAGGGGAGACCAAGCAATAGGGCTTTTCTTTGACTTAAGTAAAGCATTCGATACAATAGATCATTCAATTTTTCTAAACAAACTGACCACCCTAGGCATCACGGGCCCTGCTCACAGTTGGATTGCATCATTTCTTACTAACCGCACACAAGTGGTGAAAATAACATCTCTAGATTCAAATGGTCCAACATTGTCCGCCCCAATTATAACAACCTGCGGTGTTCCGCAAGGTTCAACCCTCGGCCCCCTATTTTTCCTGCTATACATAAATGGCCTCCCAAAAGTACTAAGCCTAGAAACTTTAGAGAAATAGTTAAGGCCTACCTTACCCTATATGCAGACGACATAACATCCTTACTTATAACCCTAAACAATTAAACACGATGCAGCTGACGTCAGCAGCAAATACCCAAGCATCCCAACTGTCAACCTATTACAAGTCCAGCAGTCTTGGTATCCAAACTTTAAAAACCATTCATCTTAATTTCCACACTACTAAACCAAAATATCCCTCAAGCCCCCTCATTTGTCTGGAAGGGAAAAGTATAGCCAGGATAGCAAGTGCAAAACTACTTGGACTCACAGTGAGCGCGTCACTGGATTGGCTCCCCCATATTTTTTTTTTGTTTCTGTGCCATTAGCAATTCTTATCACAATATCATATCAATTATTGCTTTATATCCAATTTTTCTTTATTCTATATGAATTCTTAATCTAGTAGGGCATATTTTGCATCTACTCTACTTTACCATAAACACTAATCAATCAATCAATCATCATATATATACTAGACACATTCTCCTGTACATCATTGCTGTTTTCTGTGCCATCAGCAATTATTATCACAATATCACATCAAAAATTGCTTTATATCCAACTTTTCTTTATTATATGAGTTCTTAATCTATAGTAGCGCATGCTATTGTTTTGCATCTACTCTACTTTAACATAAACACTGTGTTTATCATTATTAATCAACTAATGAATCGTATCATATATATATATATATATATATATATATATTATATATATATATCAATATTATCAATCATCATACATATCAATATCAATATCCATATCAATTATCAATTATGCTTTATATCCAACTATTCTTTCTTCTAACACTGTGTATATCATTATAATTACTATCACTTTTATTATTAATTATTAATTATAGACTATTCACTTTCTCTGCAAAGAGTTATACTTGTACACTGTACTAGTCTAAGTGAATAAAAAATATCTATCTATCTATCTATCCAGCTACTTGCGCCACGCTTAGTAAGTGGCTGTTTTATGCTGCGAAGACTGAAACTACTAGTCAGCCCCCTACACTAACCATGGTATATCATGCTTACATACATTCAATTATCACATATGCAATTCTTTTCTGGGACTCCTCATGCCATGCCAAACGATGTTTTATACTACAAAAACGTGCAATAAGAATAATAGCGGGCATCTCCAGACGTCAATCTTACAAAGACCATTTCAAGAACCTTCGAATCCTAACGCTCGCTTCGGAATCAATCCTATCAGCTGCAACTTTTGCCCATTCTCATCCTGATCTATTTGTCACAAACACACAAAACCACTCTCGTCAAACAAGGACCAACGCCGACATATTCAAGCCCACTTTCAATCACTCTTTCTTCAAAAATAGTCCCAACTACCTTTGCAGCAAAATATACAACAAATTTCCACACAGTATTAAAAAAAGTACACCCGCTTTATTTCAAAATAAAGTAAAGACGTATCTCATCAATCACACATTCTACGCCCTTGAGGAATTCCTTGACTCTGACATAATATTACAAATTTAATAATGTTCGTGATCTCTGCTACATATTATTTTGTTACTGCAAAAAGCATGTTTTATTATAAGATTGTTGTACACATACGAATTATTAATATTATCATTATGTACATTGTAGTTATTACTAAGGATTATTCATTCCCTCTCTCCCAAGAGGGGTTATATCTGTACAATGTATTGGATCGAGTGAACAAATATGCAATATGAAATAATAATATTACATGTAGTTTGTACTAAAATAATTTGACATTTTTGTATACAAAGCCACGTGCATGGCTTGTCTGTGGATTAATATAATTGGATGAGCGAAGCGAAGACTTCAATTTCACTGACCCCCAAAAAATATTTCTCATGAATATCGTACTTTTACGATTTTTCCCGATTTTTAATGCGATACTTTCGTGATATTTAGCTCGAGACCGGGCAAACGGCTACTCCGATCTTGATGAAACTTTATGGGAACATTTGAAATCACTGGATTTTGATGTTTTTTGATTTTGGGGACAATCGAATAAATATTTCTCATATAAATCGTGCTTTTAGGATTTTCCCCCCGATTTATAATGCAATATTTTCGTAATTTTGGGGCCGATTCTGACCAAACGGGTGGGGCTACAACGTTCATATTTTACATGGACATTAAGGTAATGGTGAAGTATAGTGCCTTCTGAAACAAAAAGTTGAAAAAGTTGTCCAGAATTCATAGAAATAAAGGTATTAATGAAAGCCTTTTACAGGTGTAATTAACAAGTAACTATAGAAACTTGACAACAATCACCTACAATACGTACAAAAAGCATGTCTTTGGGCCTCGAGATCAATTAATACTACTTTGTGAAAATTATCCTCATATAACAAAAATAATTTTGTAATAGTACTTAACAAAGTAAACTAAACTAAAACATAGTAATTATTGGACATAAATATTTTTTAAAAAAGCTCATCCATCAACGCGACTGAAAAAACCGTTCGCGAAGCGGCCTAGTATTATATTATGGATAAGACAGACTTAGTAAAATTCTTCGTTGTTACATGTTCTTAGGCAAAATTTAAAACTTGAATTAATTATACAACAAAAATTATACTTCTTTTAGATATTATATTATTTCACACAATTTTTGTGGGAAACCTTCTTAGGGTGCAATTCATGCCCCTCTTCAGTTGTCTAACTAGGTATTTTTGGACTTAGGATAATTGTGAAGGCATGTCGAGGGTCCCTTGTAAACGCATTAACGACTGAGGAAACCCTCGAAAAAAATCAGTCATGGATTACCGGTCTCTACGGGATTTGAATCCGGGACCTTCCGAATCAGAGTCGCACGTGTAACGCTCGAGACAATTCTGTCTGAACTATATTTGAATTTGAGATGAGACAATAATTGCGTTAACATTCAACCACAGTAAAAGCAACAGCACAACAAAATAAAAACATATTTATTTTATTTAAATATAATCATTTCTTTGAGTTTCAACGAAGTAATAAGGGTTTGCCGCATTATATGAATACAAATCTTTCAAGTCCTCGGAAAATTTATTAAAAATATGCGGAAATGAATACTCAAGAGTTATCTTGCCTTGCTTATTCACATAGTCAGAAACATGGGAGTTAATTTTTGACACTTTAAAGGCAACCTTGATGAAAATACAGAACTTCGTTTAAAAATAAATATTGCTTCAACAATGTAAGATATACTTCAGTTTAACAAAATAGGGGGCAATGATTTCTTCTAACAATGTAAGATATATTTACAAGACATTTGGTGGTGGTCTTGAATTCTTCATGAAACACGCGACATGAATTATAGCTTATCTTCTGCCAAGCGATTTTAAAAGTGACAGGATTTTCAACCTTGGGATGAAGAACTTTTTTAACTAGCAATTTTTATAGATATTTTTGTTTTATGGAGAAATCTGTTTTTTAAACATTTTATTGATATTATGTTGTATTAATTTGATATGTAATTTTACATGAAACTTTATTTTTTGTACCGGTTATGTAAGGATATTGTGTGATAAAGGTAACTGGATATGAAGGGACACTACGGGGCAGATGCTCTTTCTGTAGGCCTATATCCCAAAGCTTCCAACAATTTCAAACTATTTCAACAATGATTTTGAACGGAAAAACATAAACATTCGTTTCCAACAGTACGTCACGTTTGCCCATAATAAAATGGAAAAGTTATTATCAAAATTAATAATTCCCAGCGTTTGAATGGGTGAAACTATTATTTTACTCATTGCGTATAAAGCGTGTCTGAGAAAAAATGTTTGCCATAATATGAAATATGAATGGTTATATATTTTGTTATTGCTCCGTTGTTTCAATATCATGTCATGTTATTAGAAATGTGTAGATTGTTCGATGAAACCTTTTTATAAATGCAAACACTTTTACTTCATCTTCCTAAGTCCTTGTGCTCCCCAACCCCTCAGTTAGGCCACGTGAAATTCTAAAGTAAAATCAGAATTTAGTTATATAAATTTTTTGATGAATTAATCAAAATCAAATCAGAAAATTTAAAAATTGACGCATCCAAATACGGCAATTTGAAAAATTACAAAACCGAAATTCATCACCTAAACACGCTATGACTCAATCGTTAAATATATTTATCAAATATTAAAATGCATGCACAAATCGTGGGTCATGATATTATGATTACCATAATTTTTTGTAGCCACTTAACAAAATTTCTAATACCAGTGTCCAAAATTTTTTTAGTAAAGATTGATTAAACCGCCAAAACACAATTGTTTTCCCCAATAATACCGAAATTTCATGGATATAAAACAAAATTCGTTACAATCATAATGGAACCACTTTTAAGGGGCGCTACCTATCAGTTGTGTAATAGTCAACTTCCCCGTGGACCTACCTCGGCGCTCAGCTGCACGACAGCAGCCAGCCACAGTGTTGCCCTCAGGAACATGTTGATGTCACAGTGCTGTCACCACTGGGGTAATACTAATGTCACCAGCCAGAACTCCGAACATTTATACCAGTTAAGGAGACAATACCAAACAGTGAGATTGAAATGGATTTTTTTGCTTTTAATAATGTTATGTCTGTCATGGCAGCAGGAAGCGATAGCCATCACGTGTCGTGTTTGTGACCTGACCTTGAAAATAGTACTAGCTCGCCCGACCATGCTTCAATGCAGTTTTTAATGAGTATAATATTATGTTGCATGTCAAATTTAAGGATTTTCCGGCAACAATGATTATAATCCTAATTTATGGATGATAGTAACACATCCAGAATCATCATTGACTCGTTCTATATTTCTCACTTAATCATTGTAGATCATTTATAAGTAAAAAGTCAATACGAGCTCTAAATTTTGTCATGAGGCAGCTACAAGGGGTTCATACAAAAATAAGGGCTAAAGCATCTTATAAGACCAATGTTGGAATACGCAAGTGCATGGGACCCTTATAAGGAAGGTCATGTCAAACCCTAAACAAAGTACAGAGGTTAGCAGCAAGGAGAGTAACTGGGAAGGTCAAAAGGTGGAGATGAGTAACTGATTCCAAGGGAAGGAGGATAAGAACTTATGACAGTAAATGAAATGATAGAAGGTTTAGGATGGGATTCTTTAAAAATACGGAGAAGGAGAAACAGGCTGTGCAACCTGTTTCGTGCTGAAGGAATACAGGGATGGAATGAGATAAGCAATACAATTAGGAAAGGATAATACAAACTACAAACTAAAAAGAGGAATGTTGAGAAGTGGTCTTTTTTAAATAGAGCAATTGTGGAATCAAAACCTACGGGAGTGTTTCCCTTCCCGATTAATGCAATTGAGAAATAATACGGTGTGTAACAAGTGTCAAGGCAAATTGCAATATTATAATTATGGAAACAAACTTTTACAAACTTACCCAAGTAAAAAAATACCCAATTAATACTGACATCTCTTCTCACTAAGATTTTTTTAAAGTATAGCAAACACGTCGACCTAATCACATAAACATTGTTGGTAACACACGGATTGTTTTTTGTAACGAGGAATAAGGGTGAGTTCCAACATAATTACTATTTAAACTCCATGATTAAATCACCTTTACAGCGTGCGTAGGATAGGCCATCTATAATGGTGTGATTAGCTTAAAATGAGACTCTACAATATTGTTATTATAGTTATAGGCTATTTCTAGGGACAATCAGGGTCGACTAACTGCCCAGGTGTACAATTTTTTCATAAACTGTAATGAAAGCAAACAATATGGATTCTGGAGTCATTATCTTGGATTGAACTAAAAATAGCAGTTTTAAATTAACAATTAAAAGCCTTGCTAAAAGTAATGTTTTTTGGGATTTAATATAAATGCCAAAAACGCTTTCTTCATAATAGTATATTTTGACAGTGATAACTTATTACTCGTACGGCCTACGCTTGTGTAAATCTATTTTAACCCCAAATTGTTTTCGGTTTCCTCAAATAACTAAATAATGTCTTTATATTCTCACATTGAAATAATAAGTAACGATAACGACCAGGCGGATAGTTTCAATTTGGCATTATTTTCTCAAACGAAGAGTTAAGTTTTGATATTTGAAAATGAAGCCATGCCCAATTTTATAGACTGGCCTTTATTTAAAAGTTCACCAAATCTCCCGGTTCCCAGCACGCTGTCTCCGGCGAGCGCGTGGAGCGGCTGGCCCTTGAGGCCTCACACAGTTTTGAATTGATGTAATTAGCTAAGTCGAAAAGGAGGTATTTGAACAAAGGTAAGGATTTTTGAGGGTCTACGAACATTTTAAACAAAGTGCGTGCATTCCTACTACAAAATATTTCATTTCATCATCATTATTATTTATTATTATTTTAATGAATTTTACCTGCCCATAGGGCAGGAAGGCTAATGCAGGGCAAGTGTGGCCCTATGTAGCCTGACAGTGATTACATAGTTACAAGTTCAGATTAACATTACAACAAAAGACAACAAGAGAACATGGCATTTATAGAGTTAGTCAACGAGAAAGGCAAAAGGCGGATAAGGGTACTTGAAACGGGGTAGAGACCTGAAGGCTATATATTATTACTAGGAAACCAACAATGGCGTTGTTAGACGAGAGATAGAGCCATGTTTCATTCTGCATTGGACTTGATTAATGTTAAGAATCTATACGATATGGAATATCCCTTTATTTAAAACTCTCAAATCTCAATTTTATAATATTATATTGTATTTATTCATGAAAAGCCATTATAGACCATGTTTTGAAATGCACACGCTACCTATAGAACACATTGCCAGAACGACATACGAGTAATGGTTTTGCAAGGTTTACCCAATCTCCCATTGGTGAGTGGTTTGTTTAAAACTTCAGCGTGTCCAGTTTAGTGGTTCGACCGTTCTTCAACGGTCACTCACTCACACACTAAAAACATAGGCTGTCCCGTTTGAGTTGAGTTGTAATTGTAAGATTCTGTCGCTGCGCTCCCTCGTCTAATAAATAATAATTTACAAAATTAAGGGATATATTCGAAGTCATAATAATATATGCATACTCCATAACATGGAAGAAATTTTGAATTCAATCTCTAGGCAAGGGGGAGGATGATGATATTTGTTAAAATGTTGTAAACATTTGAATATAAAAAAGTTGAATTTTACAAATTTGATTAAGTTCGTGAGTTTTCCGATGAGCAATCTGCCTGTCAGTATAACCACTGATCAAACATTTTTTGAAAACTTATGGTATAGGCCTACGTGTATTGTTAAAAGTGTATATTATAGCCAGGTATAGTTGGAGTAGATTCTAGAATTTGGTGACATTTCCATTAGTCACCCGTGTTGCGGGTGTTTTGAAGGTCAGATGTATACACCATCTGCTGTTTCCCTTGTTAGGAATACAAACGGAGAATCAAAAGGTTTCCGATCGAAAGGTGATAAAATGCGACGCCCAATGTCATGCTGATCTAAATCTGACCAAAGTAGACCTCGTGACCGGCATATATGACAGAGACAGCGGCGGAAATACCAGTGACATGTGTGTCTTCGAAGGTCAATAGGCCTACAACGATGGTTTTTTTAACGCGGTTCAAACCAAAGATCAAAGCACTGCCGGATTCAGGCCACTATTACAGATGTTACAAAAATTTCAAAAGAATTACAAAATTCGGAGGAACAATGAATATTTCAACATTTTTTATGGGTCAAAGTAAAATTCAATACATTGCCGATTTGAATACAACCCAAGTATTACGTCCAGTGTTAAAAGGGTTGAGATATGTCGGTGACTGTATGTTTTTTTAAAGAATTTAAAAGTCAACATCAAAGCATACCCGATTTGTATAAAACAAGGTTAACGTTCAGGGTTAAAGGGATGATTACGTCGGATTGATTGTTACGACATAGCAAAATACTTGTATAAAATGTCGAGGAAGTAGTGATTATGAGATAATTTTCTTTGATCGGTCGATGCCGAGGAAACAGAGATTTGTCTTTTTATGGAAGTCCTTCGCACCAGTTTGTAGGTCTACGTAACTCGAATGTGTTTATCGTACCGTGAGAAAGTACAGAGACAGAGGACGCTTGGAGCATTCAAACAGTTAAAAAAAGTTTATATGGTCAAAATCAAAGCAATCGCCGATTTGTATACAGCAAGGTTAACCTTCAGACTTTCAGGGTTAAAGGGATGGGAATGACGACATGCTTGATTATTACGACGCAACATATAATTGTAAAATGTGGATCGATGCCGAGGATGTAATTTTATCGAGTAATTTCCATAATCAGAATGTATAAAATACGACCTAATGCCAATTCCAATTTTTAGGGGCGGTAGGGGCACTAGGGGGGAAATATCGTTTGCCTCCCAAAGGAATATTAATCCTAATATTTTTATCCACCACCACGCCAAATTTCATGCTGGTAACTTACTATCCAGTGCTTGTCACTAAAAACGTATATATATATTATAGGGTAGGTGTGAAAAAGTCCTTGTGGAATGAATGTTTTTTTGATTGGACAATAACACTTTGATCTATAATTTTAATCAGCAATTGAAATATTCAAAATGTAGAAAATTCGACCTTAGCAATGGTTGTAGGGAACACCGGAACAGTAGGGGTGATTTCGCTTGCCTCCCGGCGGATTAGGTTGATTTCGTTTGCCTTCCGGCGGATTAGGTATTGGTGTTATTTCCTAACCACTTGCCACATGCGAAGGTAGCCGGAAGACGACAGTGCTGCGATCCCTAGGCGGTGGCAGTCTTAAGAGGTCCACGAATGTGGGCAATTTTAGGCTTTGTAAGAAAAAATAAAATAAATAAAAATAAAAATAAATATCTTGAAAAGTGTCACTGTAGCGCCCTATGTTTTCGCTTTCTTGACAACTACCCAAAATTGTAAACATCTGTGGTGCCAGACGGCCGAGCGAACAGGAGTTTGCCTAAAACGCATGTCCTATATTATCGTCTTAACTGAAACCAACTCTATAGGCCTATACGCACAAAAAAAACTACCAAACAAAAATAGTATTCTTGGACACTTTTGTTTATAATACTTAGGTTTATAACAGTTAAAGGGGCTATTACCCCCCAATTTTTTTTTTTTACCGCATAATCTATAGAATTATACTACACTAAAATGACAGTTTTAAAAAATTTATCTTGCAACTGTGATTTTACACGATTTTTTCAATTTTTTGATCATGAAATTTGCGAAAATTGGCGTTATGGGAAATTTCTTAAATCGTGTTTAACCTGATTCTTCTTTGTTCCACATATAAACTAGAGCATAGTACCATTGAGTAATCTATACTCAATGACAGTACCAATCTGAAATGGCCCTTTATAACATCGTGTCTTGAAACTGTGCACAAATATACACCCAAACACGCAAAAATATGCATTCCAAAATCACACCCCTTCTTGGTGATCAGCATATTTTGACCGAACCACTTGCCTAAATTACAAAACAAAATTCAGAGGATTTACAGAAAAGGCCGTCGAGTACGTCAATAATGGCCAATATGTTTTTGGATCAAAATCATCCAAGGTCACAGATGCGATGGAGCTTAAAAAAATACCAAGTTTGACATTTTTTGAGGGGTCATGATGGACCCAATAATTTTTCTGTTAATTTCTAAATTTATATCTAGTTTGCCTGAATGAAATATATTTTTTTAAGTTTAGCGGGTGAATACCCCTTTAAGAGAGTAGGCCCTATAGGCGTTTTAGGCAAATTGCTATTCGCTCGGCTGACGAACACCACAGGTGTTTGAAATTTTGAATAGTTGTCACAAATGTGGAAATAAATGGCTCTACAACGTAACACATTTCTAAAATTTGTTTTAAAATAATTTAAAAAAATAAATTAGTTGTCACTATTTCCAATTTTGTTTTAAAAAAGTCCAAAATTGACTATATAATATTCTTGATTTTTTTTTGGATGATTTAGTCATAATTTTGAAAATCTATGACTGTAGGGCTCTCTATGTATGCTTTATAGACAACTTTGCAAAGTTTCATATACGTGCTTCTTGGCCGAGCGAATATATCTATTTGCCAACTGCCAAAATATGAGTCCTATTCCTTCTATGCTTGTGTGGACTCCTGTGGCCCGGCTTGGCAGTCGACTGCAGTGGCGTAACTAGAGCCCTTGTTTTTTTTATGCGAGAGAGCCAGCGGTTTAGCCGAGTTCGTTTAACCGGTTCCCACTCGAATCTTGAATAGGATAGACGTTAAATAATAATAAATAATAAAAAAAAAAACAACGAAGTTAAGCAGAATCGGGCGTGGTCAGGGGTAAAGTGGGTGACCGCTACGCCCTAAACCTCACGTATACCGCTGATTAGAGCAGATGGAGGGTTCGAGAGCTAGTGTAACGGCTTCGTTCTCCTCGACGTCTGCTCGGCAGTCCGGGTTAGTGGAGGAAAATATATGACTGTCAAAGTTACACCGTCCTTTCGGATGGGACGTTAAGCCGTTGGTCCCCTTGGTACTTTTCGTAAGGAGTAAGTAGGCTACGTGCGCGAATAATCTTAGCTGTTAAAGCGCCCTAAAACTACTAATTGGATGAGTGAAGCGAATACTTCAATTTTACCGACCCCTCAAAAAATTTAGCTCCAATGTTTTGTTTTGTTTCCTTTTTTTTCTGTCTGTTCGCACTCTACCGGGCAAACGGCATAATATGCGATCTGGATGAAAATTAGAGGGGACTTTCGAAATCTCTAAACTTACACCTGCCACGTTTTTGGGTACAATCGAAGAATGTTTCACATGAATATCGTACTTTTACGATTTTTTTTCGATTTTCAGTGCGATATTTTCGTGATATTTGGGCCGATTCTGACCAAACGGGTGAGGCTACAAAGTTCATATTTTACATGGACATTAAGGTTATGGTGATGTAGAACCTTTTGAAATAAAAAGTTGAAAAGTTAGCCAGAATTTATAGAATAAAGATGTTAATATGAGGGTTTTTTAGGCATATAATAACAATTAACAAGTAACAATAGAAACTTGACAACAATCACCTACAATGCATCCAAAAAGCACTTGCAAAGGAAAAGTGTTCCTACGCAAACGCGCATAGCGCAGAGCGCATAGCCCCAGAAAATTTTCCCTTTTTAACGTTGCAAAGGTGGTATTTTACTAGGTTTTTGCGAGGTTTTGGCGATAATATATAAAATTGTGAAGATTGTGAGTTTTATAGTCAGTTTACAAAATCTTGCCAGAAATTTGACCCCCGTCGCCTCCTTTAGACTAAATTTTGGGGGCAGTCGCTCCCCCCTTCCTCCCCGTAGTTACGCCACTGGTCGTCTGTCTGTCCGCGATGACTAGCCACGCAGCTCATAGACCCTTGTTGTCGCTCTTCATGTCTCGTCCACTCATCGTATCGCATGTTCGCTGCAACAGCTCCACGTAGACAAACCTTTCAAACTCGTGTCAAAATAATTTGGTTCATTGTTTACAATTTCATATTATGATGGACTTACAATAGTTACTGGCGTTATATAAACCCATGGTCAAATTATCATCGTGTACTTTTTTATGTGAGTTTTCTTGAAAAAAGTAGGCCTGACATCATAATCATTCTCTCGACACACATTTTCTATCACCGAATAATGCATATTTTTATTCCTTATGTTCTGAAAGTCCCTAAAGTTAATTAAGTAGGCCATTTTTGTGTCTTGGTCTCTTTTTGAGTTACAGTGTAGGCAGATTAAATTAGTATACATTTTTGTTTGTCTGGTTATATGGAAGAATGACCTATAGTGTTAACTCTAGCGCTAAGCGCGAGACTCTGATTCGGTGAGTCCCGGGTTCGAATCCCGTAGGGACTGGCAATCCCTTCTGAAGGTTTTACAGAGTTTTTTTTTAACACCCCTCGGACATTTCTTCATAATTGTATAGAGTTAGACACCTGAAGAGGGGCATGCATCGCACCCCGGGATGGTTTCCTGCGAGATTTTGTTTAATGCGTAAGAATGATATTATAATTTGCTAGTATATATAATAAAAAGTAAAAAAAAAACTTACCACATTGAAATACGATACTGCGTTCATTGTCATTTTAAATCTATTAATATTAACTCAATCCCACTTTATTTTTCGTATGCCAGCTAATTATGATTTGGTGGTGATTATCCATGATCAGGCGCGTAGAAACTCTTTTTAGAGCTGTGAAGGAGATGAGCCTTTTCTTTGCTTGCACATGCAGGTCACAACTGTCCACATAAGACTTGATTGTTGTAGCCGTGGGATGTACGTCGTGATAGGATGACTAGCATTCTGAAGTGTAGGGGTCACAAGAAAATGTAAAGGCGCCCCCCCCCCCCCCTCCCTCGCCTACTGACCTGTCCACGATTCAGGATACGCAACCATCCTAACACAGTGGATTCTAAAGAGTTATCTTCAACTCTAGTCTGTTGTTTTTCTCTCTGTCAATGCTATTTATCCCAGCTATTCGGTCGATAAATACATTACAGATACAAGTTGCAAAGGTCATCAGTCGACTTGCGTAAGTTAAATAACTTCACTATACATGGAATATTAAAAGTTTAAACAAGTTAGTCAATATTAAAATTTGCTGGGGGTGTGTATATATATCACAGGGCTTTGTTAAAAATTACTAAACAATTGTATATTGACGCACTACGGCTGTTATTAACATTTAAATATACGCTAACGGAACTATAGTTATTCAAACATTAAAACTTCATCCTCTTGGTACATTGCAGATGGGTTCCAATCGTTGATAAGGAAAATCCTTGTGCTAGGGTTTTATTAAACAGTATATTAATAATATTTTATTGTTTATTTGTATATTGTATGTATATTTTTGTGAAGAAAATATAGGCTCTTAGATATAGAGGTTTTTGATGTTGGCATATTTTAAAAGTATAGTCTGTTTAATTTATTTTTTAATTTTGTTGAAAGTTCCCTTTAAATAAATATTTTGTCGTGATGAAAGGAACGCGTTACTTAAAAAACTTTAACTACTAAACTCTGGACATGTCGTATAATATGCGGGTCTCAAACTCGAACCCAAGACCCCTAGAACCCTTGACTTACGGGGGGGGGGGGGGGGGGGGCGAGATTTTATTTAAAATATTGTCTTTGGGCGGCTTTCACGACCGTGAGAATAATTTGTAAATGGGAATTGGCAATGAATATTAGGGGTGGTCCCCAGTGGCGTAGGAACCGGAGGGGGGCAGGCAGGGGGGCAAAACTAACGTGTGTTAAATATTAATCCCAGAATTTCCGTAGTAAATATGTTCATGCTCTTATACAATTCGACAGTCACCTTGGTAAAACGAATATGTTTGCCTGTATGCTTCATCATTTCTTTAAAAAAAATAGATTAAAATTTACTAAAATGGGCCACTTCACATTAATTTACTTAGTTCATAGGTCGCAGATAGTGCTGTAATTGTAAAACATCGTTTATAGAGTCCGAGTTCAATCAAAACATGACGAAATATCTGTAATACGGTAAAAAAAATGAGCCTCCGGCTGCTAGGGCTTCGCTCCAGACCCCAGCTGCCGCCAACAAACTCTGCTAATTATTACCCCCCCCCCCCCCCCCTACTTTCAAAACGTTCCTGCGCGCCTGGTAGTCCCAGCCCAGTTATTTTAATGACTTCCGTTTAAACAAATATATTTTTCACATTTCCGTTTTAACTTAGTTTAATAAACGAATATTGCAAGAAGAAGAACGAATCCAGGAATTGATAATGACGGGTATAGTGGGGAGAGGGAGGTCAGTCTTACAAAACCCTTCTTTTCGGTTATCATTTGTGGTGCTGTGAGTGCGAGCGAGTGCGAGCGAGCCGACGGCGGCACGATGTTTCGTCCTGTGGTTCCAGCATCTGCCACCATGCCATCTGGCGCCACCTTACGGTACGCCTGCATGGGAGAGCTTAGGCAGCCCGCTGTACACATATCACGTGCTCGGTAGTTCCTACATAGTCCGCAAGCGTCACTGTACGGTACAGCCGAGCCCATGGGCAGCCCGCTTTACACATCTTCAGCTCCAAGGTCACTTAGAAGGAGACGGCCAAGATTTGATCCACAGTCCTTGACATTCTCTCCCAACTTTTATCACACCCTCTGCCTAGATAGACACATGGTCCCCAATTCATGTACCCAGTGGCGTAACTACGGGGGGGGGGAGAGACCGCCCCCCAAAAATTGTCAAAGGGAAAGGGGGGAGAGGGTCACAATTTTTATTTGATATGAGAAATTAATTGAGGTATTATATACCGTAATAATTGAGATATTTTTCTTAATTTGCAATTATTTCATACATCCTTTTATAAGGTTTCTGTAAAACAAAATCGGCAAACAAAATACTCCAATCACATTCTTATAATATGATTTTTTCCGCATCTATCCGCCCCGGACCCACATTATTTGGGGGCCTTCCCCCCCAGTCCTCCCATTGTTCACACTCATCTACTTTACCCAGGAAAGAGCGTATAGGCTACCCATAAATTATTTTTAGATGATACCAATGACTAACTTGTACCCACATCCCTTCATCCCAAGTTGTGCTGACCATTGATCTTTTGAGGTTACAAAAATGCCCCCCCCCCCCCTAAAAAAACAAGGGTCCGAGGTGGCAGTGCTTCTTTTTGCCAAAGGCGAATAAATTTGAAAACTTGTGACTAAAAGTATGTTCTTGCTTCTACAGCACCCTTGCCGATATTTTGAAAGTCAAAGGAAAATGGCTGAAAGTTTGTTGAAAGAAAGAGGAACTTGAATAATTTTTTTTTTTGGGACTGGACAATAGACTTTTGGTCATTACATGCAAATTTTGGGCATGAAAAAGAGAAAGAAAATGAAGAAAATGAAAGTTATAGGTGGAATACTTCATTTTTAGCTATGACCTTTTAAATGGTTTGCACACACATTTGTTTCCGCTCCGAGTAAGAGAAAATAATTTTCTAAAATAATGTTCGATATGCGATTTTTTGTCAGATGGTACAATTAATAAAGAGTTTTGAAACGGCGGACGAAAAAAATCGTACATCAAACGTTTTTTCAGAAAATTATTGTATTGCACTAAGAACTTTCATTTTCTTAATGATCCAAAATTTGCATACAATGTAAAAAACCGTAAAAAACAAAAAACTTTTTTTCTTTTTTTATTCAAATTCCTCTTTCATTCAACCAACTTTCAGCCATTTTCCTTTGACTTTCAAAATTTTCCGTAAGAGTGCTATGGAATAGCCTTAATAGTCGATCGATAGTAATTGGCGGTGATATCGCGATAATTGGTGGTGATAATTCTCGCTCAAAGTTGAGGTGGCAGAGCCCTTTACCGAAAGCGAAACAATTTTTTCATATTTGCAGCTATGTAAATTGAAACGCCTAAAACGCGTTCAATAATATGAAAATTATTACACAATAGGGCGGTGATTGTGATAATTGGGCTATGAAATGATAAGCGGAGTTTTACTGTCATGCCCCCCTCCCCCCCCCCCTTCTCAA
This sequence comes from Sweltsa coloradensis, assembly GCA_024449915.1. Classification (NCBI taxonomy): domain Eukaryota; kingdom Metazoa; phylum Arthropoda; class Insecta; order Plecoptera; family Chloroperlidae; genus Sweltsa; species Sweltsa coloradensis. The sequence continues at coordinate 68,921 of JAMZAV010000802.1, forward strand.
GACGCCCCGGCCACTACACGAACGTCTTCTCGGAGCTCCCGAGCAGAGAATACTCACACGAAGATGACGGCATTTCAAACTAATCAAAATACTCGCACCTTTATTTTTTTATTTTATTTATTGTTTTAACACATTGATGTGTTATAGGTTGCTAAAAGAGGGCATAGCCCCATTCACAATTTAGTGTCTAGCAACCTACTCAATACTTATACTAATACATTGCAATTAAATTAATTAAAAAATAAAATACATTATACAATAATAGAAAACAATGTGTGTGAAGACATGTAAAAAGTGAGGGTGATGAAATTATGACAAACATGAATGGTATTGTGAATTATAGAATAGAATTATCAGGATACACCAGAAAAGAAATTTTTTAGTGCAGATTTGAAATGGCTCCGAGTGTAGTTCACGGATGTCCACCGGCAAATCATTCCATAATCTGCAACTCCGATAGTAATATCCTTGTTGATAGGACGAAGTTCTTGCCTGGGGAGGTTTCATGGTGACACCACGTCCGTACTCTCTTCCACGATTACAGATTTGAATCCTGTGAAATGGGTTTGAGGTCAGTTGTACCATGAAGCATTCCCCAAAGAAATTGAAGATCTGTCGTTTTTCTATACTCTTCTAAAGTTGGGATTTTCAAAGTTTTTCTTCTTGCTGTGGCACTTGAATTTTGGTGACTTGACATTTTTGCAATTAATCTAGTAGCTCTACTCTGCACACGCTCTAATTTGATTTTGTTGGTTTCTGAAGTTGGGTTCCAAGCAGGACAAGCATACGTTAGTTGTGGTCTTACAAGTGCAAGATACACTGTTCTCTTTACATTGACTTGGGCATTTGCCAGGTTTTGAGCAATAAAATATAACTGTCGAACGGCCTTTGCACGAATGAAATCTGTGTGTTTGTTCCACTTCAGATCTTTTGATATAATGATGCCGAGTAGAGTGCCTTATCACGTATTATTCTATTTCTAGTTAAAAATAAAGATAACTTAAGGCGATATTTCACTGAAATTGAAATTTTCTAAACCATTCCATGTACACATTTGAAATTTTTAGTGTAACTGCTTATATTATTGAAAGTAATAATTCCCCCAAAAAAAGTTCAAAATTATTTTTTATTTTCCAACAATGGACAATTACATTGTTAAAACAGCGTTTTGCTAAAAATGCCAAGGCTTTCACAGTTTTCATTTTTTTAAAGTATTAAGTGTTTTTGATTAAAAAACAATACATCTAAACATTCACCAGAGGAATTTGATAATTTTTGTTTTGTTTGGAATATATGATTTTTTTTCTTTGTATTGTTGGAAAATGTATGATTTGATGTTGATTGATCCATATTCAACATATTTTAATGAAAAACTATTAGTCTCATCAAAAATGTGTCTGGTGAATTTGTCACAATAAGACTTGTGGGCATGATAAAAAAATTACCATCTATCTTAAAAACTGTAGAAGAAGTAGGGAAAAATGTTAGCAAATGTGCTAAAATAAAAGTTCCGAGATACCTACTAAAGTTGATTTATCTTGTTTTTTCGTAAATTTGAGTGTAATACCTTACTAAAGGTTCAGTTAATTTATTTTACATGAATTCACTGGTCCTTTATAACCTGTTAATCTAGGCTTCTTTAAAATTTACTAAAATAGTTATGAATAACACTCTATACAGCCCTAGATTGGCATTATATCAGTACCGGTAAGCCATTTTCCCATGCAAAATAGCATGCAGCGTTTAAGAAAAAACAAAATTTAATGCTTAAAAAATTGTTTCAGCATAAAATAAATTTATGTAGTCAATTAACACCGTTAATGTTAAATATAAAAATCAAAAATCAAAAATCAAAACTTCTGGTTTTTTCAACATTTTCAGTGAAATATCCCGGTTAGATTTTATTTTACACAGAAAATAATAGGCTATTTATGATGATCGAAATACCCTAAAATAATTTTAATTTTACTTGAATTAGCACGAAATTATATGAGCACTGCACGATCATCGTAGATAGCGCTAGTGATGGTCTGCGCAGGTTCCATTGCGTCACAGTGGATTACGTGCGCGAGAACGAGATTGTGCAGTGCGTCTTCCAGGTCTTCCACCTCCACGCATCAGTCGTCAGCCAGTCTTCAAGCAGTGAACACCGCTCCGGTCTACATTGGCAAGGTGAGCGTAGCTTCGTTGCCTACATTCAATCTCGCTTCATCTGTTACATCCATTACATTTACCTAATTATTGTAACGCTATATCCTCCATCATAAATTCATCAACTGGAGTTTACGTTCCGTTCAATTCTCACGTTAGGGAAAAGTAGAATATTAATTTTCTTAATAATGTTGAATATTTTCTCGGGTGCTAGAAACTGTTCGAAATTCAGAAACGTGGCCCAACAGCTAATTTCTCAATGTAGATAGATTCATCCGCAGCTTCCATCTTATTCTTACCCAATAGTTTTCAAATTCTACTTCTTTCGTTTCCGAACGCGATTAATCCTTGACTGGCGTTAATTTTAAATTCAGAATTTTATTTCCTGTGTCAGCCACTTTTCAAGCAGATAAACCTGGGTCCGGTCTCTATTGGCAAGGTAAGCCTCGTTTCTTGGCGTACATTCAATCTTGCTTTATCTGTTGCATCCATTACACTTATCCAATTATTAAAACGCTATATCCTCCACTATAAATTCATCCACAGGAAATTCCTTTCCGTTCTGTAATATTCATCTGTCGTGAAAAACTAGAAGATTCTCAGTAATTTTGAATATTTTCTCGGGCCGTTGAAAAACGTGTCCAACGGCCATTTCTACTGTAGATTGATTCATCCGAAGCTTCATATAACTCGTTAGCTTTCAAATTCTACTTCCATCATTTCTGAATAAGCTTAATAATTAACTTGCGTTATGGTTTTAGATTCAAAACTTTATAAAATATTTATTTCCAGACTACATGAATTTTTTGCACTTATTGTTTCCCATTGTTACTCTTTTACAGGGTAAACCATGACCTTGTTCAGGTGAATAATAAATATTCAGCGGACCGTTTGTATAAATTCGAGTCCCGTTTAGTAACACGAAGCAAAGTTAACGCGTATTATTAAATTACCAATATGAATGTAATCAGTATTTTATGCCATGGTCTAGTTGTAGGCAGTGTGAAGTGGGCTCTGTTTTGTACATGCTACGATCGGCTGCGATGCTATAAACGTTGTCTTATGTTTCATTCGTATGAAGGTCGCACCAAGGGTTTGGTCGCACAGTGACGCATTCACGCACTGCATGTACCTCCTGCGTTGTCCCTTATCTTATCACGTCCGACGTGGAATGTGCAGGCTACAACTGCTTTCAAATACGACTTCATCGATCTATAACTTAAATATTGTATTAACATTCGTATTCACGATAGCTCATACGGTTTGGTGAGTGGTCCGAGCCTGAAGGTTCGAATCCCGAATGTGGCACGTGTCTAGGTAATGATTCAAATTCACAGGTAACATCATTCTCCCAGATGTGTGGGCAATCCAAATAATTAGCACAGCTGCATTGTTGCTGCCAAGTTCAAATTGTTTCGTAATCTGGATTCGCATACCATTCATTGGTGGCTCTTGATTTTTTAATATCACAGCGGTCATGCGTTTACAAAGAAACATTTAGTCGCCTTCAAGCAATGCTTAAGGTTGAAGCTTGTATCTTTTCGTTTAACGTAGTTAATGCAGCTGCAGAGTTCCGAGTTTCAGTAGGAGCAGGCTTCGTGCTAGCGCGATTGCTCATGTAAACGCTCCAAGGTCATAATACGTAGAATGTAGATTGCAACAATAAGATGTTTGTGTCAGTTTGTTGCAGGTTCCGTTTTACACCAGCTGATGTCTGTCTCCCAACACGTCTCTTATCAGCTGGATGGGGTGACTGCCCACTCCAGTCGCCACCGTACACATCGCACTTCTCTCTCTCTTCTCAACTATAGCTACGCAATGAAGACGTCAATACAGGTGGGAACGCTATTGTGTTGCTTATAATGTTGCACCCCCCGCTCCAACTACTGAATATACACTTAGCTTTGTATTACATGAATATTTTAATAATTTTTCAATTGTTAGCTGATCCTGTAAATTCATATATTCTTTCAGTACAGATAGTTCTAGGTTCGATTCCAGAAAAAATGTCAATGATGAAATCATGTAGACATGACCTTCCCTACACTTATTCTGTTACTTGTTAATCAACATTAGGATTTTTTATTTTGTTAAATATTTTATTTAAAAAATAAATTAATCAGAGTCATCCTAGTCTTGAGTTTGAGTATAGTCAACGTCACACCACCTCTCATGCTAATGGAACCTGTTATGTTGCAGGCACACTACCGGCCGGTGGATGTTGACAGAAGTACACTGAACCATCTCGCTCTGCATCGCCCGCCTGTGAGACTACTTGTCACCTGCGAGACTTGTCGCATGGATCCGAGAAGCTGACATCATTGAATAATAATGGTGAGTAATATAATAGTTATAATAACCTTATATATAGTTATAACCCGTACGTTCCCTTGAAATCTTTGCTTTGAGATCGTGCGAGGCTCTCCGAAGGACCCGGGTTCGATCACCGATTAGAACATATCCTGTTGACAATCTTTGATTTAATTTTAATTTAAGATTGACTTATGTTTATGTTGTTGCTTTCTGCTCATAGGCCTTCATATTATTATCAATTATTTTTAAGGGTGCACACCAGGGATGTGCAAACATTCCAGTCCAAAGTCCAAACTTGAACTTTTTTTTTTTTTTACTAATTTGTAGTGGGTGCAGGTACCTATAGTCAAAAAAAGCTTTTCTATTTCCATTTACAGATAACATTATTTTAGGACGGTGGAGAGTCCGGTCCCAAAGTTACATACTTTCTTGGTGGAGGTGCCGGTCCAGACTTGTCACTTTTACATATTTTAACCATTTGATATCCCTTAAAGTTAGGTTCGAGTTTGGTTCGGTTCAATATTTTATAGAATTTCGATGGACAACCCTTCTGAAAGTTGCGAGTTTGATTTGAAATAAAAATCCAGGTTTTCACAACCCTAGTGCACTCTAAACGTGCATCTAACATGGCACTGGGTACTGCACTTTGTTTAAAAGGGGGCAGGAATGGCCTATGTTGCGCATGTTAAATTGCCTAAATTCTGGTACCATTGACTCCCTGGCATTTAGTCTTGGAGACTAAATTTATTCCCCTTCTAGATTAGCCTGTTACCTAGAAACTGTGTGTGGGGTTTTTTTGAATTTTGAAAATCTGTGGTTAACAGATTTTTTTTTAGAAATTATCAAAAACATCCAAGAAAAGTTGACATTTTTTAAAACAATTTATGGGTTAAAGTTGGATGATGACATTTTTTCAAAATTCCCCACACACAGTTTCTTTAAAACTCAATAAAGAATTAGTCCTCAAAATTTCAAGACTCTAGCTTCAAAACTGACTTTACTTATATGTACCGTAATTTAAGAAAGTATAGTTTTGAGTAAACTGGTGTTTTAGTTAATATTTAATTACATTTCCAGTACCATTTTTTCCGAGAGTATTCAACTTATTTTTTTTAAAATTCAGCAGATTGGAAATATTTGCTAACAATTTTAAAATTCATTTTAATAAAATTACTCGTTTTTTGTATACATTAATTTTTTAGACGATAATATACGATGGTTATTATAGCAAATGAATTCATTAAATTTTTGCCAAAAAAAATTGTAAAATTCAAAAAAATATTTACAATTTAAAAAAAATTGAATTGTGAGTACCAATATATCATATTCAACCCAAAAAGCAAGTTTGACAATAAGTTTCATTCCTGCTCCCCTTTTTAAAACAATTATAGGCCTACTGGATAGTTATTCCGAAGCTCCCGCTGCCTCATTTTATAGTTGGGAGTGGGCACAGATGCTAGACAAATTAAACCCATTGTAACCTAGTTAAATGATGTCAATTTCCTTGTTCTTAGGCAACCTACAATGCAGTGAAGAGTACCAGTCGGTGACATGCAACGCAAGATTCTCTGGCAATGACTGTCCCATCTTCTTGGCCCACTAGCAAGACTTACGAAGATTCTCGCCATCCTAGCTCGGACAACTTCAAGCGGAGACCCAACTTACCTTTGAAGCAACGCAGCTCCGTTTAGTGGTAAGTTAACTTTACACTCAAGTTGCCTCGACGCCTGTACTGCCAGAGTATAGTTGTGCGTTGACTACCTCAAGTTTGGTCGCCTAAGGTTCAATTTTAAATTAGGTTAATGGTTTCTCGAAAATAACTATAAATAGTCAACTTACTTTTTCATGTTAAACAAATATGAAATTATTTTTTATTTGATCTATATTTATTTATTAATAACAATATTCATTTGATCAATGTAATTGCTTAGCACAATTTCAATAATTTCACCTCCATGATTGTGAATGTATATTATTTGGGTTTAATAATAATATCATGCATAGTACTAAATCTTTTCAGCACAACTGAATTTAAATATGGCAACCTATTACCTTGAAGTAGGTACCCTACTATGGCTGGCAGTAGCACCTACCATTTCCTGGAAATCTTTCTAGTTTGAATGTTAATGTACCCTGCTGTCAGTCAACATCATGAGAAAATAACGACTAAATTGATTTCCAAGAAAGAAGTTGTGCTGATAAGTTTCAATTACTGAATGCAATGTTCCCATTTGTTTTTTAAGAATGTTGTACTCATGAAATCTGTTCTTTGTTTGCAGCTGCCGCCCACTGAGTCGTCACGGCAACACACCGTCCGCTGCCACCCTAGGCGCTCCTTCACTGTACCTGGCACCAGTCTGAGGCATCGCAAGCAGCTTTCACGCAAGTTCTGGTAAGTTTCACCAACTTGTTGAGTCTTGCATTATTTCTCATACATTCACCGTAAAACACCTCTTTAGTACGTATTTTTACTTTGCTATTAAATGTAACTGACTTGATACCTAGCAACGAGGCACTTAAAATTTAAATTTGTTCTGAATCGGCCTTTGATTCTGGCGTTAATCCGTGGGTGTTCGCACTGTCCATACCACTGATTGCTATATATCCTATTAAAAAAATATCGATCTTTATTTGGTTATCGCTCGCTCGTCTATTGCGTCGGGGCCTACAGGGTTGGTTTGGTTGCATTTGGTTTACTGTCCCCCACTGAAAATCAGTTATGTGATTGAGTGGGTACTCTAAATACAGATTTATTTATTTATTTCTTAGGTTTAGCCAAGTTCCATAACAACCTAACTTTGAAATTCAGAGAAGAGAAATTTATGTTTCCACATCTTTCTAAAGAGAACTAAAAGGCCACATATTGTACAAAGTAGCATAATAAAACAGATTTTACATCACTAGTAGGGATGACATCGGGTACCCGACTCCTACCCGACTCCTGTCTGAGTGACTCCATTTTCAAGGAGTCGTTATTTTTTTATTATGATTAATTGAATGAGATTGCACTTGTTGTCTCGTTAGTTATCTCAAAACGTAAACATAACAAGTCAGCGAGAGTCTTAGCCGGGCCAAGATACAAGCAAGCTAGTGATACGTAGCGGGTGGAGGGAGGGGGGAATGGCCGGACAGCGTTGTGCAACCCCACTGAAAATCAGTTATATAACTGAGTGGGTAGACTCATACAATTTATTTATTATTTATTTAACTAGAGTAGTGGGGTAAAAATAACTTTTGCATAATTAAAAAAAAAAAAAAAAAATTTAAATTGCGGATCGGGGAGTTGACTCCTACCCGGTTCCCAAGGCTCCGGAGTCGACTCCAATATTTACTATCCGATGTCATCACTAATCACTAGATCCTCTATACTAGTGCAAGGGTCACAATATAAAATTGTGTTCTTGAAGGCCGTGTAGGCAGTCTTCTATATTTGTGCTATTTATTTCTATCGCAGCCCACTGCCGTAGCTTCAGGCAAGCTATTGATATCCTATGATTCAGTTAATGTGTCAAAGTTTGAATCTTGTTATGACACATGCGAGTTAAAATCTTGCATAAAGCTTAAATTTGTTATGCGTATAGCGTCATCTCTTGTCATGGATAATAGTAACACCATTGCCAGTTGGTAGATGTGTTAAGGTGTATATAAATACCATACTAGGGAAGTTTTACTGTGTTATGTTCAGTCTTAAGGCTATGTTTGGAAATGAACCAATAGTGTAGTATGGCTCATTGCTCCTGTGGTTTTATTCATGTTTGTCAGTTGCAGGTTGATTAGATTTTATCATCTAGAATGTCCTTTAAATTAAACCACCATACACGCAAGCGAGGAATTTGTAGCTGTAGTTGCAACGTGCCACATAATGAATTCTATGATGTCCACTGAAAATTTGTATCAGATTGAGTGCGTCTAGACAATAAATACCGGTACAACTTAATTTATTCATGGTATAGCTGTGGTAATCAAGGCATTTTAAAGACATCTTCCTGAGGGTTAAGTTTTAAATGTGAGTACCTACGTAACATTTGGAGCTAAAGTAGCTAAAGTCTCGTAGACTTAAATCTAAAAAATGTAAATACAATTTTTTTGTTCTTAAAATCTCCTTGCTCTTAATTTGTTTTTAGGGGTGTGCGAAGCTTTGAAATTATCGAATCCGAATCGAATCTTTTAGTATTCAAATTCGATTCGTTGGTCGAATCCGAAATCGTAAAAATTCAAAGTATTCGAAAATTCGAATCCGGCGCCAACCTCCCGAGAAACATGCAAATAAATCGATAGGTCGATTTTGTAGTTTGCAATCGATCACGTGATAACATGGCCGCCGCGTATGTAAACGAAGAATTTCCGTTCGCATCTTGTTGTTCAAGAAAACGCAATGTTTTTCTCGCACATAGTATTCGAAAAACAACAGGCGCTCTCTCCTCTCTTCCCTCTTGGACGATGCTGGCAGGCTGCCTGCAACCGTTGCTCAAGCGTACGGCGCAGCGCGCTCTGTCTCTCTCACTCACGCGAGCCCTAGCCGGCCGGCTGCCAGCTCAGATGACAGGCGGGCGCCGTCAGTGTTGCCAGACGTGCCACGTGCCATAATTACAGAAAACATACAATAATTGACACCCTCGTACAATAGTCTGTCCTACCCGTACTAATTAGGCAAAATGTACAATAATCAACTGTCAACTTGCACCATAGTTTTAATAAAAATGTACAATATTTTGCAATTTCCATATTACAGTATTATCTTATTTTGTTCTCATTATTAATCGCACGCAAGTTCAGTACTGTAAATATAACAGTATGCGTATGTAATAATTGGGTGAGCGGAGCGAGCGAAGCGAAGATTCCATTTCACTACACTGGAGAAAAAAATCCGGAATGTTTTTTTTTTTTTTGTGTTAACACGATTTCGGCTAAACCGATACTCCAATTTCAATGAAATTTTCTGGAGACCTTTGAAATCTCTGAACTTAGAACTGCACGGTTCGAAAAATTGATCAAAAAATTATTTCTCATGAAAATTGCAATCTTATGATTTTTTTTTTTTCGATTTTCTTGTTTTTTTTTATGTTATTTTTGTGTGTTTGTTAACACGATTCCGGCTAAACCGATACTCCAATTGTGATGAAATTTTCTGGAGGCCTTAAAAATTTCTGGACTTAGAACTGCCACCTTTTTGGGCGCGATCGAAAACTTATTTCTCATGAAAATCACAATTTTACGATTTTTTTCATTTTTATTTTTTGTTTTTGTTTGTATTTTTGTGTGTTTGTTAACACGATTCTGGCTAAACGGATACTCAAATTGCGATGAAAGTTTATGGAGGCCTTCGAAATATCTGAACTTAAACCTGCCACGTTTTTGGGTACAATCGAAGAAATATTTCTTATGAATATCGTACTTTTACGATTTTTTAAAATTTTTAGTGCAATATTTTCGTGACATTTGGGCCGATTCTGACCAGACGGGTGGGGCTACAACGTTCATATTTAACATGAACATTAAGGTTATGGTGATGTATTGCTTTCTGAAAGAAAAATTTGAAAAAGTTATCTAGAATCCATGGAATAAAGGTTTTAATATGAGTTTTTTTAGGTTTATAATAACAATTAACAAGTAACAATAGAAACTTGACAACAATCACCTACAATGCATTTAAAAAGCACTTGCAAAGGAAAAGTGGTCCTACGCAAACTAAAAACTGGCAAAAACGCTCATCCATCAACGCGGCGGGACTTTAGCGTTTTCCTAGCTAATAAAAATATGCTTGCATTATATAGACTATATTACTATATTTTTCTGCCCCCCCCCCCCCCTACCCCCAAATTGATGACAGCTCCAGTTTCATTGAACACAGTAAAAAAATATGGGAGGATGTCAGCTTTAATCACTACTAATTAATGTCAGTTTTTACTTCAATCAAGGTATTTATGATTAAATTTAGTGTTATGTAATTTTGGTTAGAATGTACAATACTTTCATTCACACCATCTGGCAACACTGGGCGCCGTGTTTACGTCAGTCAGTCTCCCTTCACATTGCGATGCATTTGCATTACGTGAACGATGCCCATCTACGAACTCGTACGTAATAATAAGTCCGGGTCTATGAAATGGCCAGCGGTTACAATAAATGTTATGTTTTGGCCTACTAATGTGCTCTTAAATGACAATAATAAGTTTCCTTGCGATGTTATCTTAAAAGTAGAACAATGCCAAAAGATAAGATAGGCCCGAGGCCTACCGCGCGAGATAAATACTTCACGTTCAGAGAAGGCTGGATGGATGAAGTGTTGTTGATTGGTTGAAGATGTCACGAGTCTCGAAAACGTGGTAAAAACAATGAAAAACAGCACGGGACCATGAAATTATGGCATTTCTTTATGTTACTTGTTCCGTGTGAGGTAAACCAATTTTGCATTCGGATTCGAATTCGGATTCGCGAATCTTTTTGCTTGGGATTCGAGATTCGGATTCGAAATTTAAAAATGGATTCGCACACCCCTATTTGTTTTATTTGTTCATTTAATATCTATCCTACCTATTTATTTCTAAAAAGTTATGTTAAAGTAATCTTTTGAACCATGCAGTCATCATGGCAATGTTCAACCCACCCTTGAACAAAATATTTATTAAACAAAATAAATCATACCATTTGGAAGATGTCTACTAAGTGATCTTGTTTCAAACACATGCTTACTGTTCGTTCGTAGGCATTAAAAAAACTTTCATATCGATACCGTTATTTACTGATCGGGCTATTCTGTCGTGGTGGGGTTTGTTAATCTTCCAACGCTTCAAGACCATGTTGTCTTCTTCACCAGGGCTTGAAATATACTTCATTTTAATAAAAATTTAAGTTCTGATGCAGTAGACAACGCGATCTTTGAAACGTTTCAAGTTATATCAAACACCACCGTGACAGTACAGCCTGATCAATTAATAATGTTGTCAATGGTTTGCGAGACACTTTAAAGTTTTAATCTTTCGATTCACCAATCGCAAGTGCACAAACAACTTTTTTCCGAGAATTTGATAATAATGAATGATAATTGATAGTTTTCTCCAACCGAAAATCAATAGGGGTCTGATTATTTGATATTTTATTGTGGCTCGTTGGTCTTGTTGTTAGAATCTCTACTTCCAAATGCAGAAGGTCCAGGGTTCGATTCCAGCTAAAGTCGGAAGTTTTTTAACTTCTGATTTTGACTTAGATCCATCAGTTCTTGTATAAGGAATTTGTACCCTAAACGGTGATTTTGGAGCCGTCCTAGCAACTAGGCACATAATAAATTTAAAGTTGTTCTGAATCGGCCTTGTTGATTCTGGCATGAATCCGCGGGTGTTCGCAATGTCCATACCACTGATTGCTATTCCTATTAAAAATCTCACTCGTCAATTGCATCAGGGCCTGCAGGGTTGGCTGTCCCTCACTGAAAATCAGTTTTATGACTGAGTGGGTAGACTCTAAATAAAAATTTATTTATTATTTATCATGTTCATTTTTGTACATCTTAAACTGCATAGTATCTAGCACTGTATAGAGGTGAGGAAAAGGGGGGCAGTTCTCAGAGTGACGAACTCTTTGTTGGCTGACACAACCGTCTTTCTCGTTCATCGTCTCTGCTACCGGAGCTGTGATTAATAATTCCTCCTATCACTCGCAGTTTTCCCAGTCTTTCTGCTTCCACTTCATCCGATGTTTTTCAACCTCTTTTCTAGGGTGCTTACATTCACCTGATCCGAGCAGAGTGATCAGATCACTTCTCAACTGATCTGTCACGCGACAGATCAGTCGGATCACACACAGATTTACGAACGCATAATTGTTGATCAAAAATGGTCGACGTGTTGTGTTGCTTCCTAATGTAAGGTTATGTTGGCTTATTATATCTTATAAAATCGTATTACTGTATTGATTACCGCAATAGACCTCCATTAGGACCTACATACAACAATCTAAATATACCTGATGCACAACCACAACCTACTCTACAGTCATAGGGCCTTCCTGTAGATTGGTCAATTTCAAAATATTGCGCGCTTGTTACTGATCTACCCAACTTACTCCACCCTTTCTACAGATCACTGATCCGCTGATCCGTCAAGTGATCAGATCAAGTATTCAGACAAAAGTGATCTACTCGGATCAGGTTTTCGTAAGAGATTTTACTGGTCGAGTTACTCGGATCAAGTAAACGTAAGCACCCCTAGACACTGTCTTAGTCTGACCATACACCCCTTTTGTCATTTGGTCTCCCCACTTCCTAATACGAGAGCCACACAGGTGAGCATTCTTTGGCAAAGTATGTCATTGCACCATCTAAACACATGTTAAATGTGTGTATTTTATTGAAGATTCCTCCCAGCTGCATAGCATTTGGCAGTGCAAATTAACTCAATATGGATTCCAAGGAAACGGTAGAGAATAAAGCTTCGATTTTATTTAACAAAAGAAGTAAGTTGGGACCCTGTAAAATCAAATTGGGCTAACTATGTCATTACAGGTCATAAAATAAACATGTTGATTATATGCATTTTATTGAAGATTTCTCCCAGCTGCATAGCATTCGGCAGTGCAAGTCAAACAAATATGGATTCCAAGGAAACAGTATAGGCCTAGAGAAAGAAGCTAAGATTTTATTTAAAACTAGGAAGCTTCGCAAATACTTTTTCAGGCGCGTTGTTGGATGAGCGTAATTGGTGCATTGAGCTGTCGTGTGTTATGCAGATTTTCTGTTCTGTGAAAAAATCATTACTAAGTTGAAGACGTTTTTTAAAAACAAAAAAAAATCGTAATTTAAAAAAATGAAAAACCCCCGTGAAATGGCGATTTTCACGAGAAATAATTTTTCGATTGCGGTCAAATTTTACACCAATATATTTATTCATAAAATTAAGGTTCTGTGAAAAAATCATTACAATCAGAGAAAGCATGTAGGTGAGAAAAGTCGAAGAAATTGTTTAAAAATTGAAAAAAATCGTAAAATTGAGATTTCCATGAGAAATAATATTTCTATTGCACTCAAATTTCACACGAATATATTAATTCATAAAATTAAGGTTCTGTGAAAAAATCATTACAAGTGGATAAAGCATGTAGGTGTTCCAAGTCGAAGAAATTGTTTAAAATCCGAAGAAAAAAAATCGGAAAATTGAGATTTCCATGAGAAATAATATTTCTTATTGCGCTCAAATTTCACACAAATATATGCATTTGTAAAATTAAGGTTCTGTGAAAAAATCATAACAATCGGATAAAGCATGTAGATGTAAAAAGTCAAAGAAATTGTTTAAAAATTTAAAAAATATCTTAAAATTGCAATTTTCATGGGAAATAATATTTTGATTGCGCTCAAAAACGTGGCAGTTCTAAGTTCAGAGATTTCGAAGGCCTCCAGAAATTTCATTGCAATTGGAGTATCGGTTTAGCCGGAATCGTGTTAACAAACAGACAAAAATACAAAAAAACATTCCGTTTTTTTTTCTCCAGTGTAGTGAAATGGAATCTTCAGTTCGCTCGCTACGCTCATCCAAAAATAAGACTAGGTAATTTGGGACCCTGTAAAATCTAATTTTGGGTTAGGCCAGGCGGCCACTTTCGATTCTTGAGTTGAGGCCTACCGTTTCGAAGCTAACAAAAACTATTGCAACTAAATTTGAAGAAGTTAAGCTATTCAATATATTTACCTTAAGTAGGTAGGGCCTATGAATTATTTAATCAGTGGAGGCAATTTAAGTATGCAAATATGAAATTTCCCCCTTGTCGCCTATCACAGCCATGTTAAAATTTAATTTATTTTCCACCAAGCGCCCAAAGCTTGCCAATTCTGCATCACCACAGCTTCTCTTGGACTGTATGCCTTTCTAGTAGTCAGCTATTTTCTTTCCATGCTCAAAACAATGCATTACTTTCTGTCGTACCTTGCTTGTACCCTTAACCCTGTATTTCCCTTCCTCTTGGCTAGAGCTAGCTATTTATATTATTATTTAAAGCTAGAATTTGTCAACGGTGACTTTGGAGCCGTCCTAGCAACGAGGCACATAATAAATTGAAAGTTGTTCTGAATCTGCCTAGTTGATTCCGACGTTGATTCGCGGTTGTTCACACTGTTATCCACTGATTGCTATATTTCCTATTAAAAAAGTATCGATCTTTGGTTGGTTATCGCTCACTCGTCGATTGGATCGGGTCCTACAGGGTTGGCTTAGTCGCTTTGGTTTACTGTCCCCCACTGAAAATCAGTTATGTGACTGGGTGGGTTGACTCTAAATACAAATTTATTTATATTTATAAGATGTAAAGCCCAAATTCATTCACTAGTCTTTCCCGGATTACACTGCTCCCCACACTGTCTTCCTTGGTGATACCTTGATTACTTTGTCTGTCTTTGCGGTTCTATAATGTGTACATGCATGGAACGTGCATGGATTGCATGGGTCGACTCCCAATAACTTGGACCCCCTTTCTAAACGTAGATTTACAAGCGATAGAACTAGTATTTCAGCGGAATGAAAATTTCTTTACGTTTCATGTTTAGACAATTGTATTAGTAATTAGTAATCCGCTAAATCGTTCATTGAATCGAAAAATTGACATTTGCGCAGAATTACTGCGGCACAGGAAAATTTGAGTCAATTTTTTTTTTTTTTTTTTGGAATGTCATCTTGTGAACAAAGAAATTTATTTTAATTTATTTTGATCAGTGTCATTCCTCCTGTGACTCACACCTCTCAAGACCCAACTTTTAGCTGTGCACAATTTTGCTATCTATTTTATTTATAATTGAAATTTTCATTAAAAATATTACGACTTCTATGTTCTAGCATTTATTTTTACTATCGCAAAATAACAAAAACCGTAGTTGTTTTCTCAACAAACTTGAAAAATATCAAAACATTAAAGCAAAAAAACTACTGACTCCAGTCATTCCCAGTAGGGCCCAACTAGAATGCAAACGATTGTTCATGATTGCAGCTAAACGGTTGCAAATATCATTACCAAATTTTGCATGAATGTTAAAAAAAGTTCCTTTCTAATTATATCTACACTTGGTTGCCATCAATAATAGCCTCAAAAATCATTGCAAGGAGATAAATCCAAAATGTGGATTTCAATTTAGTAAATCCTCACCAAACCATTAATCTTAAGACTAGGCCGCTTCGTGAACGCCTTTTTTAGTCGCGTTGATGGATAAGCTTTATTGTAAGCTTTTAATTAGCATGCGTGGGATCTCTTTACTTTTTGTAGTCCCGTTACAAAATCATTTTTGTTTAATTGGGATATTTTTTTATAAAGTAGAATTAATTGCTATGGTAATACGAATTAATAGAAAGTAAAAATATATGGAGGCCCGAAGATTTGCTTTTTGTATGCATTGTAGGCGATTGTCAAGTTTCTATACCTAGTTACTTGTTTATTATTATACACCTCAAAAAACTCATATAGTTCTATGGATTCTGGCAAATCTTTTCTACGTTTTCTTTCAAAAGGTACATCACCACTACCTTAATGTCCATGTAAAATATGAACGTTGTAGCCCCACCCATAGTCCCAAATATCACAAAAATATCACAAAAAATTGTAAAAGTACGATATTCATGAGAAATAATTCTTCGGTTGTACCCAAAATCGTGGCAGGTCTAAGTTCAGAGATTTCAAAGGTCCCCTCCAATTTTCATCAAGATCGCATATGCCGTTTGCCTGTTAGAGCGCGAACAAACAGACAAAAAAAAACTAGCAAAAAAACTAAAACAAAACACCCGAGCTATTTTTCTTGGGGCAACGTAAGTGGGGAAAAAAAATGTAAGTGAAATTGAACGCTTCCCTCATCCAATTAACCAAATTAACCTAACCGTTCCCATTATCCAGAATGAAAACTTGCTCTAAAAAATCTTAATTAAATAAATCATGTTAAATTTCTATGTATATGGCTTAGGTGGAAGAACAATCATGCTGGATTGAACCTAGCCTTTTTGTTGTTACGTTGCATGTTTCTTCTGTATGTATATCAAACAACAAATAAAGTACTACTCTACTCTACTTTACACTTGGAATAAATTCCAGAAGTTCAGAAATATTGAGTGCAACACGGGATTTAACAATTTTTTTATTCAAACCCAATGAACTGAGAAATACGCGTACCGGATCTCACGAAAGATACTTATAATTAACATTAGTGTGAAATATGATAACGATGTTATAAACTGTTGACCTTGGAAAATAGAAAGCTGAATGCATTACTGGTAATTCATTTCCGTGCCAGTCTTGGTGACCGATTATTAATTTCTGCTGTTATTACACGGACACTTTCCTGCCCTTGAATCTCAAGGTTCACATATTTCACACTGTGGCATGTTGCTTTAATGCTAGTGCTAGGAAGTTATAATTTATCATTTATTTTTATTTATTTTTTAGTATGTTTATTAATTGGCTTATAGATAAATAGATTAGCGTGATGGTTCAGTAAGCTTGGCGTCGTCCATATTTTGGTTATTTCAACAGTTGCAGACACCGACATCGTTTATTTGGATCCGTCAGCCCTTTTCACGTCGACGCGGGCAACAAGCCGCGAAAGTTGGGACTTGACGAACTTTGGCCGCTCCGTTCTCCATTCCCGTTCACTTCCTTTCAATCATAAACGCTAAGCTGTGAATGCTAATGAGTTATCTTTTGCGTTCACGTCTCCATTCACGATCCCCACGTTGCCGTCAATCGTAAACCGGCCTTTACTGGTAATTCATTTCCGTGCCAGTCTTGGTGACCATTATTAATTTCTGCTGTTATTACCAGACTTTCTGCTTTGAATCCCAAGGTTCATATTATTTTCACTGTGGCATGTTGCTTTAATATTGCTAGGAAGTATAATTTATATTTATTTTTATTTATTTATTTAGTAAAGTTTATTAGTTGCTTATAGATGAAAGAATTACCTGATTACCTGATTGCCTGATGGTTGGTAGAAGACCGCCTCCACTGTAGTCCGTCTCACAACTTTTGTGTCAATTTCACAGTTTTATTGGATGAGCGAAGCGAAGACTTCAATTTCACCGACCCCCAAAAAATTTAGCTCGGTGTTTTTTTTGTTGTTTTTTTGTCTGTTTGTTCGCTCTCTACCAGGCAAACGGCATATGCCATCTTGATGGAAATTTGACAGACCTTGTATCTCTGAACTTAGGATTGATTTTTGGGTACAATCGAAGAAATATTTCTCATGAATATCGTACTTTTACGATTTTTTTCGATTTTTAGTGCGATATTTTCGTGACATTTGGGTCAATTCTGACCAAACGGGTGGGGCTACAACGTTCATATTTCACATGGACATTAAGGTCATGGTGATGTATACCTTTTAAAGAAAAGTTGAAAAAGTTAGCCAGAATCCATAGAAATAAGCTTTAATATAAGTTTTTTGATTTTTGTGCGATATTTTCGTGCCATTTGGGCCAATTCTGACCAAACGGTGGGGCTACAACGTTCATATTATACATGGACATTAAGGTTATGGTGATGTAGTACCTTTTAAAGAAAAAGTTGGAAAAATTTAGCCAGATCCATAGAAATAAAGCTTTTAATACAAGTTTTTTACGGAAATAATACCAATTGACAGTAACAAAAGAAACTTGACAACATTCACCCTTCAATGCGTATGGCGAGGCAGCAAACAAAGACTTGCAAAAGTAAAGATATCCCATGCAAACTAAAACTTTAAAAGCTCATCCTCAGCGGCGGACTAGCGGTCTGTACTAACTGAAATGTCTTTATGCTACTTACATTCGATACTTAATTCAATAATTTGATATGAAATCTATACATCTTGAATACTTGAAATTTACCCAGAGACGGTTAATATAGATGCTGTATTATACAACAGTGTTAAAAAAAATTAATTTATCACTGTCAAAATCAAATTTTGTACATTTGGTCAATAATTGGGCTCCACTTTTAAAGCAAAATGACGTTTAAATTTCCGCAACTTTGGGAAGATAGCATTAGCTCTTGTGCACATGTACAGTATTTCAATAAACATAAGCAAATTTGAGAATGTCGAGAGCAAAGTGCATAAATTCCTTTTATATGTTTGAAGTTAAAAATGTCAGGTGATTTAAAACTCCTTGGTCGAATAAAGTGTGAAACTTACAACGGTAATTTAATACATTAATTATGAATAATTTTACCAAGAAGTATAAATTTTTAGTGGGAATAACAACCAGCAATACAAAATATTTGGGCGTACATCAAAGTAATTGGTCAATAATTAGGCCCATGTCAGCACCCTTCTAATGGTCACAATGACATGAATATTTCCCAACTTTGAGATTAACTACAAATTATCTCTTGTGGCATGTGTTGTCAGTTTCTAAA
This sequence comes from Sweltsa coloradensis, assembly GCA_024449915.1. Lineage (NCBI taxonomy): Eukaryota > Metazoa > Arthropoda > Insecta > Plecoptera > Chloroperlidae > Sweltsa > Sweltsa coloradensis. The sequence continues at coordinate 87,743 of JAMZAV010000802.1, forward strand.
AAACATAAGCAATATTAATGAGAATGTTCCCTGATGAGCAAAGTGCATAATATCCTTTTTAGATGTGTTTGAAGGTTAAAGATAGTGGTCAAAGTGATTTAAAAATATCCTTGGTCTCTGAATTAAAGCTTGGTCCGCCCGAACTCATCACAACGGTTTTAACTTTAAATAAATAAAAATAAATTGTATTTTTAGTCTATCCACTCAGTCATATAACTGATTTTCAGTGGGGGACAGTAAATCAAAGCGACCAAGCCAACCCTGTAGGCCCCGACGCAATCGATGAGTGAGCGATAACCAACCAAAGATCGATATTTTTAATAGGAAATTTAGCAATCAATGGTATGGACAATCCGAGCACCCGCGGATCAACGCCAGAATCAACAAGGTCGATTCAGAAGAACTCTGAATTTATTATGTCATTTATGTGCTTCGTTGCTAGAACGGCTCCAAAGTCACCGTTTACAAACTCGAATTGATAAGTCTAAATCGGAAGTTTCTTTGGAGGGAATCGAACCCTGGACCTTCTGCATTGGAAGCAGATACGCTAACCACAAGACCAACGAGCCACACTTTGAATGAATTCATGACTCTTCACCACTCAGTTAAATGTTTATCTCCATGTCTGCGTTTCTTTATTGATATCACAGAATCACCCAAGCACTGTACCTCATCTTGAACATCACCTCGCTCCACTTCTTCCCCTCGTCTCTCTCTCACCAACCACTGTCCTCCACATCTGCTTGTACCTGGTCCTGCCATCTGTCTTTAGATCTTGTTCCTTATTTTTTACCTCAAATGCTTGTTTTAATTCTATTCTACTCCCAAGTGTCCATCCATACCATTGCAGTCCATCCTTGTCCATCTAGAATTTCAGGCTCTCAAATCCTATTTAAATTAAACCCATATTGGGACTATTCACTGCCGCGGTATTACATACGATTAGGGCACCTGTCCGAAGTGTATGGCTTTATAAGGACGTGGGTTCGAATCCCGCTTAAGGCATGTTTTTTGCAATCGTCCTTCATTGTCATCTCTATCACCAATCGTCTCGAATAGTCTTAGTGCATTACTTGGAGATGTTACGCAACAGAAATTATCATCAAAAATAAAATTCAAGTTTAATTTGTGAGATAGGGCATAGTGCATGTTTGCCCAAATTCGGGAATCATATTTTGAAAGGATCATTTCAATCATCATATGGAGCGTTCCCTGAATAACCAAATCAAGTTGTAAAAGTTTAATTCGTAAAAGTGTTTGGCAGTGAATAGTCAAATATACACGATATAATATTGTTTCATTCCTTGTTCTAAGCTACTACCTCTTTCCTTATTGTTCTTGAGATATCGCTAGAAATTCTAATTCATGCGGTTCCATATTGGCGGGTAGTTTGTGCTCTTAATATTAATCAATAATTGTCAGCCTTTATTATCTATACCCATGCATTACCATAAGGTTGGTTTAATAGAAACGAGTATAAGAACAACATAGGGGCCTACAGGGTTGGCTTGGTCGCTTTGGTTTACTGTCCCCCACTGAAAATCAGTTATGTGACTAGTGGGTAGACTCTAAATATCTATTTATTTGTTGACAAATACTGTAAATCAATTTGTATCTGTTATCAATTGGCAATTGTTGACATCCCTACAAACAAACTAATGCAGCAAAAGTTAAAGTAATTATGTTCATAGAATATAATATATTGTACTAAGTACTAACTGTAATACCACAGTGTGTGGTTCGTTGGTCTTGTGGTTAAGACGCTCTGCTTCCAATGCAAAAGGTCCAGAGTTTGATTCCCCCTGTACTTCTGATTTGGACTTGAGTCCATTAGTTCTCGTCTTGGGAATTTGTAAACGGTGACTTTGGAGCCGTCGTAGCAACGAGGCACATAATAAATTCTAAGGTGGTCCCAAATCAGCTTTGTTGATTCTGGCACTGTCTGCGGGTAGAATCCAGCTTCATTGATCGGTGTTTCCTACATTAATATGTCTGTCTCTAGTTGGTCATAGTTTGCTTGTCAATGGTGTCGGCGCCTACAGGGTTGGCTTGGTCGGCTTTAAATTTAATCCCCACTGAAAATCAGTTTTGCAACTGAGTGGGTAAACTCTAAAATAAAACAACTTTATTTATTTAATTTGTTACTGTATAACTAATAATCATGTGCTTTTACACTTCTGCCAAAACTATTTGAGTTTGTTCGTACTTGACCACATCCAATTACCTAGCTGCCAATTAGAGCAAATTCTTATTTTATTAATTGTTACTTTAACAAAGTTTACACATGTATTGAGACCCAGGCTAATATCCACTAGTATCAACAAAAAATTACTGAAGCAAGTGCAGAGTCAAATTAAAGCACTTGGGTTTTGCATAGAAACTGTTAATAATAAACAATCATAATTTGCAAATAGTTAAGAATACATTTCCTTTGTTATGTACTACATAATATTATATTTCTAATTGATGATAATTTTCTCAATATTCCAACAGTACTAAAATTTGCTTGCAAATTTGTTCAGCATCCCAGTGTTCAAATCAATTTAAATTTATTTTATGAATTCCTAATTAAATGGTTCAATGAGACTTGTGAATTGAAATTCATATTTTTTGGATACATCCATAGGCTAATAACTCTTTTATCCTTGCCTTGCGGATTTGACGCATGTTCTTTTTAACAGTGAATTAAGATAATAGCCGTTCGGTTGTAAAAATGGAAAGCTTATTACATGTATGCTCGATGCTTGCTTCAGAGTTCACATGCACAATCAAAGTGTTAAAGATCACTGCAAAAATGTGATTGTAATTACAAAATGGTGTCCAATAAAGATCATATTTCATAACATTTGTTTGGATTTGCAATTGGCTGTAATACCTTGAACTGTCCCTGGAAGACAATACATCATTTACATTGAATGCCAGCACTAATATACGTCTGATACACCCTCTTACACCATGATTAGCCTCGTGCACAAATATTAAATACCGGAATAAACAGCTTAATATTCAAACTCAAGATTAGTGAAGTGATGTCAAATGAATTATTAAATTATATAATGTTACATTATTGTATGTTGTATCGATCAATAATTTGATATCGAGGAATGATCTTCAATCATTCACTAATGTAAAAGATGTCTAGATATTGCAGTAATCGTACCGTACAGTAAAAGAAAAAGACAATGAAAGTACTGACCAAATGGGTAAACTAAACTTCATTACTATAATGTCTAAATACTCTGTAATCGTTCCGTACAGTAAAAGAAAAGACTGTACTTACGTACTTACCAATTGCATAAACTAAACTTCATTACTGAAGATGATTTTTCTGTAAGAAAGTGATTTAAACAAATTTATTATTGATTTATTAAAGGGTGTATCTGAAATGTATTTTGGTGTGACCAATTAATTGTATCTCCTACCCTGCATTCATTTCTGTATCTTGAGGAAATCATTTCAAAATGGCTACCATTTGGCTTAACTGGCCAATCACGTGCCACTTGGGATGGATTTCCTTGGGTGTGCCTCGTTGCGAGTCTAGCTGCCGCCCTATTGTGAAGGATTGGTTACTTATTTATGCTTCTCCATTTCAGATGCTTGGAGATGGGGTAACAACTCATCTTACAAGATCGTAACACTCGACCAACCAACACTCGTGGATGAAACATGCTCTCCGTAGGACCTTGACTCAAATGTTCTACATCTCCTAGAGATTCGACCATTGTTGCTGCCAGAGGTTCACATGGTATTTACTACCAACATCTGCACTTCAAAATATCTGGTTCGAAATCAACTAATGTTAATACTTACCACTTTCTGTTTCCAAGGCCATTGGACATAGTCCATTCCATGTACTATGCACCTGTTAATATATGCTTATTAACCACAGCTGTTTGTGTTTATTTCACTGTATTTAGAACTTCTGCTATGTCAACACTCGTCATTAAATGGACTTATTTATGACAAGAATGTTGATATAGCACCAATGTCTCCTTGCTTTCAGTTGCAGGAATCATGTTTGACTTGATCATGTAGGCTCGGTTTTCTGAACTTGGCCTACTTCATCAGGTCCAATCCTTCCTTCTCCTCTTGACCTAGTTTATGGAGATAGTCATTTTTTTCAAGGTTCAATTTTGAAAAATATGGCTCTCTTAGACATGACCTACTTTATGGACTTAGTCTACTTTTTCAAGGCCAACTACCAGTTGACCTACTTTATGGACTTAGCCATTTTTTTGAAGGTCAACACCAGCATAATAAATAATAATAATAATAAATAAAAACTAATCATCAATCAAATATTATTTATTATTAATTATTTACAAAATTAATTAATATTGTACAAATTTTTTAAAAAATAAGCTAAAAATGGACAAAAAATACAAAAAATGCACCGAAAAAGCGCTTTTTATACTCTATAAGTCTTTTTTCCACTTCATTGCTACCAAGCCTAGCGTCGAAACTTTTCACTTAAACAGAGTGTTCTCCCCAAAGCATAGACAGGACTGATGACCAAATCACTATCAGCCACATACACCCACACAATCGCTAGTTTCCAGACCAAACAGCCTACAAACTGAAGTTTATAAGCTGCTCGATTAAAAAAACTAGCAACTGTTGGTAATGTGAGCCAGAGTTCACCATCAGTCCTGTCGGAGCAATGGAGAAATAACAAGTGCACAGTTAGCTGCCGAGTACAGAGTCACAAAACTAATGCTTCTTGGCATGTATACTTTTATTTTGGTTTAACATCATTGCACTCTCATTCTCAGTTTAAAACTATTGGACACATATTTAGCCACATGAATTTAACCTTACTAAGTTCGATTTTAAAACAGTTTAAACAAGATGACTGTAGAAATAGTAAATTGTAATTGTGCAAACGAGAACCTACTGGAGAATGAGTGTGCAACTAACAAAGTGATCACAACTTTCAAAATTGAAATACAACAATGGTAGGTAGAATGAGCACTTGTACACCCGAAGACAAAAGCAAATCTAGGAAATGACGACATATTCAACAACTTCTCTCTGCCTATTTTGTTTTACATTATACTTGGGTTGGAGAATGAAAACCATACTTGGGACCGAAATTAGGCCCCGGTTCTTCACTCGCCTGGGTCCTGCGGACAGTACCTATTCTCGCACACAGGCTCGCTATATAAGCCGGGCATGTGGGAGGGAAGGTACCAGTCTCAAGCAGAATCACTGTGGGTGGAGAACCAAAAAGCTTAAAAAAAAAGCGTCAGGCTAAGAAACACAAAACATAGTCTCAGGTTCTGGGTAAGACAACTCGTTTTCACCTGCTGGTTTAGTTATTATCTCAATTCGAAACTCACTGTCCTTAAGGGACTCGTCAGGTGGATGGCGGCTCTAAAAACCAGGTGGATACACTCAAATACAACTCTCTGCTCACAACCTAACTTGTGGTAGGGCCACACAAGAAGCAAATTTAGCATTTATGTTGTCGTCATCAGGAAAAATACTTCACACCCCATTCATTCATTCATACACTCTCGCAGATGAGTAGATATTATTCCGACTCTAGATTCTCTGTTGCCCGAGCACTTAAGTCTATGGATGGAACTGAACTAGTTGTTCTGACCAGTGTGAATATCTATCCGTCTGCGAGTGGGTGATGAATGAATACGTGCAGAGTAAACTGTCTGAATGATGAAAATATACATGCAGAATTTGCTTCTTTCTTACTTTTTTCATTACCGTTAATAAACTGATTTACAAAGGAGAACAACTAAATAATGAACTGTAGTTAAGCAAAGTTTCAAATAGTAACAATATGAAGTGAAATGGCTTGAAATGAATCAAATATAATTTAGGAAAGAGCAAAATACATTAAATAAGAAAAAATAAAACTTCACGGCCCTATTCAAACAAATACTATGAGCCAAAAATGCTAAAAATCAGAAACGGCAAATTAGGGAACAATCAAACTTTTATTTATGTGGCCACTGGTATGGGTGTGTGTAGTGAACTTGTGTAGCTAGCTTGATTTTAGTAGCCACCATCCACCTGACAAGTCCTAAGAGGATGAAGTTTGTTGTTGATTAAGGTCAGCAGTCATTACTACAAGTGAAAATGAGTTGTTCTACCCAGCACATCCAGCCATTTGTGTTTTCGAACGTGTGAACGCTTCTCGATCCCAAGTAGACCTAAAGTCCTTTGCAAGTAAAGAACGATCCCAGGTATCAAGAAATTTCCCCTCCTCGTTACCACCTCCACTCTGCACGGGTGACAGTGCTCGCGAGGCGTTGGAATGTGGTAGGCCACAAGACCTATTCATCCAGGTGTCATTGTTAAGAACGCAATTTTTTTAAGTCATTAAAATGTTATAATTTCTCACTTATTTTCAAATATATGGAGAAATCAGGTGAAATTAATATGAAATAAACTTTGTATTTTTAAAATAGCTTGAAAACTGCCGTAATTATTGCCTGCCGTAATTATTTTGATCGTAACCATGAAGTTACAACTAACTCTAACTACGGCAGTTTTCATGCTATTTTAAAAATACAAAGTTTATTTTATATTAATTTTACATGATTATTCCATATATTTGAAAATAAATGAGAAATTATAACATTTTAACTACATCAAAAAATTGCTTTCTTAACAATGACACCTGGATGAATGGGTCATGCGGCCTACCGCATTCCAACGCCTCGCGAGCACTGTCACCCATGCCGAGTGGAGGTGGTAACGAGGAGGGGAAATTTCTTGATACCTGGGATCGTTCTTTACTTGCAAAGGACTTTAGCATAGACATTTTCCCCCCTCATGCACTAAGATTTACCGGCGCAAAGTTACGTCTCGTTAAAAATGGCAGACTTACGCAAATCCATCTGTTAAATCGTAGGGCTATAAAAACCGTATGCATTAAGGTACGTAGTTGCGTTAGCAGACTTGCGTCCGCAAGTCGCTAGATATTTCGGTAAAGTTGCGGCTACTCTGGATGTGACGCAAATGTCGACCCTCACCTTTGAATTTCAACTAAAATTTTTGGACCAACATACAGTAAAGCAGGCAAGAAACAAGAAATATTTAGTAAAATATTGCAAAAAAAGTTCATAAAAATCAAGTGTAATTTGAACCCGCGACCCTCAGCATAGGAATGCCTCTCGTTACTGCTACTCCAAAGTGGACGGTATATATTACAACTTTTGACCACTAATATATGTTGCAGGTTGCCCAAAACACAAAATTTAGTAAATGATTGCTGTTTTCTATCTATAAATGTTCTTTTAGTGCTAGAATAATTTATTTGAGTCATTTGGGATTCATATTTGCTTGCATTTCGTTTCCATTGATCTCCAAACAGTATCGCCGGAGACAGTTCCGCCGTCTTTGCCAATATTTGCGTCCGCAACTTTACCGACGCAAGTCTTTGACATGAGGGGGTTGGCCTTGTATCATACTGTTTGTATGATAAAGTATGATGTATGCATGAAGTATGATCCACACTCAGTTGTAATTTATAATTAATTGCTGATAATTATCTACAAATGTAACCTATTCGATTTATAGGTTGTTATTAAGACTACACAGTACACTAGAAACCAGCCCTAAATTTGCTTTCGTCGTGGGTGCACGTAACGTACACTTCCCAAACCAAAATACCACAATGTGATCTTTCACAAGATCTTGATCCCATTTTGAAAGTCATGATTTTTAGAGAGACTTAGCAGACAGCTAGGTAATACAAAGTGTGTCTTCAAGTTGGCTTTAGTTGTCTTATCGGGAGAAGTTTATGAATAAGAAGATTTTGTTTTGTAACCGAATTGAACATGAAACAACATAAATAAATAAAATAAACAACACAATAGCAAATTTAATATATTATGTTATTAATCACTGTTTTGAGACTCACTTTTAATATTCCTCAGATGTCCATCACAGTTCTCTAATGTGCATAATGTTAATGTTTTAATCAACACGATTACTTAAAAAGGCTTTTGAGAATAATCCGAAGTATGAGTGCAACACACATTCACAATGTTGGTAAAATACAGATGCAAACATTTAAATATTGTTCATTGGTTCTACTTTTATGTCTCAATCAATTTAAACTATGGGTGGGCAAGGACAATGAAAAAATCCTCATTTTAGTCTACATCCCTTAGTTTTATATGGTTTGTATCTGGTGACTCAAAAGAAAATAATTTACCTCATATTAGCCTTTGCTTTCTTGTCATTAGAATAGTAGACATTTTACATTCCAAAAGAAAAATATTATTTTCCAAAATGTAGGTGCTGCTTGGTAATTGATAAATGGGTCAAAACAAATAAATACATTTGTTTTTAGAGCCTACCCACTCAGCCACAACCAATTTTCAGTGGACAATGGGAATATTAGATCCATTGTCACAATATTAGTATATAGCTACTTTATGGGATAATCTAACATGATTATATAATGTATTTACCCATTACTATACTATAAGGAAAACAATCCGTACATTCGATATTGTATAGTGAGTGGCATTCGATCATATAATGAATTATATTCACAAACTAAGAATGCAAAACATGTACGATATAGCTGCATTGCTAAATAGTATATCATTAATAGAAAATTTCCCATTGTGTGATTCTTGATTATAAATTTTGTAATACGTTTATTGGTACTTTTTTGTAATGTATTGAATTTCAAAATCTATCTTGTGTAGGCCCTACATTGAATAAAATGTAATGTATTTAAAATAGCTCTATTTGCTAAATAGATTATTAATAATAAAGTTATTCAATGGTAAGTTTGAAGCAAACCCATTCCCATTGTAACTTTGTAAGTAATACATACTAAGTACAAATCAAGTGGCTCATATTCAGCCCTGCAAGGAACAATGTTTGTGTTTGCATCTGGATTCCGTAAGTGGAGCTAACCAAGTTTTTAACCTTTGGCAATCAATTATCAATTAGTTAACTTTTCTATTGATTGATATTTGAGAACTATCAATCCTAAATGTATGTCAATAAACTTTTACAGTACTGTACTTAGGTATCAGTATAATGTTGATGCTGGTAGATGGAACATTGTGAATTCCATACTCGGAGTTTCCTAAACCATTTCAAATGTTTGTGCAGTTAAAACAAAAACATCCACCCCCACAAAATAAGTACCGTATAAAGCATAACTCTCCAAGACCATCAAATAACCATAGTGAAATAACAGACGAGAGTTGATACATGAGGATGTGGAAGTAAGATGGGAGATGATAGTTTGTGAGAGAAGGGATTGTTAATTAAGTGGGACATGCTGAAAGCAAATAGCAGAGCAGTTATCCAGGATGTGGCAGGTAGCTATCATCAAGACATGAAGAAGCGGAGGAGACAGAACAGAGCTGTCTCAATCCAATCCTGAAACCGTCACGGAATGACAAAGGCAAAGGTATCGAGGAAGTAAACTCATAACAGGGGCTAAGCAGAATACTGAGGCAACTCCCTACACCTTAAATATATCCTTGGTTACCCATAATAAATCAGTAAATCTAGGCTTCACGCAACAAAAGATTTTTAATTGACTCAGAATCACATCACTTTTTTAAATTGGAAGAAATCACATCACAGTTTTATATCTCATTTAAGTTTAACAACGCAAGAGTTTTTTTGAGTATTCTATTGACTTAACCACTTCACTGAGATTGAATAAACTGGTGCAGACTTTCCAACCTAAGTTAATATTAAAGCATGGTTGATTCCACACACTATAGAAGAGGATAAGACAGATTCACTATTTACCAACAAACAATTCTATTTATGCTCGTTCTGCATTGATTGCTACATACTTTGTTAGAGTTAAAACGGATTTAATTAGTTACAGAAATAGAAAGAGAGTAGGTTCGGTTTGGTTTCAAATCGATTGGAATTATGAGTTACATGTATTTAGATGCTAGCAGACAACGTGCAAGCTTTAATACAGTAGAGAGGTTGCATTTAATGTCACAACAAAAAGTAATGTGAACAGCGACAGAGTGTAGCTTGGCCAATGGGATACGGGAGGGTACGGTTGTCTGCTATCCTTGATAGCCATCCACTTGTCAAAGTTCACCATACTAGCAAGCAGTTCCAGTCAATTCATGATAACAAACATACAAGCTCTTAATGTAAACAAGGTACAAATTAACTCTGGAGGTCAGTAAGCTGAGAGTTAGTCAACTTTACTTATATATCCATCCCTTTGAAACTACATCTCCACCATCAGTTTTACTAATTTAATATGTACTATAAACTAGATTAATTTATCTTTAAAGTGAAATAAGTATAATCAATTAAAATAAACAATTTTTAAACTCTGTGATTGTTCCAACAGAGTTTTACTTAATTTTATAGCAATAATCATTTATTTAACAAAGAAAACTTACGGTATATCACAGAACAAAATAAAACAATATTTAAAAACTCTGAAATCATACTTCAAGCATTATTTTGCTATCTTTATTAAAAAATATCTGCAAAACAAAAACTAATCCCATGAGCTGAAAGCAAAGATTTTATAAGGATCTTCTTCCCCACCTCCCTAAAATTTTCCCTTTTCTATACTAATTGCAAATTCATGAAGGAGTAGCCCTACAAGAACCGAATGTCATCAGACCACTTAAAGCATGGGCCTACCATACACAAGAATGTATTGCATTGCATGTCCTGAGCTTCAAAAAATTAAAATCAATGTCTACATTGGCTCGTCATAGGTAAGTTTTCGTAATCAGCTTTAATTCAATGAATTTTTTAGTAAAAAGATTTAAATCAAGTAGAGTTTTACATCATTTTGAGCTACAAACACAAGAGTTGTGACTGTCTTTATGCAAAGTTTTTGTTAAGAATTTTTTTAAATAGGATTTACATAAATGTGTGGCGGAGTATTTGACACCACACGAGTGAACTTGAATATTGTTTTATAAAAAAATAAAAACAGTTGATTTATACAAAATAAGTTTAATTTAAATTTAAAATATATTTTAATCCAGTGAACAGAAGAAGGTAGGGGAAGTTTAACCAGTGTATATCATCATGTAAACAGGCCTACCATTTAAAAACGATTAGTAGTTTGTTCAATGACATTTGACTGAAAACTATACCTAATTTACGTAGAGCACTGCGTTAAAAAGGTGACAAGTCAACTTCTTCACCCTTTCAACAGTGTGCTCAACACAACAAACACACCAAGAAGCTTTAAGATAATGTGACTCAATGTACAAGACAAGCTATTATAATACCAATTACCAACACCACATTAAAAGGACACACCAAAACATAAGCATACGCTGACATAACTTCTGATTTGATTGTATCACTAGAACTAAACTATTAATTGTTATGAAGTATTCTTCTTTAGGCCTAGGCCTAGTAATCAGTAGGGATGCACACAATAGCCTCTAGGTCTACATTATGTAGAGCTGGATGTGTTGGTTCTGGGTTCGAGCCCTCGTGGGGGAAAATTTTTAAGACAATTGCCATCAATCAATATAATTATATGTCCTTAAAGGGGTATTTAACCGCTAAACTCAAAAAATATATTTCATTCAGGCTAACTAACTGTAATGAATTTAGCAATTAACAGAAAAATTATTGGGGCCACCATGACCTCCCAAAAAATTGTCAAACATGACATTTTTCGAGCTAGGTCCCATCGGCAAAAATCTCCCATAAGAAATAACATGGGGACATCTTTATGCCCCGTGACCTTGGAGGATTTTGATCCAAAAAAATATTGGCCACTATTGACGTACTCTACAGCCTTTTCTTTTTTGTAAATTCTATATATTTTGTTTTGTAATTTGGGCAAGTAGTTCGGTCAAAATATGCTGATTACCAAGATGGGGTGTGATTTTGGAATGAATATTTTTGCGTGTTTGAGTGTATATTTGGGCACAGATTCAAGGCACGATGTAAAAAATGGGCATTTTAGATTGGTACTATGCTCTAGTATGTATGTGGACCAAAAAAGAAGCAGGTTAAAGCCGATTTAAGAAATTTCCCAAAACACCAATTTTCACAAATTTCTGGATCAAAAAAATTGAAAAATTCGTTTTAAATCACAGTTACAAGATATAAATTTTTCAACTGTCATTTAAGTGTAGTATTGTGCTATAGATCATGTGGTAAAATATAATTTTTTGAGTTAAAAGCCCCTTTAAAACCAGATTAAATGTTGGACACGGGGTCAAGATATATATAATATAATATATATATATATTAGTACAGTAAGATCTCTCTTATCCGAGTTGGATGAGACCGGGGGCACCTCGGATTTGCGAAAAACTCGGATGGCGCGGATCAATTGTTTATTTGCTCTCGTAGCATAGCCTGATGTGGTAAAATGATATATGACACATGTAATGGATAAAGGAACATAAAATACACACGATACACTTCATACAGGGTATACTAAATGTTTTAATAGCTTGTAATTCAAGCTCACGAACACACGTACACAATTAGGCCTACATGACGTAATAAAAAAATATGTCTAGGCCTAGGCCTAGGCCTAAACTCGACGCAGTAGGCCTAGGCCTACAATGCAAACATAGGCCTAGGCCTAGCTCTCTTTCTCATGTATGAAAACCTCTCACTACTATGCCCGCGCTGAAGCTCACGACGCAAGATAAGTCTGGGAAAGAAATAAGATAAGCCCATGAATAACAATTCAATGCGTCGTGATTACGAATTTCGTGAATCGGTTGAAACATGATTGCATCTAGTTCCACAACGACCATCTTTGAACAGCTGTGTGTGAGATGGCTGGATCGTATGCGCACGCGCAGGCGCGCAACGCACACTGACCTCTATATGCTCAGTGGGTGGCACTGACGCTTACCGGCGATGCGCCCGACGCACACTGACCACTGAACTCTATACGCTCAGTACACTGATGCACACTGCTCGAAAGTCGAGATATATCGCCGATCTATCTTCTTTGCACTCACTCGTAAGGCATGCCTACAAATGTATGCGAGTACATTTAAAAAAGTGCGGCGCGGCGTCTGTAATATTTTTATGTTTTATTTACGTATTTAAAACTCTTTTTTTTTTTTTTTTTTTTCGGCTCGGTTAACACGGAACATCGGATAAGAGGAGATCGGATAGAGAGATCTTACTGTATACGGTATATAAAGAAGGCTATGCTTAAAATTCTGTAATTTAATAATATTGTTGTTTATTAAGCAATCGATACCTATTTCAGAACATTTCCATAATCAATGAAAGCTCAAAATGAAAAAGAGAAGTGTTGAAGTACCAGAAGGAAACAGAATAATAAAGTGAACAATTAATAAGGAATGGAGATATGTAGTACATTAAGTATGTTTCACAACTCACAAGTAGGGTGTGAGTGTGACCAGGAGGCCAAGTCTTGAGCCCACTCGTTTCAACTTACTTATCGTTTCGAGTCGCGTTATCGTTTCAAGTCGCACAAAATAGTCAAATCAGTAGTCTTGGGGACAAGTCCAAGAGTCGATTGGTGACTTGGAACGATTTTTTAAAATGGATCAAACCACGAGATATTTATTAGCAAGTTGGATGATTTTTGTTGACTTAACTCACTTGACTGCCACCTTGGACAGGCCTACAGATGTAAATTACATTCAATAAAATTATTGGCAGAAAGTTTTAAAAGTGTAAAAAGTGCTGTTATTGCCAACCCAAAGCTTTTACGCTCGATCTTGTATCAATCTGTACAAGTATAGGTAAGGTAGATATTTTTCCATATTGCTGTTAGCCGAACGGTTAGCGCGCACGAGTTTTACATGAGGGGGAGCCGGTTCGAATCCCCGTTGCATAAACATTTTTTTTTAACTTACCCTACCCTTAATGTGTACCGGTATGTATTATCTGTGATGGCTACGATTTTTATAATCGTTAAGTGCAAATTAGGCCTACTAGAAATTGTAACGTGGATTTTGGGTACTTCTAAGTCATCAAAAGAAAATGTATTTGCTCCATTCAATAGAAAACGTAATGAAATCATTAGCGGTATTACTAAAAAATAAAAAAGTGGAAACTCCAGGAAATCAAACCCGGATCATTTGTCTAAAATGTAAGAACGCTAACCACTACGCCAGCAGATTGGACAGTTTTGGAATAACCTATATAAACGCCCATTAGTTCTAATAGCATAACGACTATAAAAATGTTTTTGCTGTATTTCTTTTTCACTTTAACAATTTATGTCATGTCGCAAATCCTAACCTCAATACGCCGCCACTTCGTTCAAACATTTGCAATTTGCATTGTTGATATTGTTATTATTATTTCCACTGCCTCCTAGATACTACTCAAGGCTCCTCGCAGAGCATCTAAGAGGCATTGATTATATTGATTGTATCGAATAAACTAAATTGTAACAACGTTTTCTATTGGTCGCTAAGGATTTGTTGGGGGCGGAGTCTCAAACCGATAAAATCAAGTCACCCGTCGATAAAACTATGTCACTTGTGACTCGGTGGGACTCAAGACTACCAAACCAAGTCACATTTTCTGGCAGGTGACATATAGAGTGCGTTCCGATAACTGCTGGCTCTACTGGGAGCACAGTAAACAACAGTGCTAGCCTGCGCGGTCAGTAGGCCTAGAAAACGGAATGGTTCCCAGTAAAAGCATCCAGCACAAACACTGCAGCTGTCAGAAAAATAATCGTGCAGTCAATTTAAAACATGATATTAACTATTGAGGGTAAACTTGAAGAGAAATTAGAAGATTTCACGTTTATTCTCGATTATCGGTTTAATAAATAAATAATTCTCTTGGCGGAATATTTAAAGTCGTCATCTAGCCTAGGCCTAGGCCTAGGCGAGGCCTAGAGTCATCGACCCATTAATTGCAAGCTATGAATAAAAAAATAGTTGTATGCTCGCAAATAAACATCCTTAGCTCATCCCGAATTATTCTTGTTCTTTTTAGTCCACGGCAATATCTCATATCTCTTTTTTCTGAACAATAAAGCAATTTATTAACTTTGGAAGCAAACTGACATTTCAACGCCGCCATGACACTAGCTGGTTTACTGGCGATACTGAGCGAGAAACCTCCAGTACTTCCAGTTACTGAAGGCGCTGGGCCAGCAATTTACGGGACGCTCAGCACACTGCTGACAGCAGTTAACGGAACGGTTTCAGTAAAGCTGGCTACTGGTTCAGTACGTCCAGCAGGTAACGGAACGCACTCATAATGAGTGACTTCACTCACTTCTAGACTCGAAACAAGTGGGCTCAAGACTTGGCCTCCAGGAAGCAAAGAATCAACACAACATCAACAGTGGCAGATTTAAGAAACAGGGCCTGGTTGGCATTGGGCTTTATGGGGCCAAAACAGTGATTTTCAATGCCGATCGACGTTTTGACATATTTGTGAGGTTCCCCTGGATTAACAACTTTTTAATTTTAAAATGAAATTTGAAGGGGATGAACTACGTGTTCTGTGCCTCTTTTAGTTGTGATATTTTATTGTAAAATAAACGAGATCTTTATTCTTTACTAATCTACATATGTGTAGTAGTTGTTTTGCTTCTCTTTCTTGAATAGCCGAGGTGTAAGAGCAGCAGCCTTTTAATAGAGAATATGTGTTCACAGAAAAAGAATAGCAATAGAATTGCAAGGTACAGTTGGAACGGGGAACAGAAGATATAAATAGTATATGTTGAGGTTAGCAGTGGCGGCTTTTATGGTGTGAAAGGTGTGACGCTTGCACATCTGACCAGTAAGGAAAAAGTCTTACAAACGAACATTTAAAATTAAATAGTATGAATGAAGGTTTATTGCTAAGTATTGCTATCAATAGGGAATGAGCCTTCATTCCAGAACTCAAATTAACAACTAAAAATAAAAATAACAAAGTTTTTTTTGCCTCGGGTCGGGTTGAAACTTTTGTCAATATTTAACGTGGAAAATTTGTGTCTAGCTTCCCGCCAAACGACAACACGAGATGACGTCACAGCGCAGTTGGGCGCAGACTCAAAGGAAGCTATAACAGTAAAATACCTGTGCTCCTGCCAGTCGAGTTATCCTTTTGATTTCTAGATTTAAAAGAAATGCCGCGTTATAAAAGCTACCATAAGGGCATTTACATTTACGGTTTAAGGAGTCAGCCTTGTCAAAACCCTGTTCAGTCATTTTTGTAGCCTACAGTTGAGGTAAATATGAGCAACAAGGCGGCCATTTTGAAGCGGCCTACGGTGAGCATGAAGACGTCCATAGCTCTAAGGTCCACATGACGCAACGGCCCATCAATGAGTGTTGGCGCAGGAATTCAAAACCCTTTAACTTTCTACACCCGTAGTTACACGGATTTAATTTTTTTAAATTTCTTTTAATTGTGAAGATTATTTAACTAAACTGTGTTCTATAAATAATAACAAATGTAAGATATAAATTTGAAACCAAGGCAAGTTCCCTATTAATGTTGACAATCCCTCTGCCGAGCAGTAGATATTGACAAAGATGTAGAATGTAGATTGTTTAAAATTATGATGCAGGGCAAGTCTTTGTTTGTAAAAAGGTAGGATGCAATTATTAAATATGAAGAAAAAGCAATATGGGCTCTTAAATTGAGTTAACACGAACGAGGCTGAACAAAATTTTTTTCAGGCTTTTGTGTTTGTTAACCCTAATAAATGTAGTAATCAACCTAACAATTGCACATCTGATAAAAATCTGAAAAGCCGCCACTGGAGGTGACTGTAAGCAAGATAAGCAAGGATGCTGAAGGAAAGGTAATCTCAAGTGTGGGACTATATTATGGGGATGATAGTGGCAGATAAAATACTGTACATGGAAGTATACAAAAGAGAAGAGTATACCAAGAAGAAGTTGAAAGTATGGAAACTGAGTGAGAGAAGAGTATCAGCAGATGATTAGAAAATACATTCCAAAGAGAGAGAGGTCCAAAGAGTGGAGAGAGGGGAGCATTTAAGAGAGCACTGATACAGGCAACAGAGAAGATCTGTGGGAGAACGTGTGGGGTAAGAAAAGAGATGGCAACAGCTGGTGGAATTCTCCAACTAAAAGAAACAAACCTAAAAAATAGAGCACGGAGGGAGAAGAGAGAAGCATACAAAATTGCAAAGAGGAAAGTGCAAAGAACGATTAATTAGATTAGAAGAAGATTGCAAAGAAGCTGGAGAGAGATGCAGCTAAGTTAAAAAGATGATGCTGTATAGTGTATGGCATAGTTCAGAGAAAGAGTAAAGAAAAACAAAGGTTAAATCTAATGGACGACTATGAGTGACTGATTAAGAAACGTGGAAAGAGAAGCCTACCTAAATTAATTACTAAATGTGGGTGCGGAAGTATTGGACACAGAAGAAGACGGAAGAAGCGGATGACGGTGGCCAAACATGGAAAGCAGAGGTGTAGGGAGCGCACGGGCACTTAAACTTTGATTAAGATCTTAGTGAACTTGTAAGGGAATTTTACAAACTTATCATCTACTGGCCTAAGCATAATTTTTGGTGCACAAATCCTACCTACATCTTCTTTACAAGATTTGTACTGGTGGACAAAAATATTGCTATGGATGTTGGCACAAAACATTATTTTTCTCATTAGAAAGCTTACATTGAAACTAACAAAGTAGAAGTGGTAGCCTGTACTGAATTTGAATTTTAAAGTGGTAAAATTGTTGTAACGTCCCACAAAAAGAATGTAAAAATTTGTCTGTTTTTAATAGATCCCTCTTTCACTCAGCCTATACTTCGTAGATTTGAGAAAATCAATCCCGAGTTGCCAACCAAACTCTACATGGTAGAAAACTGCAGCTACTGGGTCTTATATACCCGTCACACCGGATTACGATTAAAATATAGCGACAGGGGCCTGCCAGCCAGATCAAATAAGCCCTAGCCCGGGGTCTCCTGATTCCTAGCTGATGCCAATGATAGTAAGAGCTAGAGATAGGACAGAAAAAGATGAAGAATGGAAAGGAAGCATTGTAACTAGGTAGTATACATTTTTCATTATCGAATCTTATCGGAATCAATGTTATCGACCGTTGGTCCGTTAATATTGATAATGACCACAAAAAACACCCCTATCCATGACACATTTTCTCCAAATACTAGTTAGTAGTTAGTAGTTACTTATAAATATTAATGCTGATTGCTGATTATTAGGCCTAAAATGACATCAAACTATGGTACCTAGTACCTACACTTGTTTTTGGTGTGTCCTTTAAATGTTCTACATACCAACTAGTACATGATGACATTTTTGTGTGCTCATGGACATTGAAAATGGACTCAAATGTTATTGATGTTTCTTTAGTTCAAAACAGCTGTCTTCTTAACCCAAAAGTATTATTTTTACAAGTAGGGGCCTATAGTCGCACACAGTCTTTTTGACCGCATAAACTTTCATTGCCAAAACTTAAGTACTACCTATGTTGACTTTAAAATTGTAATATAATTTATAACGTTTATTAAAACTTACCACTACAAAAAAATAATAATCTGAATAATGATACCTGACATTGAAAGGCACCTTCTTCTGTATTTACTCCTATACAATCATACTAGTATTACATAAGAAGACTATGGAAAATTACACTAAAAAATGTCATGTGTTATGACACACCATGAAGTTTAAACTACTAAATATTTAGATAAACTTGCAAGTTAAGAAGGCCAAGGCCAAGTACTACACTGCATATTACAGAATTAAAAATGTTGAATAAAAAAAAGTAGTCACACCACGGTCTAATTGAATAGGTCAACGGTTTTCGGTGAATTTTGACAGTAGTATTTTGAATTGTGTACCGTACGTTCACTTCACAAATATATTTAAGAAAGGTAAATGAAGGTAGAGCACTCGCCTAAGAGTAGGCCTAAGGTAAAGATGCCAGCTATTGAAAAATAAGTCGGTCAACATGACCGCATGCAGCTACTCCCGGGTTAACATACCATCTCTAGATTGAGGCAGTACCGTAAACATTAATCTTATTTCTTTTACCAAATGTTAAGCTAAATCAATGCTAATAAGTAATAATATACTGTATGCGAGAAAATCATCAGTAACATTTCAAGTCCGTATCGCAATACGAATACACATATTAAACCATGAACGCACAAATGATGCTAATTCAAAGATATATTGCTTTGTGTCAGTATTTCTTAACGTATCACAATTGTGACTGATAGGCCAACATAGAGAAAGAACTAATTAATGCAATAATCTCTTTTGAATTAGCAGCACTGTCATAAAGAAATGTTTAGCTCACACTTTCTTCTTCAGCTTCCAACTTTGTGTAGAAGCGCCATGTACTCTCCCGTTGCGAGGGTTGGGCGAAGGCAAAGTTCTGGAACAGAAAAGTGAAATGTTGAATTAAAAACACTGTCAACATTCTGAACAATAGTATTAAATTACGGTTACATCTACTAGTTAAAACTTAAAAGGCTGTTAGTGTTTTGTGAACGTGGGCAAACCAAATGCAAGGGTGCAGTAATCAGGATCTCTCTCATAATAATGAGAATAATAAATAATGTGAATAATGTGTGTATACTTAATACTTATACTATGTATTGGTCAAGCAAATAAAATTACTCTACTCTACTCTACTTGATGTTCTAACGATTGTCCTATATCATGTTCATATGGCTTAAAAAACTGATTGAAAATAGGTATGCAATGCATACATCCTAGGGACTACAAGAAAAAATTATAGTAATTTAACAGTCAGTACCAAAACGAGTACAGTAAGATCTCTCTTATCCGAGTTGGATGAGACCGGGGGCACCTCGGATTTGCGAAAAACTCGGATGGCGCGGATCAATTGTTTATTTGCTCTCGTAGCATAGCCTGATGTGGTAAAATGATATATGACACATGTAATGGATAAAGGAACATAAAATACACACGATACACTTCATACAGGGTATACTAAATGATTTAATAGCTTGTAATTCAAGCTCACGAACACACGTACACAATTAGGCCTACATGTCGTAATAAAAACGTATGTCTAGGCCTAGGCCTAGGCCTAAACTCGACGCAGTAGGCCTAGGCCTACAATGCAAACATAGGCCTAGGCCTAGCTCTCTTTCTCATGTGTGAAAACCTCTCACTACTATGCCCGCGCTGAAGCTCACGACGCAAGATAAGTCTGGGAAAGAAATAAGATAAGCCCATGAATAACAATTCAATGCGTCGTGATTACGAATTTCGTGAATCGGTTGAAACATGATTGCATCTAGTTCCACAACGACCATCTTTGAACAGCTGTGTGTGAGATGGCTGGATCGTATGCGCACGCGCAGGCGCGCGACGCACACTGACCTCTATATGCTCAGTGGGTGGCACTGACGCTTACCGCGATGCGCCCGACGCACACTGACCACTGAACTCTATACGCTCAGTACACTGATGCACACTGCTCGAAAGTCGAGATATATCGCCGATCTATCTTCTTTGCACTCACTCGTAAGGCATGCCTACAAATGTATGCGAGTACATTTAAAAAAGTGCGGCGCGGCGTCTGTAATTATTTTTATGTTTTATTTACGTATTTAAAACTTTAATTTTAATTTTTTTTTTTTTTTTTGCGGCTCGGTTAACACGGAACATCGGATAAGAGGAGATCGGATAAGAGAGATCTTACTGTAGTTTCTAAACAATTTTGGTTTGGAAATAACTAGGACGATGGTTCAAGTCCTCCAGTCTCGGATCCTGTAGAATATCTGACTGGTTATCCTTCTCTCTTGGCTACCCGGCACGATATGTTACATAAAAAAAAGGATTGCGCAACGCACTACACAATAATGCACGCAATTTAGTATGCAAAAATAAGAATTAACTTACTGATATTGAATTCCAAGTTGTGATAAAATTCCATACCACTGCACAAGCCTTTACCAACTGTGAAATATTTTGGCAGCATCCTAGGACTTCTTTGGATACACGGTTGATGTTATGTTAAAGGGTTACTTACCTTGTTATTTTTAAACTTGATATTTAATTGAACTTTTAGATTTTAAAGAAGAATTTCAGGATATTTGTCTACCCATACCCACAATCCCACATATTACAAAAGTGCAACCTACATTCGCGTGTGCAACCTACAATCAAATAAATACGGCAATGTTATATGTTTAATGTTTATCTATCGTGGCCAACTTATGCTACTTCAGGTTAGCTGTTGGTTCCCTAAAATCTTTAATGACTCTCCTAATGATAATTATTGTTATTTTTTACAAAGTTAAATGTTAATGCTACAAAAGTACATAACTGTAATTTTGTGTTGTCTCGGGACCCTAGGTCTACATTATTTTTTTTGGTACAAAAATTGGCCTTAGCTCATCCATCCACAAGTCAAACAGGCCAGACATACACAATTACCTTGTAGTTAGAAGTATTGATCTTTATGCAATATAACGTTACAGTACCTACCTGTTGCTACTTTACTGAATTTCAATAGTAACACGCTAGAAAAAAGTTTTTTTTTTTTACTGTTACAATTTACATTTAGTGAACTATTTAGGCCTAACAAAGCTGCTTCCAAGACACACCTACCTATGGTTGAAGTCCTCCAGTCTTGGGTCCTGTAGAATATCTGGCCCGAGGATTACACTTGGTCTTCACCTTCTTCTTCATCTTCTTCTTCTCCTCCTCTGGCTTGGGCGAGCTGAACACGAAAATATTATATTACCGAGCGACACACACAGTAACTTGGCTAGTTACAGCCAAGTGGGCCTAAATAAAGCACAAAAATTTAAACAAGCAAAATTATATATTAATTGCGATTGTGAAGTTGTGATAGGCCAGGGTAGGGTCACACATCCATGCATATTTACTTTGCACATTAATTGTATGAAATACTGGTTTTTATTTAGATGCACAATGCAGGACGATTACAAAAAAACATGCCTTGAAGTTATGCACTATTTGAACCCATGTCCTCCAAAAAAGATATAACATGTTGAATATTAATTAATGTTTTAGGAATTAATTTTTTTAATTAATCTGAAATTAAACCAAAATAAATTATTGATATTTGGAAGAAACATACCGGTAGGGAAGGCCTATAAATGCTACTTGACAATAATACTTCGCAAAATGCAGGCATTTAATTAATTCCTTTTCCTTTATTGAATTTCTGAGTAAACTTACCAAGAAGTGTTGATGTTCCAAGCTATAACCACGACGTTGAGAAGTCCTGGCTGGGGTAGCGGTGCAGAGAGTAGCAATGATCTGCACTGTGAACTATAACCTAGGGTGGAAGTGGAAAAAATACACACAAGCACAGAACAAAAACAATTTTGCAAATTATTCTCAATGAATGTTTTTGGTCTGATTTCAATCATGTCTGTTTTCCTTTAAATATACTTTTAAGATTCTTTAAAAAAAGAAGTGTGTGGAACACAACATCACTTAAATCACTGAAACAAATATTGTAAATTATCTTCACAGAATGTCTTTGGGTTGATTTCAATTAATGTCTATAAAAATGTAATTGTTAGATTTTAAAAAGAGACGTAAAGCGCAATAATCATTTGCATAAAAAAACATGCTTCAGCAGAATGAATTCAATGAATAAACAAACATACCTAACAAGTAACAATATCTGATCGTAATGGTTCTATGCAAAATGAAGGTAGGCCTACTTGGCTGGCTCATTTATTGCACTGTACCGGTATCCTGAAAACTGGTAGATTTTTTGTAGGCCTGCCTAAAAAGAGAAAAAAAAACAAGCATTAGACCTAGGAAGAATTGAGTACCGGCAGTGGTTAATTTGGGGATGGATGCGTCCACCAACTCTTTTTCGTGGGCGGACGCGTCCGTCATAGGCCATAGGCCTACCGATCTTGCAAAATACACAACACAGACTGATCTGTAGCCTACACATTATTTTAGATCCAGCTGGCACAGAATAGGCCTAGGCCTACGAGCTCCTTCTTTAAGTACCTAGACACTGCATCCAAGAAATCTCTTAAACTCTTCTTACGACTAAACTTTATAAGTAGGCCTAGCTAGTTGGATGAGCGTAGCGAGAGAAGCGAAGATTCCATTTCACTACACCGGAGAAAAAAATCCGGAATGTTTTTTTTTTTTTTTGTATTTTTGTGTGTCTGTGAACACGATTCCGGCTAAACAAATACTCCAATTGCAATGAAATTTTATGGAGATCTATGAAATCTCTGAACGAAGAACTGCACGGGGGGAAAAATCGATCGAAAAATTATTTCTCATGAAAATCGCAATTTTACGATTTTTTTCGATTTTTAACATTTCTTCGACGAATAAAACCTAGGCCTACATGCTTTATCCGATTGTAATAATTTTTTCACAGAACTTTAATTTTATGAATTAATATATTCGTGTGAAATTTGAGCGTAATCGAAAAATTATCTATTAAAAAAATCTCAATTTTACGCTTTTTTCGTTTAAAAACAATTACGCTCATCCATCAACGCGGCGGGACTTAAGCGTTTTCCTAGTTAAAAGTTAAGACATAGGCATCTAAAACTTAATTTAATTTAATTGAACGAGTGAGCGTAGCGAACGGAGTGATCTCCATTCGACTTAAACGGCCCTTATTGTTTTTCTGCGTGCGTGCGTGTGTATGTGAGTGTGTGTGTGTACGTTGAAAATCAGCCGAATCGCTGAACAGATTGCGCTGAAATTTTAAACAGACATCCGGTACGAGTTTATTGAGAACTGCTAACAAAATCAGCAAGATTCATTGTGATTTAAACCTACAAGAAATAATAAACTGAAAAATAGACTTCCAATGTTTAGAAATTATTTTAACGACAATGTTTTAGATTTTGAAAAGATATTTTTTGTTTGTTATTCGCCTGGCCGTGAAATGCCGTGCCCATGCAAGGTCTGTCGAATGTTGCACGTCAAGGTACCCCCAAATTCCGCTCATAGATTGAGTAAACCTTGCAATATTTTCACGTATTTCGTACTGGCTATGTTTACCATAGTAGGCCCTATTGCCACAGATGATGGACTACACTGCGTTATATGCATTTCAAAACATGTTTAATTATTTTTGAAATACAATCTAGAAATTACAAAATCTTTCCCGACCAGGGGATTGAACCCACTTCTTTCACATTTCGGCTACAAGGGCGCCTTAGCCAACTAGACTAGGGAAACGCCAAAGTAGTAGTTAGACGAGTGAACGAGTCATGTGGTGAGTACCCGGGAACATTGGCATTTAAGTTTGATAATTATAAATAATAGTTTTTTAAAGTTTAGTTGGTATACGGGGACGGGCGCGTCAACTGTAAGGTCATAATGCGCCTCTCTGGCCTATGATAGGCTAGGTAGGCCTAAGGTAGGGGGAAGAAAAGTAATGTAATCGGGTACTCAACACATGGCTCACTCACTCGTTTAACAACGACTTTGGTGTTTCCCTAGTTAAGTAACAACATTGATATTATGACTTAAAAATTCAGCTGTCAAAGTAGGTAGTAGTGATGACATCGGGTAGTAAATATTGGAGTCGACTCCGGAGCCTTTGGAACCGGGTAGGAGTCGACTCCCCGATCCGCAATAAAAAAAAAAAAAAAAAAAAAAAATAAATTTTTTTTTGCAAAAGTTATTTTTAGCCCACTACTCTAGTTGCACAACGCTGTCCGGCCGTTCCCCCCCACTCCCCCCCCATGGGCACTGTTAACTTTAATGTTTTGTGCCCTAAAATCCCAATAACTAACTCCACCCGCTAGCTTGCTTGTCTCTTGGCCCGGCCAAGACTCTCGCTGATGTTTTATGTTTACGTTTTGAGATAAGATAACGACTAACGAGACAACAAGTGCAATCTCATTCAATTTAACAAAAAAAAAAAAAAAAAAAAAAAAAAAAAATTTGGGGTCGACTCCTTGAAAATGGAGTCGACTCCGATAGGAGTCGGGTAGGAGTCGGGTACCCGAGTACCCGATGTCATCCCTAGTAGGTAGGCCTTCTTCCACTTCCAAAGCTTCAAATTTAGGCTGCCATTGCACAATTGCAGGCTTGATAGCGATTTTCATTTTTCTACATTGGTTGTGCTGAGATGATCACGTGACAATTTTCAAGTTCATTCATACGATCATACCTACTTGACACAGACCATTCACCATAGCATGGTACCTTTACTAAATAGGTAGACTTAAAAAGTTAAAACTTAAAACATTACTTATCAGACATACACACACTAGCTCAAGCCCTCTCTCTCCCCTACTCAATGGTGGACAGAAGCCTAGTTGATAAGAGTAAGTCTAAGGTATAAAACAATTATGTCAAAGAGAAAGTTAAAATCTAGGCTACTCAACTCACACAAAATGGCCATGGACTGTTCTGGAATTAATCTGCGACTGTTGCAGCATCCTCAGTTCCGGAACAGAAGATCAAGGCAGTAGCCGTCTCCATCTGATTCTGGAAATTTTAAAATAAAATTATACACCTTAGACAAACAATGGAAAAGAGTTGGGGGCTTAAGAGGAGTCGCTGAGGCTAGCGTGGACACGAGTTTAAGCGCTCACCTTTCTGGATTTTCCGGAAAAACGGTTAATAACATCGGTATATTTCATACGAACATTACTAAAGAATCAATCTATGGCATCCAGTACGCATTCCTAAATTAATTAATTGATTTTGAATTAAAAAATCGTGAAATCTCCGCAATTTACTCAATTTTGGTCAACTTTGGGAATTTATTCCAAGTCGTACAGATTTTTTAAAGCAAATTTTCATACTGGATATCAACGTTTGAATCAATGTGAACGAGCAGGTTAATTTGGTGAATCGTAAGATAAACCGTTTGATGGGAATTTCCAGAATTGAAATCCATGGTTTGGATTTCCCATATTTTCACGTTTTGGACTTTGGGCATATGTCTCGCAATGGATCTTTAAGGCACATTTTTTGTAACCAGTGGACAGTGGCGGAACTTCGTTTTATGGGCCCGCCCGAAAAATTTCTATGGGGGCCCCGCTAACAGATACACACATATACTCAGTGTTGAATTCAGGCTTTTCATTGCGAGGGGCTATATAATATCCCGGGGGCATTATATAGGGACCAAGTACGGGGGGTTTGGGGGGGCGAGGCCCCCCAACAACAGCGCCGCAGGTGAAAATTTTGAAAATCAGGTTTTTAGAGTGCGTTTGATGCGTTTTAGAAAAAAGTTGTGGGCTGAATGCAATACCAAAATAATGTAGTTTTTGTGTGTTGTGTTGTAGACGCTAAAAGTTCTTAGATATCCGCAAGATTTCACCTTCAAACCGCTAGTCACAAAACAAAAACAAATACAATATTTTCCAAAGAGGGTGAAATACTGTTTTTTTTTTTACTAAGTTTTTTTTAGCGGGGCCGCCTAAAGGCCTGGGCCCGCGGGCGGGCCTGCGGGCGCCTAGTTCTGCCACTGATTGTGGATATCAATATACAAGTACCAGGTACTTCATTAAAATTCATGCAAAATTTGGTAATGATATTGCCAACCGGTAAGCAGAAATCATCAACACCTAAATGCACGTAGACTATTTGAGGGGGCTTTATAGGCCTACTGCAAAATCGGAAAAGTAAAAGAGAAAAATGAAGAGAAAGAACAACTTTTCGAAGCCTTTACAGTGTTTTACACAGGACAAAGAGAAAAAGTTTGGGCCTGGCGTCACCTCTCGGCCCTTGTGCGAAACTATTGCGCCACGCGTGCTGATGCGTCAAGTAGAGGTAACTAACTACAACAACATCGAGACTGCACCTGGGATACACAATGGGTACCCACAACCAGGAACCCGGCCGACAAACCGTCGAGACTGGTACTCAATAACATTCACCGTGCAGCCTACGCTGATGCCCATGTTCACCCGAGACAGGACTGGTTCCAGTGACCTACTACTTTGTACAAACTGGATGCACTACCGTACCGTGCGGCCAGTTTCTCCCTAACCCTTTTCCTAACTTTGTTTATTTCATGTATGTTTTTTCAATAAAATGAAAAGACGCTGAAATTAGGCGCCGCTATCTCCCGCCTCGTGGTCGCAAGCGACTGTGCCCCTCTGTACCATACTACGGCGTGTATGTAAGCGGCGTGGATGGTATGGAGGGGAACAGTCAAATGTGATCACTAGGTGGGAGAAGCCAACAATGTGTGAACACAATGTGTTCTTCCATTTTTATCTAAACGCAGTCCGGGTGGGTGAAATTCCCACCACCACATTTATAAATCACCTGTAGCAAAGGCAATGAATTAATGCGACGTTTTTCTGCATCTCGATTTCTTTCCAAAGTTGAACTCTATGACAACGTTGTTAACCAATCACTCACACAACTCTTCTAAGCCCATTTTTCTTTCCACTTCTCACTTGTCGAACAGAGCCAGACAAGTTGGGAGACTTTCACTTTTTACTCTTCAACTTCCCAGTGTAAAGGCAACTAGAGAAGTCCCATTAGCTTAGGGTGATCATATTTTAAAATGAAAAACCGGGACATCTAGACATACATACCACAGCAGTGAATCCAAAATGACTGAATTCGGTTTGAGTTCAATTCGGTTTGACTTGAAGTGTGTATCACGGACATTCGAAGCGACTTGGCCTCAATCCTATTTCGGTTCGAATTGAGGTTGTTGTTGTTGCAGTTTAAATAGATGCTACAACAAGATTCTATAAATAACACTTGAAAATACTATGTACGTATTCTCTATCCATAGCTACGTAAATATAAATCCTAATGTCTACATTAAAGCCTCCAAGACTCCATTTATTGTTAACATGTAATAAACAATGCCTGCCTAAAAATAGTATTCACTGAAATCAAAATCTCTAAGGCAGTGTTGATCCATATTCAACTGAATATCAAGCAATTTACTCAAGTCAATCCACGTTAAAGTGGATTTCGAATCGAGTGTGTGTATCAAGAGACTCAAACCGAATTGAACTCAAACCGACTTAAATCAATTCAGATTTGAGTGCTGCACAGTATAGGGCCTACGTAGTGATTGACCAAGTATCAGTATGGACTATAAAGGGGGCTATTTAAAAAAAGGCTATTTTTTTCAAATATAAAATTTAAAAATCAACTTTGCACTGTAGCGGTGGTGAGTAGATTATAGAAATTTTCAAATTTCTTGTTTGTGGGAGTGGGTTAAAACAAGGAAGTGCCCTACTGTCACCACTATTGTTCATTATTGTCATGGAAACAGAAATTGCAGAGGAATCAAGAATGTTTGAAAATAATGTTATTTGCAGATGATCTTTTGGTGTGGGGAGAGGATGAAGAGGAGGTAGGCTACAATCTCAAGTTGATGTGTGGAGTGTGGTGGCAGGAGAATATGAACTGGTGTTTGGAAGTGGCAAGAGTGAAACAATGCTGATGACACAAGATAAAGCGAAGAATGTCAGGATTCTACTAGGAAGACAGATTTTAAAGCAAGTGGAGAATTTTAAGTACATGGGGAGTGTAGTAGCATGCGATGGAAAGATTCAACCAGAGATAGGAAGAAGGACGCAGCAAGCTGTGGGGTTATTCCAATCTATCCGAGATCTCATATGGTACAGAGAAGTACCGTACCAAAGAAGTGCAAGGTTACCATCTACCAGACCTACTTTGTTCCAATACTGACATATGCAGCAGAGACTTGGAATATGACAACAGTGGATGAGAGCCTTGTGCAGGCTGTAGATATGAAGTTTTTGAGAAGCATTGTAGGCGAGACTAGATGGGACCGAATACGGAATGAGGATATCCGAGATCAAGTAGGCGTGAGGAATTTAATGAGCGAATTGGAGAAGAAGATTAAAGTGGTTCGGACATGTCAAAAGGATGGAAAGATCGAGATTACCGAGAAGGATGATGGAATTGGAAATTCCAGGTAGGAGACCAAGGGGCAGACCACTACAACAATGGCAGAATAGTGTGAGAAAAGATGTAGAACAGCGTGGAGGAGACTGGAATGTGGTGGAAGAAGAGGAGTGGTGGCAGGACAGAAGAAGATGGAGAGGCCTATCTTCAATGCTGACCAACGCAGAGTTGGACGTGGCAACAGATAATGATGATGATTTAGTTCTAAACGTGTTCTTATCAATGCAAAATAGGCTATGCTTTATATTTCAAGGTATCTTGTGCTTCAAATTCATCATAAAACGCGTTTCAGAGCATCATAGTGAATATTGCGACACCCGACTTTTTTCCGCATAGGCCTACAGCAAAATTACCTCCGGCGGCAGGGGCTTTGCCCCAGCTGTAACGCAGAGCTCATTACCACCTCGACCCTGCATTTTCCAGATTTGAGGGCTCCTTATACTGACTGGACCCCTTTCCTTAAATCCGCCCCTGTCCGTAGGCCTAACAACGTCGGATCTCCGTGGGCGAACATTTGTAGTCTACCCCATTTTGATTGAGTTAAAAGTCGTTGAATATAATTACTAATATAGGTAAGCTTATTTATTTTGATTTATTCATCCATTTATGATTGATATTTTTGCAAATCTTGCACGCATAATAGTCCGGGGTCTCTCCGCAAATTTGAGGCCGAACCTAGGTGTGCATGTAGGCCTACATTCGTGGGAGAGGCACTTTTTGAAATTCAGGTTTTTAGAGTGCATTTGGTGCATTTTAGAAAAAGTGGTGGGTTGAATTCAAACCTCTTGCCAAAGGCAATTTTTTTTTTGCAAATTTGCAGAGCTGTGAAAGTCCTGAAAACACATTTAGAATCTAAAATAAGATACAAATGTCACGGTTGGCTGAGAAATAAAAATTGGAATGTCTTAGGGTCAGGGTGGGTCGCCCCCCCCCCCCCCACCCCCTTTGTATCCGCCCCAGCAAGTAGGCCCTATCTAGGCTAGGGCCAGGCCACAAAGCTAGGCCCTAGGCCTAGTAACTGTAGCAAGATCATAGGCCTACTGATGTTTTAGGAGCTGATCAAGGCTAGGGGCATAGATACTGGCCAGTATAACCCCACTAGGGGCTACTAGGCCTAGCAACCCTAAGATTGCTTCTAATAGGGCTTCGACAAAAGAATTGTGGGTTAGGAAGCGATCCCAAAGATTAGTCATGTGGGAAGATGTTCATCCTTATGGGAATTCGTCTGCGCGTTTTGAGAGTAATTTTTCTAATCGAACACTATTACAACGTCTCAGCCGAGAGGCTTCTTCTCAAAACTTCTGAAATGAGTTGGGACAACCTCGGTACCGTTGCCGAGTTTTGACGAAGTGTCCGGGCACCCCCACCACTCTCAGATGAGCTAGTGCGTCGAGGGGTAGAGCTTTGTTTTGCCAAGTCAGCGCACATTTTCCTTAAAACCCGACGGACAAACCACCACACTTAGGTTGGCGTTTGTTATTTTTCTTCCTACGAATTCTTGGTTTAAGATTTGCTTGCTCTTCGGCGGTTTCTATTGGGGCGGTTTTGCAAAACCATTACAGGGTCTGTTTAAAATTTTCCCACCCTTTAGCGCTAATTGTCGCCGAAAGAGGCAAAAGTTGTGGATTTAAACTTCAAAAATAGCCAAAATAATATTAAAAAAGCAAAAAGGTGCTAGAGTCAGAATCTTATTCGGGTGGAGGGGGGGGGGAGCGCCCACCTCAACCGGCCATATCCGCCAATGCTCGGAAGCCCGGAACGGAAAAAAAATAACAAAATATAGACTCCACGCCAAAAATAACAGACAGCTTAATTCAATAAAAAAAATAAAAAAATTTAAGAAAAAATTCGTCATTCTTAATTTAGTCAATTCGAACGACAAAGACATATATGTGCAAAACTGTCATTGCACAAGGGGTTATAGAACTAATTCAGAGTAAAAGGATGCGTACGACCGTACGGCTATAATAATAGTAAATAGCTAATTAGCATCTCAGTTTTGATCGCATTAACAAAAATAACTGTAAAGTTGTATTGTTGTATATTATCAAAAAGCACTTGTTTGTCGACAATTAAATACGAAAGTTTACGATTATTGTTTGTGCGTTCTTGTTGTATATTATGAAGTTGACTCGCTTATTCTACCGGCCTACAACCGGGACAAAACCCTTTTCCCAAGTCACTAAAACAAATGGGAGACGTTGGCGCGACTTTGTGAGTGCCTGAGGAGCAAAAGCACCCCTCGGAATTGGTGAAATCGTTTGATTATATTGAAAATTATAGAATAAGGTATTTTTGAAAGTCCAAGAAAAACGGGACTATTTTAAAATTTCATAATTTTCAGTACGGTATAAATAAAAACGATTTCCACACAAATTCCGTATTAGATTAAAAAAATTATAATTTTCATATGAATGGCGAAGCGCCGCGGGGGAGGGGGCTGCTAAACGACGGCAACGCACTTCATGCTCCCCCCCCCCAACCCACTAACCTACTTTCCTTTTCCCCGGGGGTCCCTATAATAAACACGTAATCGTAATTACTAATTATATTGGCAAAAAAGATAGGGCCCTAGTAACATATTTTTTAGAGTTCTAGTGTCAACCCACTTCAATAAATAATTACTTGGGGAGATATGAGACTGATTATTTTCCTGCTGCACAGAGAATGATTGTTATCTTCTTACTGGATACCTGAAGCGATCCCACTCCCCACAATTACGTACCGGTATGGGGGACGTTCCATATCAGAGTCTACCAGAGTCGTCAGTGCGAAGGAACACTTTTGCTATCAATGAATAAGCTGATAATACTAATTCAACGCTAAGCTAAATGCGACTAGATTATTTATTTCTGTCAATCTGTTTGGGGACAGACAGAAAAGTGACGGTCCATAGGCGTGCGCAGGGGTGGGGGTTAAGCCTGTGTTTTTAGAGGAGTATTTTTAGTCCGTACGACACGAGCCAGTGGGTCGGAAGGGGGGGGGGGGGGGGGCGCAAGGGGGCATTGCCCCTCTAAATTTCATGCCATGGGATGGGGCAGATTTTAGAGTTGAAAAAATCAAGATTTCTACTCTATTTTTTGGGAAAGCAACGTCGGATGATCCTGACAACAATTCATTTCAAGGAAGAAACAACCCAATAGCAGGAATGTTACGTTGGCTGACGTATCCCGTGCCTGAACCGTCTATCTATCCGACTATAATATAGACACCAGTATGCCGGTAAATCACTTAGTGGACACGTGACTCAGACTCACGTCTAATCCAAACATCCCTTTGAATGATTTGCTAGAGTTATTGGTAGACGCAAATTGGGATTTGGTTCGCTTGTATCGCATCGTTATGCTTTCTGTCATCTTTGGGTGGTGTAGTGACTTTGATTATTGCAAAGTGGCAAGTGGGAAGATTATTCCTCTTAGAGTGTAAGTAGTGTAGTGTGAAGTGTAAGTAAAGTAAAGTTTTAAGTGTGTGTGTGTAGTGTTTCGTGTTTAATAGTGTTAACAGGGTGCGAATTAACGGGGGGGATTTACCCCCTCTGGTAATTTCATCCCTGGCTCTGTTTTACTGAAAGGTATCCCTGCCGGGGATGGCTAAATCCCCACCTCTGGATTCCCATCTCATCTCATAACATATCAAGTGACTTTATCTCGTAATGTTAATAAATAATGCGTCAATTTACACATATTCCTTTAAAAATAATACCTCAGATCGCTTCTAATACCATCTTGAGAGAAATAATCCCCCCAAATTTTTTCCTCAGACGCTTTCTAAGGCCATCTCAAGGGCAATAATACCCCAAAAAAAAAATTCGCCTCCGGCGGCTGGGGCTTCGCCCCAGACCCCGGTTTTGCCAACGGAAATACTGTTCTAAACCATCCCCCTCTCTGCAAAGTCGTTAATTCACACCCTGGTTTTAAAGTTTAAAATTTGATATCGGAATTTTAAATATGAAACGTACAGTACTAAACAGCCTTCAGTTAGTATTTTTTTTTTAAGAAGAGGGAAAACAAAAATATGTTTGCCTGTATGCTTCGTCATTACATAAAAAATGATGTAATTTATTAAAATAGGCCACTTCACTTTAAATTTTTTTGAGTATTTAGATCGCAGATAGTTGATGTATAAAACATCGTTTACAGAGTCCGAGTGCACATAAAAAAAAAAAAAAACGTAGAATCGACTATCTCGTCTTCCACGTCCACAACTAATTGTGTTCAAATCCGTACGACACGAGCAACTTAAACCACGCCTCTGTTTTAATGTTATCAAAGTAACTATAAACACGTTTCATTTATTGTAAATACGATGAAAATTCACTAAAAATATTTGATTAAAAAGAAAAGAAATTAAAAAGAAAAATATATATTTTTATGTAAATCAATTACACCTACGTGAGTGTTTCCCGATTTATGAAATTGAGAATAAAAAATATATCTACTTAGTTTCCCGAATCCTTTACCTACCTTTTTTTTCTCATCATCTCACTTTTAAATTTAAATATAAGTGTAAATTATAGCCATGCTAGTCTCAAATACGTTGCCCCCTCCCCCACCCCCAACCATTGTAAAATCTCCCGCGCTCGCGTAGAAGACTAATCACAAATGTTATTATTATTCGTTTTAGAACAGTACCGGTAAAATCATATTTTAGCATTTATATGATTTGCGTGCATTTGTACTTTATGGAACGAATGGTTATCAGTCTACTCTCTACTCTCACCTCACTCCTATCTCCGGTGTCAGCAATCAGGATGCAAAATCAATAAATAACAAAAATAACTCTTTAGGAATATATATTACCTATGTACTTTTTGTGCAAGCCTATCCCAATCAATACATACGCAATGCAATAAAGTATGTTATACTAGGGATGGTACGGGTGCACGTTTACCGATTCTCTGTAATCAGTTAACTATTTTTATCCTGTGTGCGGCCAACAGAACTGTGTTTTCTCATGAACCAATAATTACCCCGCAAGTAGTCTCCAATTTCAACACCCCTCCCTTCTTCACCACGGCAGGCAGCATTGAGTCATCGCAAACTCGTAGGCCCACAGTCAAACGTCATTACGACCACTCGTATAGCACATTATTTTCAAAGTCTCTGCGCTCCATTACGAAATTCGGCGCATCTGTTTTGTCTCGAGTGTAAAACCCATAGTCATAAAAAAGTTCGCTGAAGGTCAAGCCATCATGTTCGCCACTATCTATCTTCCAACCCGCGCTGAACAGAATGTTCAACAATCTTTAATGTGAGATTGTGGGGTGTGCGCGAGAGTCTATACCCTAGCAAAGCCTTCTTGTGAATATCACTCATGTCAGTAATAATAAATATCGGACACTACACTTGAAAGAAGGTGTAAAGCCCTCGGTAAACCCGACAATGAATGATGAATGAATGAACCAAAGACAATCCTGAAGACGAGAGATGTAGCACAAGGCATTGTTTATGCGACCACTATAATCACAAGAACCGCCCGCGCGGCCCGTGTACGCCGTGTATTGTCTTTGGGCCCAAAGATGGTAGTAATCTTTGCCTGTAGCCTAAAGTGAAATAGATCGAGATCGGAAAAACCGTTTTAACATTTTTGTTGTAACAAACGCCAATAAGTCATTTAAACGTGTAGGACATACACCGTTTTTGTGACCGTATAAACGTTTAGTGTAAAATACAAGCTTTCTGACATTGACATCCCTATGTTATTATACACATCAATTTAAATCCGTGTGTATAAAATATATATTTGATTACCATCGCAATCGTAAAATTATAAATATAAGTAGAAATCAATGTAATAATGTATAATGTATGAAACAAATGTATTGTTTGTGTGTAGTATGAAATAGCTGATGAAGTAATAATGTAATATGTTATCACTTGCACCGACATTGCACAGATCAACCCAAAAATGTGAATGAATTTTTTGAATATTAATTTTAAAGTACGAAATTGTTGTCAAGAGCAAACGTGCCAAATTTTATTTTACTCCTAAATAGTGCGCGGAAACGTCATGCAAAAAAAACTTGATTAATATTTCAGGTAACTTTTTTGGACACCCCTCGACTTTAAAAAAAAAGTGGGCGCCGACTACCGCAAAAAGTACCTACCTATTACAGTTATTTGAATGATCAATCAATAATAATTGGTGCGTTTCTATGTTTGTTGTTTAATAATGACATTTCTATCTGACGTTGTGACACATCTTTAGAATCGAACTCAGGTCTCCGGCCACTTGACCTGACTTGACCTCCCTAGAGTAGACCACCCAGACATAATTCTAGATGCTGTGTCCGGCGGAGACCTGGGTATACTGGGTTTGATTCGCAGTCGGGGTTATATTTTTAATGTCTGAGTTTAAAATATATAAGAAAATTGTTGTGCGGTATCGGCGGTGTTGTACTCGCACATCATATTTTTTTATTGCGTTTTTTTAATTATAGTATTAACATGAACACAACAATGTTAAAAATGGGCCCTGCTCTGTATTACAGATTTTACATTATTGTATCAACATGAAATTTCCTAATCTTTGATTGTATGGCAGAGGACAGAGGGTAGGCACTGCACATAATTTACAATAAACGCTCAGGCGCATAGGGAGGCTATCAAAACCACCCAGTGAACACATGTGTTCTCTACTTCATAGTTCATATCGTATCACACCTCGCCTAGGAGCTATTTCCAAATGATGCTATTGGCCAAACAGGACAGGCACATGGGTTTGTATTGGTCGTCTGTTCCCAAAAAATATCGGCGGGTAGCAGACAACCGTTCACAGTGTTGCCGTGGGTTGCCGACGGGCCATAAAAGAGAAAGAAAGGTTCCTTACGGCGAGGGACACCAGTGCGAGTTTAGATGGGCTACGGTCTGCCGCAGGCTGTTGCAGGCACAAAGTAGGGGAAGGAGCTGGAAAGCGTAGTACACGGGATATCCGCTAGGTAGTGATGTGACTGGCGGTTCGCACTAGCGCATTCTTGCGTTGAGAAGTTGTACTTGACTTCAACTTCTGATTATTTTCCGCAGAAATTTTAACACCGGGGGGATGAACCATCTTCCCCACATGACTAATCTTTGGCGATGCTCCCTCACTGGGAATTGCACTGGGAAGGCCTAGGCCTGACCCGAGATTGATAGATACCTAACAACAGTTTTGCTACCGTATATCAAAATAGGCTAGGCCTAAATAAATAAATAATCAATATCCTTCAATAATATTACCTTGGAATGAATGCTAAATACAAAAACGAGGGATCTTCAAGACACTCGCCTCGCGATGTTGGATAACATCAAGAAGGCGGTGAATAATTTTACTGTTCATTTTCTTCTTCAAACTCTACTTCGCCAGCGGCCAAGCACTCTTCAGCCAGCTACTCATGCGGCGCAGTATCTACTAACTTTGGGTGACTGGCGGGCAACGAATGTAATTTTAAACGTAGTGATGGCTATACTTGCTCCAACGAAAGAATGCAGATGCTTGGTAGTGGTGGGGGTAGAATGAATGCACGGTAAAAGGAATGTCGCCTTTGTGTATGAAAGAGAAATATCTTTTACCAAAGCAAGCAAAAATTATCTGTGCTAGATCACAGAGTTCCTCCGTGTGCAAAGATCCACGCCGAGCTAGCGTGAATAGAATTGACAAAGATGTTATGTTGGGAAAACAATTTCGAGCCACCTGCATTCCTCAAGTCAGTCATGTGACTGGGGCGTGGGTCCGAAGCGTTTGACTCGAAGAGAATGGGTTCGAAACACGCTTAAATGACGGCATTTTTGTAATCCAACCCCACTTATCTACACTCATCATTGGATGAGCGAAGCGAAGCAATTTCACTTATCATTAGAAAACTAGCTCGTTTCTTTTCGTTTTCTATGTTTGTTCTTTTTCTACTGGGCAAACGACATGCGATCTTGATGAAATTTTCAGGGAACCTCCGAAATCTCTGAACTTGAATCTGACCAGGTTTTGGGTACAATCGAAGAAATATTTCTGATGAATATCGTACTTTTACGATTAAAAACAAAATTAATAAGATATTTTCGTGATATTTGGCCCACGACCGGGCAAACGGCTACTCCGATCTTGACGAAACTTTATAGGAATGTTCGAAATCACGGAACTTAGATATATTATGATTTTGGGGACAATAGAAAAAATATTTCTCATAAATACCTTACATTTTGGTCAACGACCAAAATTAATCAACCATAAAAGCTAATCTATCATTTTGACTGGAAAAAGCGTTCGCGAAGCGGCTAGTCTAAAAAACGAACGTTATTAAGAAAACTGACTACTTTACCGACTTTCGGGTCCTCAAGATGATTGTTAGATGGCGTAAGAAGGTCGGTGCGCGAAGTCTGTTCATCTCAAGCGTGGAACGAGTTCTCCGACACGCGGGAATCTTAAATCCTCCCAAGGTGTTTGAAGTTAGATCGTCTCCTGAGTCCTGGCGGAGATCCACTCGACCTTTTATCCTTCCCAATGGCTGTGACGTGAGGAGTGAGGATAGTGCTAGAAAGAAAGGGAAAAAATCCGAAGGATACTTTACAGGCCGTAATCCACACATAGGCCTACAATATTTGACTGGGGAAACCCTTGAAGATATCTTCACTCAGGATTCCCGGTGGGCTGTTTACAGAAACTGTGTTCACGTGTTTCAACCGATAGAGGTATCTCCTGCAGAGTTTCATACGGATCCGGGAAGACATCGGATCTATACTCTCCACGGGCAAACCTGACTAAAGGCTTCTTAGTGAAATTACATCCCCTCCCTATAACTGATTATTCACCTGGGAAGAGGCAAACTACAGTTGTTCGCTGCAGGTTTTCTACGAAAACGTGAATTCTTGTTCTTCATCCTGTACATCTATTAAAGTACGGCCGAGCGAAAAGGAATTTGCTTAAAACGCATGTCTTGATGGCGTCGGCGTCTTCTGTGTGGGTAGGATGCAGGAGATTATATACGAGGATTCAATGGTACGGGACCGCTGTTCTCTTCTAGCAAACAGACAAGGCTACACTCTAAATAAACTTTTTTTAAATCCGACAATACGGTGTGGACGTAGATATAAGAAACACACGCCATATGAGCTGCACACTCTGAGTGAGCATCTTCTAACAATGCACAGTACGACAAGGATGAAATCAAAATAGTTATAAGAGCTATAATAAATCAACTTTGAAACAATAAAGCATTTAATGAATTTTTTTATTGAGCGCTGCATGCTATTTTGCATGGGAAAATGGCTTACCGGTACTGATATTAGGCCTAATCTAGGGATGTATGTATGTATGTATGTATGTATGTATGTATTATGTATGTTATGTATGTATGTAGGTATGTATGTATGTATGTATGTATGAATGCATGTGTATTCATAACAATTTTCGTCAATTTTAAAGAAGCCTAGGTTAACAGGTTATAAAGGCCCAGTGAGTTCATGTAAAATAAATAAACTGAACCTTTAGGCTATGTTACACTCAAATTTACCAAAAAACAACATAAATAAACTTTAAATGCTTATCTCAAAACTTTTATTCTAGCACATTTGTTACAAAAATGCAAAGAAAAAAATCATATTTGTCAAACAAAACGAATATTATATAAAATCCATCTGGTGAATGTTAAGATGTATTGTTTTTTAATCTAAAACACCTTTCACTTTAAAAAAAAAATTAAAACTGGAAAACCGTAGCATTTTTAGCAAAACGCTGTTTAAACAATGTAAATGTCCATTGTTGGAAAATAACAAAGAATTTTAAACATTTTTTTTGTAATTATTACTTTCAATAATATAAACAGTTAATAATCACAAAATTTCAAATGTGTACACGGAATGGTTTAGAAGATTTCAATTTCAGTGAAATAACCCCTTAAAAACGAAAAAGCGTAAAATTGCGATTTTCATAAGAAATAATTATTCGATTACGCTCAATTCTCACACAAATATATAAATTCATAAAATTAAGGTTCTGAGAAAAAAATCATTACAGTCGGATAAAGCATGTAGGTGTTATAAGTCGAAGAAATTTTTAAAAATCGAAAAAAATCGTAAAATTGCGATTTTAATAAGAAATAATTTTTAGATTGCGCTCAAAAACGTGGCAGTTCTAAGTTCAGAGATTTCGAAGGCCTCCAGAAAATTTCATCGCAATTGGAGTCTCGGTTTAGCCGGAATCGTGTTAACAAACAGACAAAAATACAAAAAAAAAGAAAGAAAAAAAAGATTCCGGATATTTTTCTCCAGTGTAGTGAAATGGAATCTTCGCTTCGCTCATCCAATAATCCGTGCACAACATCGATCTTGTAGTCTATTTTTCCTATAGATTTGAATAATTAAGTTTATATTGTTCTTATTGATAAGTGATAACACATCACCTAATGAACGCATTGTACATTAAAGCCTCGTTTTCATGCAGGCGAGCGAATACAAGCGAATAGGTTCTAGACCAATCAGAGGGCTTGGACCACGCGACCAACGAACGGCGCGACCAAAGTTGAGATCATTTTAACATGTGGTCGCTCGCGCCGCGCCATTCGCTCGTTGACATGAAAATGAAAATTAGGCTTTCGTTGAAAGGTCTACTAAAGAAGTTGAGAAAATTGTACTTCTCAAGAAAAGAAGGACGGCAATGTTTATCGGCGGGGTTGGAAGGAATGGACGTAGAGGGAGTTTAATGTTTAGGCATTTTAATATTTTGTTTAATTTTCCACAGGAGAATCCCCCTGCATTGGATGTTGAGAACATAGGGCTACCGGCTGTGTCTTCGCTCCGCTCGATCGTTGAAACCCCAAGGTGTTGCGATTGCATTTCGGGGATGAATTAATTTAATATACCTGTAACTTTTTTGTTTTTTGTTTTGGATGTAATTTCATAAATTTTAAGATTCTTTCCGAAATAAAAGAGGTATTTCCTAAACGTAAATAAATATTTTGAGTCTTTTAACTAAATTTTCTAGATTTCAGAAACAACACTAAATATAATCACTATTCATTAATTCACATCACGAATTGGTTTATCTTCCTCCTAAGTGATGACGTATGTAACTTTATCGAAATTAGCAAAAACCCCAGAGGTTCAGAAACAATTAAAACTGCAATTCTTGGAAGTGAACTAATGAAATCACCTAGGTTTTAACCAAGCCTCTTCTTAGAGAAAGTGAAGCTAACCTTTAACATGCTACCTCTTGTCTTGTGTTAACCAAATACCCACGCGGATTCTGATAGAGATTACACCTGCAACGATGTTAAGTGAATACTTCGAAGGACTTTATAGTCGCAAGTATTATAAAACAAACATACCACTGTTTGTCAAACAAGTCTGGGTACAAACCCGTATAGCAAGGTTCGGAGTAATTTTATCGTAGGCCCAGCCCTACTGCACTTCTTTGAATATGTGAACGTCCACCATCGGCCTCCCCTCCACCTCTTCCAGTTAACCTTCAAAGTGTATCGTGAATCACCTAAAATATCTCACACTTATCTCAATTTAGTGACACCATATGCATGCTTACTTACATACATACGAGAGTATTGCCAAAAATAGTGAATAAATATACAGTGAAGAACTGGCCACAATCATTATAATTGTAAGCGATGTATACATTTTTATAGCGCATCTTACGTTTACACTGCAACTTTTTAATTTTTTTGTTTCAATAATTTAAACCAGTTCAACTTTATTAAACGCAGGTACTTTATCATCATAAAAACGTATTTAGCAGTATAATATTATGTGCATTAATTTAAAACGACTAGTTTAATTTAACGGTTTGAGGTGGATTATAAAAAGAAATTAAATGTTTTTAGTAGTGATTATAGGACTTACTACAGTCCTTCAATGGATTGATATGTCAAAATTATGCATGACAATTGCAAACCTTGCATTTATTACACAAACCAGTAAAAGAAGTCGAAGAAGGCAACTCGTTATGAATTTGCAACTAGATGTGTTTAAAAAGTGGATAATAAATGGCTATTTATTTCCCTGCTTATGCTTGTCAAGTATAATGTCATCCTATGCAAGCTAATAAACAAAATATGGAGTGTTGCATTAGTGCCAAGGTGAATTGGACTCTTGAATGAAGCTCGTGAGGAGTAAGTGTCACTCGTAATGCCTGCTGGCAGAACACAATATCATTGTAAGCAGAATTTATTTATTTTGTATTTCGTACAGCGTGTGTATACATACCTTTAATTTCCCAATGTGTTAATTTTAGAATCAACATGTTATCATTATATTTGGGAAGGAAAGTTCAAGTATCAATGTCAACTTTCATTTTACTTTTATTATTGATTATTGAGAAAATCTTGTAAACTATTAATTTAGGTTTTCTGGTGATGGGGTTTAAGACAACAAGGCACCGAATTCAGACATCGCGTGCTAACACAAATCCTAGTCGAACGATCTCGATTATGTATTAATTTTAGTATTAACTACCAAACGAAGTTGGTTCGAATTCCGCATACACCTTGCATTTTATGTGCGTGTGTCAATGGCATTGCAATTATTCCATACACGTATTGAAGAGCATGCCCGTACAAAAAACATAGCAATAAATTAAAGAAAAAATCACCTCTCACATATCCACGAACGAAACACGATTGCGTAGTAGGCCTATACCATTGCTGGTTTTTACTCCACAACATTGCTTACGTAATCCTCGCCTCGCCTGTAGCATGTGCTGTTCCTAATACATTGTAATAGACATTCTTTCATTAATTAACCTTATAGCTATAACGATGAATTATTAGTAGTATCATTTGTTATTACATTATTCAATGAGGAGTGTTCTTGCAAGTACTTTCTACTATAACAGCTGTAGTAGAATATTGATCCCATTGATCTCTCGTTGAGTTAATTTAACGAGTAGTTTCAAATGTACTGACAATGTTGGCTCAAGCGTCAAGCACGAGACTGATTCGGGAGGTCCGAGTTCTAATCTTGCCGCCTGCGGCAATAATAACGGAAAGTCTGGCGAATGCAAGGGGTCGAGTCGTCTCGAACAGCCCTCGGACATCCCTTCATAATTTGTCCTAATTCCAAAATACCTTTAGTTATATCATACACCTGAAGAGGAGCATGCATTGCACCCTGGGCAGATTTCTTGCGATACATTTTAAGAAATGCATAGTTTTAAATCTCAATGCTCATAAGTTGGCATAGACCAGTATACCAGAATTTTTGTGACTAAAGGAAACATTTGGGTATCCATAATCTTGAATTAATAATTGTTTAAATTGTTTTAAATTTTAATCACAAACCAGACAGAGATAAATACAAAAATGATTCCTCTGAATTTGAACAATATTTGGTAAAAACAACGGCATGTAGACTGCGTAGTTTTGTTTAACTATAAGAGGTATTAAAGGGTAGCGTAATTTTATTTGGTTTAAGTTATAATTACACATTCAGAAATTCTCTACCATTTAAAATTTTTAGAAGGGAAACAAAATGACGTTAATGAAGCAGCTTTGATTACGATAACGCTATGAAAATATTTTAATATTGTTAATTTTGTTAGGTTTTATTTGTGGTAAAGAAGAGACTGTTTCGCTCACATGGCATAGGCTACACATCATAATAATATGAGAACCCTGGGTCGCAGCGCAACATCACCGGTGTCAGAGAATAATATTATCAATTTTGTAATTCATAAGAAAAAATAATACACTACTGCCGTCGAACCTTCAAATTCGACCTCTCCTTGTGTTAGCCTAGACCTTCGTGTATTAACTTTTTATTTTATCTTCCGTCTTAATTGTAAAATAATTGCTTGATTTCGTGCAAAACCATGTAACTCGTGCAGTTCATGCCCCATTTGAATCTTGGCAGCGTTTAGTGGAGTCTACAACAAATTAACTTCCCAAACCCGAAATGCGTACACACGTAGTATTAAGAAAGACTAAAAATGACCTGTTGCCATTTACTTATTTTGTTTTTGTCGTTATTTATTAATTTAATATCTAACATAACGCGTTTGGTGCGTAGTAAATGAAATACACCTTCTTGCTTTAATATGGTTGAACATACTGACACTCCTATTATACGATTTCGAATTAAATATATATGATATATTATGCACTTAGTTGTTGCTAAAATGTTTATTTTTTATTTTTCGATGTGATGAAATGCACTGATAATATAATATAATTTATATGGAATATGTTAAATTTTTCAACCCCTTCAGAGAGCAAAAAAATGATTCCCAAAACAGTACATTCTATACTTAACACTGCCATAATTTAGTTTGTTTTGTGAACTTCACCATACAGTTATGTAGATTGTTCATATTGATATAATATATTGAAGAACTATGATGGCTGATTTTACATTTTAAATTAGTAACAAAATTTTGTTAAAATTCCAAACTTGAGTTTTTCCTTTGAAATTAATCTGACTCCTCTGCTATTTTTAGTGTTTTTCTAAGTTTTTGTGCTCGAAACGAAATTTCCGAAACTTTCCAGAACTTTTTTGTGTGATTTTCAACAATTGCATTTCAATGCGTTCAGTACGAATCCTTCCAATCGTTTGGAATTGCGTAACAGGAAAATTGTACTTTTTAACTACTCGTTTAAAATACAAAAGTGCAACATAATTAATTGTGCGGCTCTTGGAGGATGGTGGGAATTGCACATCCCACTCTCCTATAAAGTATAAAGTATACTCGAACACGATGTTGTTAAGTTTTTATTGAGGTAATTATTTCAAAGTTAACACACACTACGACCATTATTATTAAATTATTATTATTATTAAAATCAGTTATATAACTGAGTGGGTAGACTCTAAATAAAAATTTATTTATTTATTTTTATTTATTTATCCACACTACCTAAAATGAAATAATTGATTCAAAATATTTATTTTTAATGACCACCTAAAATAATGGTAACTAATATAATGTTCGAAACATCATTAGACCTAAGCAATCATTAAAACTACATTAATGCACGTAAAGGAACACGTCTTAGTCTGGTTTGAAATAACTGATATTACATCGACTATTTTCATTAGTAATAACACTACACTGTACTCAATGGTAATAGTTATTTAATAAATCATTTTCGAGGCTATTTTATGTCAGCGTTCTTCTGTTGTATTTATTTCCGCTGTACGTTGTTATGTTAGCACTCCTAAAAACAAAACTTGCATCGCGTAAAACAATTATTTGATCGCGTATGTACACACGCTTGTACTTGGCACACTGGCAGCATAATAGGCTGCAGATCGGCGAACGGAGTGATTTGGCCACACAAGACGGTCAGTTGGCTTTCTAACACTAACTGGACAACTGCGTTAGATGACCGCTTTGCAAGATCTAGATCATGACATTGCTCGACTTCTCCACCAATCAGCGTCAAGGAAACTGGGCCACGTGACTTTACATCAAGGAGACGTCAATACGCATCAAATAATGTAATAGAATGGTTATGAGTTTTGACGTGGATCTCAATGAATTGATGTCGGTATTTAATTCATTGATAGTATCGATAAAGAAACGCAAGTGTCGTTAAATATATAAGTCGCTGGCATGGTTCATTGATAAAGAGATTAATAATCAATTTTTAAAAAAATCCTCTGTCCCCAGTTTGGGTTGAAGTACCTTAAAGAACACAACATGCAACAAAACGTGAAAGGTT
Source organism: Sweltsa coloradensis (assembly GCA_024449915.1). Classification (NCBI taxonomy): domain Eukaryota; kingdom Metazoa; phylum Arthropoda; class Insecta; order Plecoptera; family Chloroperlidae; genus Sweltsa; species Sweltsa coloradensis. The sequence goes on from JAMZAV010000802.1 coordinate 132,164, forward strand.
GTGGGTTCGATTCCCGTCACAGGTTGTGTTCAACGTATCCCTAATTTATAATTATTCGTTATGTTGGTCTTGACTCTTGAGGCTTTGCCACATTCCAACGCTATTGAAAGACATAACATATAACGGCATTGCTCAAGTTGAAAAACTCTCGCTGAAAACCTTAGCTGGCATGAATATTAATTTCATGTTTAAGGAGTTTGTTGAAAGTTATAATTTAAAATTTTAAAGCAACCAATCTTGACATTTTGTAATCTGTACCTTCTCCTCATTATACCGTAATAAATGGCTCACGTAATCTTTGCGCATGTTTCTTTGTGGAGTTGAGAGTATTATTGGTATTATGTCGGTGTTAATATGAGTTTTATCGACGCGAATAACATAATATAGTTTTGGGCTACACGCTTTGTTTAGTATTTTATTTAATTTTAAATTAACGTTAATAATACAAGAATAACCGTAAAATATAATTTGGATCGTTATCAACATTGAGATGATAGAAACCTATATAGTCTCGATGAATCTATTCGTGATTGCCTTAAGTACCTACCCCCAGGACATAAGAAAATTAGCTCGATCGTCATAGTTAGCAAGTGAGAACCTGCTCGATAGGCAATTACTTTCTTTGATAGCCAATAATGATCGGAGATGCGTGGTGTAATGCGATGGCAGGGCATTTAATTATTATGTAAGTTTCCGTGACTTGCTGCCCTTTTGTTTTGCCTGAAACAATTGACTTTTAATTCGCACGTAATAATCGGGCCGAATTCACACTGCGTATTTTAAAGAAGTTATTTGATACTTGTTGTAAGAAGGACCACGTGCTGTCTGTATAAACTTTCGTATTATTTGTATATTTAGTTTTTTTGAACGTAACTGAACGTAATTACTAAAAACGAGTTAACATGTACATTGTGTCCTTCTTATATTATGTTCTCGCGGAAAATAGCATTTACATCAACATAATAATTAGACTAATGAAAGGTCAAATTATAAGAAAGTATACTATATATTATGTAACAATGGACACAGCATGAAAATTGCATAATTAATAAAGCACGGTTTTGACATTCAGCATATCATTAGAAACATCATTAGAATTTATTACGAACGTAAATATGATCAAGTATATAAGTACTATCATTCAATAGCAAAAGCGCATTTTATTTTAAATCGTGGGAAACATATTTTAACACATTATACACATATTTCTTAACGTGACATTTAAGTTCCACTGTACATCAATAAAAACAATGCGATTAGCCGCTATTTAATAAAAAAGCATCTTACTTTAGTCCCCTTCGGATAAGCATATTCTCTCCAAAAATTGCTTCACATAACTACTACTTCCTACAGGGTCACCATCTAACGTTGCGACACCATTTAATTGACATGTGTCTCACATCAATAAAAAGCAGTTGATCGGTGATCCGTACACTTTCTACTAGTCACCATCGTTTGCATACTTACATGGAAATAATTATTATAAATAAACAATGTTCTTTTGTTTTATATATCCACACCTTTTGTTCAATTAGATCAGCGATAATCTACATATTATGCGAGAGGGTAGGCGTCTTACATAGGAAACTCGGCCCAGATACCCAGACAGAAAGCTCAGGGCGGCTGTGGTGCACCACTCTGCATAGTTGCAATCACTATTAGTTTGAATACAATGAACGCGTGTCACGTCCAACACTGTCATTATGTCGTAGAAGCGAACGGGTGAATGAAGTGGGTGCCATGTGAGGAATACAGCACCCACACACTCACATTTGCATACACAACTCACTCACTGCGTTCTGCTTCCTATATTAAATCTAAAGTAGCAGGAAAACAACAGTGAGAGAAATCAACGACTATTTTCAGTTTGTGAGTCCTATTTTGTAATTTTTTTGAAAAGTACATGATAGTACAAAATATAAAGGTGATATGCTTTTGATACAACCCCTAACATCTAGCATAAATTAACATTCTTATTGCATCTAGCTCCTTACACCGACAGAGGCGTTTGTGTATCTCGCGAGATTCGGTGTACGGTGGGTGACGGTTCTGGACCCTCTATAGTCTTCGCCATTTGCTGAGAGCTACCGGCTTTTGCTCTCAGAATGAGAGGTTGATTGCTACAAGTTGTCGTCTTTTGTGCGATCCGTGTAAACAGTGACGAAAAACTCCGCACTACCGGGAGGCTAAAAATAATGTGTACCGGATGAATAAAAACAACCAAGAAAAACTTTGAAATGTATAGATAGCTGATGAAAAAACGTAAATGAAGAATACAATTATTATGATTATCACGATTAAAATGCTGTTTCCCTAAACATCGCATTGGGCATACTAAAATGTAAATACATTTAAACACACGCTACGATCTATGCATCCTCGTCTTCGCCGGAAGATGTATTGCTGTCGGTGTCGTCTTGAAGGTTTATTATAATGTTATCATCGTTGAAATTGTCCCAATTTGCGTATGATAGCTCTACTTTTTCAGTATGCTGTGCGCATTTCAACCACAAATCTCGTCCGATTTTGCTTTCTTCCCGTCGTATTGTGTCCACTACTACCGCGTTAACTCCGGGCGACTTGTTGTTGCGTCTTACAGCTTGTTTTAAATTACTCCACACCATTTCAAAGGGGTTCAATATGCAATAATAAGGAGGGAGTCTAACAACTTTATGGCCAAGTGTCTCTGCTAATTGGTCAATCACATACCGTCGCGGAATATTTGCAAGTTTTACCAATTGTAGCAGCACGGGTCTGGTCAGGATTGGATTTGGGATAACTATATTATTTTCGGTCATTAACACGCATTAAACATAACACTGAGCTATTACAACTACACTTCATACTTTATAGTCAAATCACACACACAAAAATGAGTTTCGTCTTTGGTTTTTTAGAGTTTAACTATACATACATAGGCCTACACAAACTTTAAAATAAATAAAGTTGAAAGCTTACACCATCGTTTGTTGCCATCTACAATGTCACCTCATAAACCAACTTTGTACGGAACAAGCCAACCAACTAAACACCCTTCTAGCACCATTTCCACTATTAAAAATTTCGTTTTAAAACAAAGAAACAACTAATTTACCACTATTATCACACACCAAAATGTATTACAGACCATCGCGTCAGAACAACTGGCACATTGGAGTGCCAGACAACGACTGGAAACAAACAACGGAAACAATATTGACAAACATTTACGGATTTTGTGCATCCTTCTCCACCTACACATAACAACTCTAAAATGTTGCAAAAACAACCCTTGGTCGTGTTCGTCTGTCTGAGTCAGTCATTCAACACACTCGCATGATTCGTTTCTTCCATCTGCTAATCCGCAACTGCAAAAAACCATAAAGGGATTCCATTCACTTCTCGAGATAGAAGTGAAGATAATATGACCTTGCTTTTAAAAGTCTGTGTTCGAACAGGAAACCCCAATTTCCTCCCCCCTCTTCACCCAATAGATTCAGGATGACCAAAAGACAACAACCTTTCGTTTTAACACATATGATTTCGTTGAGTTTATTTCAGATACTCTTGTAGCCGCCAATTTACTTGTCAACATGTTAAAAGGTTAGAGATACAAGAGGATTTACAGTCAAAGACTTTTCCGGTAGCTCTCAGCAAATGGCGAAGACTATACCCTATGTGTCCTTTTAGTGATTGAGATCTCTCAAACAGCTCTCGAACATTATTGGCACGACAACCCTATAGTAACCTAAAAATGAGCATGGGTTGCCCCTGATCAGGTTTACCAAAATATATTTAATTTTAAAAATAGCTTTCATATTTAAAAGAAAATATATAATAATTATGGTAACCCAAATAAAATAAATAAATATGTAGTATGGGTATGTTCCAGATGAAACTGGTCTAGAAAGACTGCAAATAATGTTATAGTTCAGAAAACATTAATTAACCTGAAATACCTGACAGTAAGTTACACATATACCCGAACACAAAGCTCTTTTCCATCTACTCTATACAAAGGTGTGGTTTAACACCTTCCTTAATTGCCAACTAATTTCACTCCTGATTGTTGTAATTCATCATCTCTTTATGTAATACACGTTTTATTAAAATAATGGGGATAGGTATAGAAACACCAGGAAATAACAGGCTTTTAGAGCACCAGGAATCTAAGAGTAAATATACGTTTTCTATCCAACTGTTGATTTACTTTTGTTCCTAGCTCTACAATATATATTAAATGAAAGGTCTCAATGAAATCGTATGTTTTTCCTGTTAATTTTTTTTTTTATAAACATCAGGTTTTGTCCAGTCTGCAACATCTTGTATCTTACTAAATTAGCACAGTAAACGAATCGTTTGTTTACAACTGTATACATTATAATAAATTATATTACATTGAGTAATTAAATGTCTATCCAACTTAGTTTCAAAACTTTTTACCACGCAGTAAAAATGTTCACAATTTTTTATTCGATTGTTGTTAGTGTTAGTGTAAACATTTAAATGATACAATCAATTAAGAACAGATTAATGCCCAATCACGATTTAAATAAAATTAAAAATGCATAAATAAGAAAAAATCAATAAAATGTGATTTTTATATCGCAATTAATTTTTTGGATGTCGGTAAACAATCAAGACAAATACAACAATTTCAATGATTAATACCAAGGATACTATTAAAAACGTCATACTTAAAACATTACAATAATAAAAACGTGTATGATCACACATTAAGATAGTGAAAGCAAGTATAAAGAATACGAACGACCATCTGTTAAAACCGTTATAATTCATGTCACTTATCAACACAGCAAGGGTCAACACCACACTCTATTGTGCTATCCACTATAGGAACTGGTACTATTTCCCATACGCAAACCACGTGTTGTAATCGCATTAGTGTGCGGTATGCATCAGTGTGACCAGGGCCCAGTTCCCTATATCCCGGTTGAAAGAGAATGTCTTTAGCTCGTAACAGCTCATCTCTTACGCAATCACTGCTAGCAGGTAACACATGGTCCACGATGCTCATTCTGTTGGAGAGCTCACACAATCAAGCAGAACTGAAGACATGCCTTCGTCTTTAATTGAGCAAAACTGCCGACATTTGATATCTGACCTTTCACTATCGCTCGTTAGGCCAAGGTCTTTACAACGGTCAAGCTAATATATTTATTGTGATATTTAATCACTTTATGGAGACGATACCTTTGCACGAATTCTTTTTTACCTTAGTTATATAATAAATTGTTTTCAGTCCTAGAGCAAACAACACGCGACATAAGTACATAATTATGTAAATATAATAGGTTTTTAGGTTTGACGTCTCTGTTTACATTGAGAAATGCTATTCGGTGTACTTTTCTCTTATGTTTTATATTACACAACGATTTCAGAAAGAAACGACGTTTTTTCTCTGCAGGTGATTAAAAAATTAATGAAGGTTGGCTAATGAAACTAACGCTCATAGGCTCGGTGACCCCACTCTCATTGATTTCATACGTGTATTACATGTTATTACGTATTTATTGTAACCAACAAAGATTAATAGATAATCTGGATTGTTGATTGTTTGATATTGTTACAGAACAATATTATTTTATAATAATAATATATTATATGTATCACCATAATTATTGTAACAAAGGTTTTTGGCTAGTTTCTGGACGAGTTTGGTGTGTGATATCAAATTGTAAAAAGCTTTACCGACTGGGTGTGGGTGTGTACTGTGTAGCCTGTCTACAGTGATATAGTCTTCGCCATTTGCTGAGAGCTACCGGCTTTTGCTCTCAGAGTGAGAGCTTGATTGCTACAAGTTGTCGTCTTTTGTGCGATCCGTGTAAACAGTGACGAAAAACTCCGCACTACCGGGAGGCTAAAAATAATGTGTACCGGATGAATAAAAACAACCAAGAAAAACTTTGAAATGTATAGATAGCTGATGAAAAAACGTAAATGAAGAATACAATTATTATGATTATCACGATTAAAATGCTGTTTCCCTAAACATCGCATTGGGCATACTAAAATGTAAATACATTTAAACACACGCTACGATCTATGCATCCTCGTCTTCGCCGGAAGATGTATTGCTGTCGGTGTCGTCTTGAAGGTTTATTATAATGTTATCATCGTTGAAATTGTCCCAATTTGCGTATGATAGCTCTACTTTTTCAGTATGCTGTGCGCATTTCAACCACAAATCTCGTCCGATTTTGCTTTCTTCCCGTCGTATTGTGTCCACTACTACCGCGTTAACTCCGGGCGACTTGTTGTTGCGTCTTACAGCTTGTTTTAAATTACTCCACACCATTTCAATGGGGTTCAATATGCAATAATAAGGAGGGAGTCTAACACTTTATGGCCAAGTGTCTCTGCTAATTGGTCAATCACATACCGTCGCGGAATATTTGCAAGTTTTACCAATTGTAGCAGCACGGGTCTGGTCAGGATTGGATTTGGGATAACTATATTATTTTCGGTCATTAACACGCATTAAACATAACACTGAGCTATTACAACTACACTTCATACTTTATAGTCAAATCACACACACAAAAATGAGTTTCGTCTTTGGGAGTTCAGAGTTTAACTATACATACATAGGCCTACACAAACTTTAAAATAAATAAAGTTGAAAGCTTACACCATCGTTTGTTGCCGTCTACAATGCCACCTCATAAACCAACTTTGTACGGAACAAGCCAACCAACTAAACACTCTTCTAGCACCATTTCCACTATTAAAAATTTCGTTTTAAAACAAAGAAACAACTAATTTACCACTATTATCACACACCAAAATGTATTACAGACCATCGCGTCAGAACAACTGGCACATTGGAGTGCCAGACAACGACTGGAAACAAACAACGGAAACAATATTGACAAACATTTACGGATTTTGTGCATCCTTCTCCACCTACACATAACAACTCTAAAATGTTGCAAAAACAACCCTTGGTCGTGTTCGTCTGTCTGAGTCAGTCATTCAACACACTCGCATGATTCGTTTCTTCCATCTGCTAATCCTAAACTGCAAAAAAACATAAAGGGATTCCATTCACTTCTCGAGATAGAAGTGAAGATAATATGACCTTGCTTTTAAAAGTCTGTGTTCGAACAGGAAACCCCAATTTCCTCCCCCTCTTTACTCAATAGATTCAGGATGACCAAAAAGACAACAACCTTTCGTTTTAACACATATGATTTCGTTGAGTTTATTTCAGATACTCTTGTAGCCGCCAATTTACTTGTCAACATGTTAAAAGGTTAGAGATACAAGAGGATTTACAGTCAAAGACTTTTCCGGTAGCTCTCAGCAAATGGCGAAGACTATACTTCATTTGAAGGGTTTCGCCTGTTAAATGATAAACACTTGAATAAAACCTTCAGCAAGAGCTGCCACTATGCACTATGCCGAACTGGAGACCTCTTCAATTAGTTTCTTGTGTGAGTTACTCATTTTGTTAATGTTGTGCAAATGTTGGAGTAGGAAAGGATTTTAATGCACAATTTTAGATTCTCAATTCCTTGACCTGCACTGCATTGTATAACTTTGAGTAGCAATCTCAAACCTACACTCAATTTAAATTCCAGTTAGTGTTAAATTTAAAATGTCAGACTTCCTTTCTCTCTATCCACCCATTCTTCGCATCTCATCAACAATTCTTTTTTCTTTTTTCTTTACAGTCTTCTACTGGTAAGCGTTTTCAAGGCTCATCATTTGTATTTTTAATCCGTTGCTTAGTAATTATTGTGATAAATAATCGCACTTTGCAATCAATATGTACCCATTAAATTATTAATTTATTGTAATATTATTATGATTGTATTATTATTTATTCATACTTACATTTCCGTCCTATTCTCTTAGCTAGGAACAATATTTTGCTACAGTAAAAAGAGTTGAATAATTTCAAGTCTGACTTTGTAATTATTTATCTATAGAATCTACAGATTTGAATGCCGTCTCTGTGTGTTCAGCACTACTTTTTTCGCCGAAGTTGTTAAACACAGGGTGGCGGAATTCCGAGAAGTTGATAAAAAAACAACCATCTTGAACTTTCTAGTATTACAACCCTTGGAAAGAAGGAGGTGCTTACATGACATGCAATATTTGAATAGCATCATGGTTGGCCACTAAGGTCCAGCGAACTTGTTTCAATCTTTCACTTACATGTTCCTTCCCGTAATACTCGTCTCTACCACATCTTCCACCTCAAGACCCCTAGACTCACGCTGTTACGAAGATCACTATATCTCACAGTCTTCCTTCTACCTTCAATCTTCCAATAAACTTTATCTTGACATATCCTCTCCGTGCAATGTTTTTAAAAAAGACAACAAAGTCGCTCTTGTTATCGTGTTTTTGTTTTCCATATTTCGGTATTGTATTATGTGTCATTAGTTCACTATTGTTATATGTTTCTTTAAAATGGCTTGCTGTCTTTGAAACTTTCTGAATGAATAAATAAATGAGAATTAAAAAACCTCAAAGTACTTACGTTTCCTCGAATATTGGTAGATTATGTGGTAAACATGGGGTGTTAATTAAATCGAAATTGAATTAATTGGTTTGAATTGGTCTTAGGTAACCCTGAATGGTGGGTTGCTGACAACATACATGAAGTAAAAGGTCGTCTTTACCGATGGATGAGTTTGATTGGTCACGCTCATGGTATCATCATTGTTTTTAATATCATTACACGCTGATAGTATCACTTAATAGTTACAAACAGATGTAGCAACCAAGCTGTAACTATCAGTTAAGTCTAATTGGTAGTTTGCCAAATTACCTCATTCACCTCGGAAATAGCTGACGATTTAGAGTGACATGATTATTATACTAGGAAAATTCTCAGTTGGACGCGTTGTTGAGCGAGCACCGGTACGTGCAACATGACCCGAGTACGACATTCCCATAAGTCCCACCACACAGTGTAGGCCTAACTGGATATTGACATTGTACACTATATACTATTCCAACATCTTTGCATTGTACTAATTCACGTCATGCCTTCTAAAGTGTGTCTTTGTATCTTCACTGCCTCCTTCATTTTTTAACATCATTTTTCGAATTATGATTACCAATAAGTCTTTAAGTTATTGACCGATTTAGCTGAAAATTTGGAAAATAGGAGAGAATGTTGTACTTATTGACCCTGCAAAATTTCATAACGATCGGAACATTTTTATTTTTTTATTTTTTTATTTTATTTTTTATTTTTTATAACCAACGATCGGATTTTGTTCAAAAACTATACAGCAACCCGCCTAGGTGGTATGTACATGTGTGCAAAATTTCAGGTCGATCAGAGAAACGGTGCGACCTGTATCGAAGCAGTAACAGAAAAAAAAAAAAAAAAAAAACAGACATTCGAGCCATAAGAGTCAAGTGGAGACGCTCGCTTCGCTCGCTCAATTACCATGTTTTCATCTACCACACGATATTCAGTTAGAAGAGGAAAGTAACATATATTTTTAGATAAACATATATTTGTTTGGTATCCAAATTTAACTTCACAGCTATTCATATTGTGTAGAGTTGAGAATAGTACATTCTTCATTATGAATTTGTGCCATTATTGAGTTTAAGGCAATTTTTTGGACGGACGGACATACAAGTGGTCCTTATACGGGAGCTTCACACTATAATGAAGATATTTTACCGTCTTTAAACTAGGTTATCTAAGAATTAGATGATTATTCATCTACATTCTTGCCACTTTGTCTTTACATATACCATTAGGAGAATTTCCACTTCACTAACTAACATTTTGAAGGCATTTCTATCTTATGTAATGGGCTATGACTCTTATCTGTTCCTTAGTATTAAAATATTTTAAAAATATATTTTACAAACATCAACAGTATCTTCTTGATAATAAATACTTAAGGTACGTGTTTTATGAATCGAGATAACCCGTTTCAGTTTTTTTAATTAGATTCTCCCGAAGAAAGTGTAAGTTATAGTAGGTTTTACTGACATAATCAAAGCCATCCGTTTGAACCACATTACTCCTCACTCATATTATGCGCAAACATTAAACCTATTTCATAATAAAAGAGACTTTCAGTTTTATATCTAATCAGGTAACAAAAAACTTTTTCGTGAGGATGCCCGCTGTAAGGTACACATCCGAGCTAACCGACGTAACCCTCTTCAGTTGACTTACTATAGGTGTTGAGGATAGGACGGATGTCCCTTGCATTCGCATTAACGACTGAGGAAAACCTCTTAAAATCTTCAGTCAGGATTGCCTATCTCGCCGGGATTCGAATCCTGGCGCTTAACACTTGAGCCACCCCTTACGGTGTCAGGTTACATAGTAAATGAACGTACGTTGTATTAATGATGATGAGAAAATATATATTTATAGCCTTTAGGTTTACTTAATCAATTGCAAATTCTGAGAAAATGAAACAGAGTACACGACATAATCTTTTGAACAACGTGAATAGATGATAAACAAGTGCCTCGAATAACAGTTGATGATTCAATCTGATACCGAATGTTCTTTACAATATTGGAACCATCGTTTAAAAGACAACGATATACCTGACACACCACATCTATTTGTCAAAAGCACATAGCTCCTTACAAACACACATGATACGATTGTAAGTAGGTACACCGACACAAACAATACCACACATAAACTGTTTGTAGACTTTTCCTTACTTTACATTTTTGTGTTGTACGGACATGAAAACAATTTAGATTATTTCACAGTTACCCTGGATATTTACATCCCAATTCACAATGGTTTGAGTATCGTTGATCATGCCACGGTAAAAATGTCATGTTTAAGTATCAAGCTACTATCCTGACCGCTAGGCCCGCGATGCCATAAGAAACGGGCTGCCAACTGGCAGGAGGACCACGTATTTGCATCGTTGCAATATTCTCGTTAGAATGGCGCTCCCATATATTTCATCGATCGTTACTCGAACTTTTTCTCATTATATTTTCAGTCTCGATTAAAGGAGGCGTCTGCAAATTGCTTACGTGTGCAGCAACGTTATTTGCAATTACCGATAGATCATAAATAAACCGTGTGGGAAGGTGCGAGCTTGTTCTGGCCTGGGGCGGGTACATCCTTACTATACATTCCGTACTTTCATTTCAACCGCGCTTTATTGGAGGATGGTTCCCCAGGAAGCAACGTAATTCTTGCGGTACATTGTTTCAAGAGCTGACGAGAGAGACGAGGGTTTCTTTCTCCTTGACGTCTGCTCGGCAGTACGGGTTAGTGGAGGAACCTATGACTGTCAAGGTTACACCGTCCTTTCGGATGGCAGGATGTTGGTCCTATTGGTACTTTTCGAAAGGAGTAGGCTACGTGCCGGTACCGCGTTCTCCACTCCTTTCTACCCCCACCTCCTTCTTCATAATCATCATACATCACATGGTCACTCTAAAATGGCAGAAAATGCTGTATGTGGCCAATTCATAAATAAATAGATAAATACATTTTATTATGCATGGACTTTGAAAACGAGTTATAAACAGTTTTGCGACTCTTTTCTGAAGGTGATTTTTACGGGAATACATTGCAAGGTAGGCTACATCAAATGGCAATAAATGCACAATATTAGTAAACCACGGTGGTACATCGCTTACACGACATACGCTAATTCGAAAGGTCACGTTGTTACTGACAATCATGTCTGAAAGTATTTCTAAGTTTGTTTTTTAGTCATCAGCAAATGCTGAGGTCGAGCACTGATAACTAGCGTTTTGAAAAAAAACCCTTGCCCAAGAATTGCATATTGTAATTGTCTACAGGCTTTCTTAGAGTAGACATTATATTATTATATTAGTTATTTTTTACAATACGCATGATATTCTCATGCATACATGGTTACACTCAGTTGTAATGTGTGAACTTATATAAAATATTACTAATAAATCGTAAATCAATACTTCTCTACATTAAAATAGAGAAATACAATAAAATCAAAAATCAATACTCGGTTACAATAAAATGGAGAAATAAAAAAAATAGTATTACGTTACAATAAAATAGGAGACATTGACTACACTTAAAATGGTACGGATATAATATATATAAATTATAAAAAAATATATTAACGAAGTGTGCACTGATGAAAACTTAAATTGTGAACAATTTTCACTACCAATTTACAGCTTTAGGACAAAACACAAACCAAGATGCCACTTATTTTACAAGACATTCTTGCGTCTGAATTCTCATAATGATGGTTGTTGATTTACAGAATGTAGGTAATCTGCGAGTCAAGATTTAAGTCCCAATTGGGCAAAAGATACACATCAGGTTCTTCCAACACAATTTTGTGTTATTTTTATCACATATTTACCACTATTGGGCATAACCAAAATGAAAACTGTATGTTATTTTCACCGCAAATACCTTCCCATGACTAGTTAACCTGCAAACAATTTTTGCATGTATGCAAGGTAACTGCCCTTAATCAGACTTAATATTTATAAAAGGTGGCCAAACCTATATACAATGAAATTCATATTTTCCCTCCAGTTTACAAGGTGCACTGAGCATTGATATTAAACATCTATAGTGGGCTAGATCCGCAGTCTCCACAGGCGCGAGCGTACCAAATTGAAGAGTCAATCCCACCTTTTCAAAATGGCGATTTGGCGTTTTAATTGATGCATTTTTAATGCAATAAAGTATTTTTCAGGATTGTTTGATATGGTTTTAGCTTGTGCAGCATGATTATGCACAAACAGAAACAAGAAGAAGTTATTGCATAAGGGAATCTAGTAATCATTTGGTGTTAATGCCTAATATGCTCACCTGTCAATATGACGGCCATCTTGAAAAATATTTGGGCTACAAATCGCTCCCGTCTACTTAACATGCAAACTGAATTTCAAGATGGCTTCTAATTGACACGTCAGTGGACCAATGACTGCGGGTCTAGCCTACTATAGATGTTTAATATCAATGCCACTGACTTCTACGTTCCTTGGCATGGAGTCATGCTTAAGCCACGCGGCCTGGTCCTGCACCCTAACAAGATGAGCTACTGCTGAGAGACATGCCATAATAATCCTCGTGCAATGCGTTATTATATATGCAAGAAACGAGTTTCAAAATTCTAGATGACTTAGGAGATGTGAGTGGCCAGAGAAGGAATTGCAGACTTTCAAGGTTTTCCAAAGAAACCATTACTGTGCTATTTGAGAAAAATATGTTTGCTTATATTTTAAATAACAAATTTCCTTGTACTTTTTATACTACTGTCTGCCAATACAATACGCGTATACATCAACACGACTACGAATAAACAGCATTCGAGAAGTAGTCTAGTATACGTGTTGAAATTATATCACGGATTATAATTATTATTGTTTTATAATTGTAATTCCCTATTTGGTAATGAAAATGTTTAAAACGCTTCAGGGATAGGTAATAGGCCCGTTATTGTTTTTGATTTTCTTAGAATTGTGATTATGTGATAAGAGTTATTTATTTATTTATTTATTTATTTATTTATTTATTCGTGCCGATGGTGTCGTGGTCAGGACTGTAAGGGTAGAGGTTTTGACAGTCGGGTCGGGTTCGGGTATTAAACTGCTTCGGGTTTTGGTGTCGGGTAGGGAAAAGACGGCCATTATATGGATAATTAATTTTACATGTGAAGAATTTTACATTACAATTATCTTCCAATTCATTTTCTATTGTCTGAATTTTGAATTTTCACTAAATGCCATTTTGTATGATATGCTTTAAATAAAAAATTGTCTGGACCGGCACCTCCACCAAAAATATTTTTTCGTTATCCGAAAATCGATTACACTTTATGACCATCGAGTCGATCCCCAAATACCCGACCGGACCCTAACTTTAGGGTACCCGTACAGCACTAGTTGTGGTGTTTGTTTATAGACTTTATAGACAATGCTGACGAAATACCGGTTCAAATTAATGAAAAATATTGCAATATGGGTATACAAAAACTAATTGGATATATATATCTGAGCAAATCCAAAGTTTCCGATTTAATTTTGATTTATTACTACATAAGAAATCATTAAGAGTGGTATTATATTGAGTTATCTCATAGACAAATTTGGCTTTGAGTATGGTATATAGTCTAGAATGTGAAAGAAAATATTTATGTGGTATAGAACGTATACAAGGCACAGAAACTGGCATTTGAATAAATTGTAATCAACAAATATTAATTTTTTGGAAAATTAATTGGTTGAGTCTACCAAAATTAAAAAGTACATGACGTATTTGAAAGCAAAATACATGCAAGTAGTATGTAAAATAACTGTTGAAGTTCATTACGAACATCACACATATATCATCATTCAAACATCTAAATGCCATACATAACAACATCATCTTTAAATTGTTTATTTTATTGTCATGGACATTCTCTCTTTTTAATTCTTTATACGTAGCTTATTTTATCCTTGTAAACGGCTGGCTATCATTCACACACACACACACTACAGTAAACAGAAAACACGTTACTAGTAGATTGATAATAACTATATGTTATCATACAATCTCTTTGTAACCCTTGTGTTAAGTTCACCATAGCCTTCAATGAATATATAACTTCCAGGCAAAGGAGAAGAACGAGGAAGCGATTCGAAGCAAAATGTCCTCATCTCACAGATCACATAGTTCATATGTGCATGTTCCACCCTCAGCGTTTCTTTTTTAACCCGACTTCAAATTAAAACAATACTACCAACCATTTATAATATTCTAATAATAGATGGTTGTGCTGATTATTTCACTGAAGATGGTATTAATACCATATAATAGCACAGTCACACCATGCTGAACCGTTACTCTATTTTCTATCTGGAGTTGAGGATTCTATCGTCAAGGTTAATTTCTCACAATATAAGTGAAACATATAACTTGAACGGAATTCATAAAAATAATTTTTATTCCTAAACCAGCTCTTCAGGTAATGTGATCAAATCAAGGAAACGTACAACATCATAATATTAGATACAATGACACTCAACTTATAATGCGGGGACGCCTATATAATTTTCATTGCGTCAGTTGGTATTCAAAGTACATTTTTTGCACATGGACGGCTTAGCACGAGACAAGATAAGACTAAGTCCTTCCTACCGAGTTACAATGTTGAGTATATAACTTTAAAAAAGATGAACTATTCACAGTCAAATATTGTTTTATACCTCTTCAGAAAAGTAACACTCCTGCGAACAATCCAGACGATCAACCCTTTCCACTCAAATTATAAAAGACTGAGGGCGAACAGAAAATAACCTATAATTTCATTCACGCAGTGACATTTTGTGACTATTTATTATAAAAAGTTGTCAGAATGTTAATTGCTTGGCTAAGCAACTTACTATTTTCTCAATCAATCGCAAGGTTTTGTCTAAGTTTTTGTCGGAAAGTAGTCGAAATCTTATCCAATAGAAAATTATAAAAACGTAACGTTAGTTCGAAGCTAAATAGATTAAATAACTTTTCGATTTGCTACATTGCTGTCTTCAAAATGGGACATTTTACTAATCATTTTGTGTTATGTATAATGTATTTTAAGAATCCTGTAATAGCAATGAGTGTAACATATACTTAGTATAGTGACGAAATTGTGTAATAGGGCTAGCTCTGATTCTTACTTCCGTCAATGTGCATTGTACAAAGGTTATAACATGTATTAATCTGTACTGTGTAATTACATTGAAAATAAATAATAATAATGAAAGTTACCAAAAAGTGTAACGCGTTATTCTCAGGAATTTTAGGTTTTTACATCTATAATTAAAAAGTTATAACAAATAACAAGTATAAAAACAAATATCCCAAAACTGATTTTGGCCCTTGTAGTATTCATCATTTTTTACATGAACAAAGGAGACACATATAATATCATAATAAGCAATAGCTTTAGTTTATTTATAGATGATGTACTTGATTGACCATTAAATACAATATATGAGTACATATGAGGTTCAGTGAACTGTGATCTCCATGTGGTATGAGAACATATTTGTCATGATGATGATAATGACGATTTAATCAAATAGGTGATTAAGAAAATAATTTATGAGAGAAAAATGTATTTTTTGCCGACTGATGTATTTGATAATCTAATGGGCCCAGACGGATTAGATATTGATGAAAAATTTATGTAGTAATTAATTTTAAACAAATTTTATTCCATGCGATTAGGTCAAAACTATAAAAAGTGACAACATTTTCGGCTGAAGGTTTTTAGAAGTTAAATGCTTGTAAAAGATTGCAATCGAAAAGTGAACAACACGGATAATTAATAAGTCATCATTGGACGTCAGTTAGGCCGAGCCCTTGAACTTCTGGTGTCCCTAACCTGCGCAGAGTTCGTGAGCAGGAGGGGGTCTCACTGGCAGAGTCGTTGTCAACCGGAGAACGCAGGTAGACACTTGGAGGGAAGTAAAAACGCGACACTTAAAAAACCTAATCAATAGTAGTTTTATAGTTTTATTTATATTTATTACTTTTTTCGTCTTTTTTATATTTTGAAAAATTACTTATTTAGTTTTTAGTAAGTAAATTATCGTCTCAATTGGCGTTTTCTTTCAATAATATTCAGTCAACAAATCAACAATAGACTAGGAATATAGTCCGAGTCTGAAATAAAATGTTATTTCGAAGTGTAGCGTTACCATAATTTTTTAATATAATTAACCCATGTAGAGATAATTCTGTGGCCACATAGACATGGTTTAGCTAAACACTGGTTCGCGGCTGGGGCTTCGCCCCCGTCCCCGTCAGTTGAAGATTACCTCTATATTAGTCCCACCCAACAAGACAAGGCACTCGATCTGGATTCGTGTGCGAGGGTGGAGTGAGGAGGCTGCATTTAGATTTGAGAAGAATATTGTTCTGTTCATTATCGCTACACGGTCTTATCAAACACCAAACGCTTGAAGACTGTCAACTTCTTTCCTAACCTAGTAGAGACATCTGCTGCTATGTGTTGAGAAGTTGATTCTTGTGTGTGTGTTGGCTAAATATTCACAATGAAAACATTGATCACTGATCAGTGATCGCAAGTTTGTACACTCAACAAACAGTTTTCTCTTTGTTCTTACACCAGACATACGTGTTCAATACTAGTAAGACAATATTGTCGCGATTATCTAACACAAGTCAATAGACATTTCTCTATAATATATACGACCGAGTACTAGATTCAACATGCGATCTGTCAATTGCAGCCAATATAAATCGCAAATTCGTTCCATGAAGATATTATTTTAAACAGTAGCTTGATCAGACATTAGGTCTCTCCCACACCGACCTTTCACCTTTTGCAAACCTGTAGCATCATGTGCGGCCATTCAAGGTCCCCGGGAACATTACATATATTTTAGAGAGGACACGACAAGGCTGAATATTTAATAAATAAGTAGTTTTTTCTTCAACAAAAGCTATCGGGCTTGTTAAACGCTCGACCAGGCTACGTGTAGACCGGATCTTCACTCCATGTGAACCTAAGAACTTAGCTCAATCGCAAGGGTCAAGGGAGTTAGAGGAGAGTTCGGGTGAACGATGACTTATTGGAAAGTACTTTGCAACCCACTTCAGATGTTGGCTACGCTGACTGTCTCTCAGAGGGGGGGTCAGATACTCATAGGGGTTAAAATATGTATTTGAGCTTTTGCTCCGGTTTTGGAGACGCAATTAAACATACCAAATTTTCACAGTAAAAACATGTTAATAAATGTTTGTTATAAACAAAATGTTAATATTTAATACAGTCCAGAAATTAAAAAATCCATCCCGATCGGGGTTCGAACCCGATTCTCCCACTTTCCGGGTGGACGCCTTAGCCAACAAGACCAACGATTTTTTAATTTCTGGATTGTATTAAATATTAACAATTCCACCTACGGGAGTGTTTCCCGACTATCCAAATCGAGAAACAAACTGTTGTTCATTTTACCATAAGACGTATTTACATTTTAAAAATTTGGTTTTGGCATTTGCAATTTGCAATTATGTTTGATAATATTTTTTATGTAGTATTTTAATTTGTTATGGCAGATTAGATGATACTAACAAAATTGTCTTTTTGAAAGTGATGAGCAGAGCTCCCCTATAAATAATCACCTCCTTTCTGTCCGTCCGTCCGTCCGTCCGTCGGTGCGTGCGTGTGTCACGTCTCAGCTCGCGATAAAAACCGAACAAGACCTCTGACTGACATGCGTTTTATTGTTGATATTAATTTCTAGTCTATATAATCCCGAAAGTGCAAATCCCCGAAAATTCGATAAAATACTTTTTCGCGGAGTTACACTTTCGGGGAATTGCACTTTCGGGAGATTTTACTTTCGGAAGATTACACTTTCGGGGTTTTACACTTTAGGGATTTTTAACTTTCGTTAATCTGTACTTTCGTGGATTTGTACATACGGGAACCAGAATTCGGAAAATATCACTTTCTGCTATCTGCACTTTCGGGGTCTGGAAACATTCTGGGTTTTTGCTCTTCGGGGTTTGTTCTTCGTCGTTCTGTTGGTTATGTAGTTTTGCTTCCGGTTATGGGTACTATTCCGTACCCGTGCTTGTCAAATTAATCACATTATTTAAAAACTATATCCCTGTGCTGTTAAGTGGGCTTTATACTGGGAAGTTGGAAGATAAAAAGTGAAGAAAAAGAGTAACTTTCCTATGTACACTGTTCAAAATATTTTCGTCAAATTACTGCAAATGTCGTTGGAAGTACTGCTTACTAACTAATTCCAGTTTTTCTACTGCAAGTCCGATTTCTTTATTTTACTGCAAATGTTGTGTTTTACGACTTGAAAAAGCGTAGTAAATTTTCGAACAAGATTGCCAATTTAAATAATTCTATTTGTTATTTTACTGAGTTTGAGTTGTCAAAGTTTTACGGCAAATGTTTTGTTATTCGACTACATGAAACAGTTTGATAAAAGCATTTTATTTCGTTTGTTAACTCAATATAGGCAATTTTAAATCTAGTCAATATGCCGTAATTTTACGGCAAATGTTTAGTTATTTGACTACATGATCCAGCAAAAAATTTCGACCCGTACGAATATTATTTTAGTAATCGTCAGGTTGAAATTTCTCCTCCTGTAGTGGGATTAATGGAGCATTACAATTATTTAATTTAACAATTAAACTATGATAACGAACGTTCCTGTAAGAAAGACAAGCATCATTTAATAGCTAGTACGAAGATTAATATTACATATAAATTTCATGGTATTAAAATCTCGGAAGTCAGCGAGGCTCGAACCTGGTACACCTGGAGAGAGAGTATACACTGTCCTAGTCAATAAACCCAATACACCAAGACACCGTATACCTGAAGCGCGTCTGTAGTGAATCATGTTGGGAGATGTAGTTATGTTTTAAATGAGAAATTCAATACGAAAAGTAGGGTTTCGGATTCCTGGTCATATTATATAACAATATAACGATAGGCCTATAATATAATTAATATTAATTATTAATGTACTCCTCGGGGTCGAAATTTCGTCCTTTCGGAAATCCGCCATGCATGGTGATATAAGATATTAATCTACTCTTCTGTGTCGAATAACCGTTCTTTTAAACGCTGTTAACTGGTCACTAGTAAGAGAATATTATGAAAATATGATTACATTATTACTTTGACAACTCTTAAATGGTGAAGATTGGAACCATATTGGGCGATTGTTAGAATTTCATAGGATAATTGTTTCGGTCTGCCAAGTGATATTTATCTACCCTTCAGGATCGAATTCTCGTCCTTTTAAAGTCTGCTAACTGTCCATTTTTAAGTGAATATTATTCCAATAGAAGTACATTTAACGACCTAAAAAGTTGAATATTAGAACCATACCGATCAATTTATGATTCACTGTTTGAGGAATTATTGGTTCGGCCCGCATTTTATTTCAAGCTGCAAAATTATATTTTTATATTATTATTATTTATTATTATTTATTTTTATTTATTTTATTTTAGTCGACATTTGCCGTATATTAACAGAAAGTAGATGATTTGATTGGTGAAATAGTTTAGTTTACTAACAACTGACAATTGATGATATTCTTACTATATGCAGTAAGAACACTGATTAATACGTCCGTACAATAAAGTGAACATTTACCGTTGATTTACAGAAAGTAGATGACTTAAGCGGTGAAATAATTTAGTTTACTTACAACTGACAATGGATAATATTCTAACTATGTGCAGTTAGAACACTGATTACTACGTCCGTAGAATAAAGTGATCATTTGCCGTAAATTTACAGAAAATCGGTATTTATTTGCAACAATTAACTCGTTTGATTAACTATTTGTCTAGGAATATATTTGATATTGGTTTCGTCGAAGTTCCAGACTGTGATAACATTTATTTTAAGAAGTCGTTGTCTTAATTTTCCTTGATGGTGCATTCAACTTAAGCTAATTTGATTAGTTTTTTTACTGCATTTGTCGTCTAATTTGTAGTTTACTACAACATTTCCAGTAAATTAAAAAAACTGAATACGTGCAGTAAATTTACTAATAAACATTTTCAGTAATTTGACGATTTTTTTGAACAGTGTAGTAGAGATAACATTTAGCTAACTTGTCGGACACTGCTTGACAAGAGAGAAGTGGAGAGAAAAATGACCTTGAAGATATGATCGCGATTGGTCTCTCTGTTGCCAATGACGACATCGAGACGCCTACGCTTTTTTAGTCTTCACTAAAAAGTTTCCTATAGAGACTCTCTTCAAAAAGTTACTCTTTCTTTTCACTTTTCTCTTTTACTTTACTAGGAAAACGCTTAAGTCCCGCCGTGTTGATGGATGAGCTTTTTAAGGTTTTAAGTTTGCGTGGGATATCTTTGCTTTTGCAAGTGCTTTGTTTTGATGCCTACGAATTGTAGGTGATTGTTGTCAAGTTTCTATTGTTTCTTGTCAATTGGTATTATTTATCGTAAAAAACTTATATTAAAAGCTTTATTTCTATGGATTCTGGCTAACGTTTTCAACTTTTTCTTTCAAAAGGTACTACATCACCATAACCTTAATGTCCATGTATAATATGAACGTTGTAACCCCACCCGTATTGGTCAGAATTGGCCCAAATGGCACGAAAATATCGTACAAAAAAACAAAAATCTTATATTTAAAAGCTTTATTTCTATAGATTCTGGCTAACTTTTTCAACTTTTTCTTTCAAAATGTACTACATCACCATAACCTTAATGTCCATGTACAATATGAACGTTGTAGCCCCACCCGTTTGGTCAGAATTGGCCCAAATGGCACGAAAATATCGCACAAAAAATCGAAAAAAAATCGTAAAAGTACGATATTCATGAGAAATATTTCTTCGATTGTACCCAAAAACGTAGCAAGTCTAAGTTCAGAGATTTCGAAGGTCCCCTCCAATTTTCATCCAGATCGCATATGCCGTTTGCCCGGTAGAGAGCGAACAAACAGACAGAAAAAAAAACAAACAAACAAACAAACAAAAAAACACCCGAGCTAAATTTTTTGGGGGTTCAGTGAACTTGAAGTCTTCGCTGCACTCGCCTCGCTCGCTACGCTCATCCAACTAACTTCCAGTGTGAAGCCCTCTTTAAATAGAAACAATGTGTTTTCTTAGTTCTGTGTCTCATAACTAGGAAGCTTCGCAAACGCTTTTTTTAGTCGCGTTGATGGATGAGCTTTTTAATTATAAAATGTTAGTATTAATTTAAAATAATAAAAACATATTAACACGGCCCATACAAAGCAATCATTAGGTCTGTTGGATCTTTGATTGTTTGTAACAAGGCTGTGAGTAAGGTATAAAATCTCCTGTGAAGTTTTCATACAAGGCTGTGAGAAAGGTCTCAAATCTATCTATATTTTCGTGCTATTTGGGCGGATTCTGACCAAACGGGTGGGGCTACAACGTTCATATTTCACATGGACATTAAGGTAAGGGTGATGTATTGACTTTTGAAAGAAAAAGTTGAAAAAGTTAGCCAGAATCTATAGAAATAAATGTTTTAATATTTAACACCTCAAAAAACTGAAATTAAAACCTTTATTTCTATAGATTCTGGCTAACTTTTTCTACTTTTTCTTTCAAAAGTCAATACATCACCGTTATCTTAATGTGCATGTGAAATATGAACGTTGTAGCCCCACCCGTTTGGTCAGAATCGGTCCAAATGTCACGAAAATATCGCACTAAAAATCGAAAAAAATCGTAAAAGTACGATATTCATGAGAAATATTTCTTCGATTGTACCCAAAAACGTGGCAAGTCTAAGTTCAGAGAAAACGAAGGTCGTGTCAAATTTTCATCAAGATCGCATATGCCGTTTGCCCGGTAGAGAGCGAACAAACAGACGGAAAAAAAAAAAAAACAACGGAGCTAAATTTTTTGGGGGGTCGGTGAAATTGAAGTCTTCGCTTCGCTCATCCAAAAAGTTTTGATTTATTTCAAAATTTACATATTAAGCTTCGTGAATATCTCTTTCATAATTATGCAATTTTTGGGAACTTAAATCACCAAATGATTCCCAACCAAAATCTATTTAGTCTCACCCATTTCTCATAATTTTTTAAAAGAATGAAACTCTTTTTCGTCCGTCCGTCCGTCCGTCAGTTCGTCCGTGTGTGTGTCAAGTCTAGCGATAAAACCGACCACTACCACCGGTAGACATACGTCTCTGATGATATTGTCCGGCAAACAAGAGAGATACATATTTTTTTGGTAACCCTCGGAGTCATGTGTGGCTCGTTGGTCTTTGTGTGGCTCGTTGGTCTTATGGTTAGCGTATCTGCTTCCAATGCAGAAGGTCCAGGGTTCGATTCCCGCTAAAGTCAGAAGTTTTTCAACTTCTGATTTGGACTTAAGTCCATCAGTTCTTGTCTTAGAAGTTTGTATATAAACGGTGACTTTGGAGCCGTCCTAGCAACGAAACACGTAAAAAATTCAGAGTTGTGCTGAATCGGCCTTGTTGATTCTGGCGTTTATCCGCTGGTGTTTGCACTGTCCATACCACTGATTGCTATATTTCCTATTAAAAATATCGATCTTTGGTTGGTTATCGTTCACTCGTCGATTGCGTCGGGGTCTGCAGGGTTGGCTTGGTCACTTTGATTTAAAGTCCCCCACTGAAAAATAGTTTTATAACTGAGTGCTTAGACCCTAAATAAAATTTATTTTTTTATTATTTAAGCGGACAAGCTAGTCTTGCACCTTTTTCAGACAATTTTCCGTACTCGGCACCTCCACCAAACCTATGAGATTTTATTTGCGTGCTCTTATTTTTGACAACTGAATTGATTAAGTAGCTTCGCTGCCTATTTTGGGTACTTCCATTCCCATGCTTGTTTCGAACAAGCACAGATATACGGAAGCACGCAAACTAGGGAGCTAAATGATATTTTCGGGGACTTTCAAAATCTTGAAGCTATATTTATGGGTACAATCACAGATAATAGAGTACACTACGTAGTGTACTCTATTATCTGTGGTACAATCATACAAGAATTTCTTATGTAAATAGCATTAATGTGATGTCTTTCGAAAGTATTAATTTTCAGTAGACAGGCCATATAAGCTCATTCATCAACGAAGCGGCCTAGTATTTTACATGTTACGACACACACGACTGCGTTTGGTGCGTTTCAAATTTAGACGATTGAAAGCTCGTACACCACACATGGAAACCTTTTAATTTGATGTCTGGAAAAGCGCAAACAATTCAAACTAAGAACATACTCCTCATAGTAATCAAAATGAATCATTTATTTAATTATTAATAGTGCTTCGCGTGTATTCTTCAAAGTAGACCACCCACATTTTTTAAAAACTTTAAAGTGCATTTCTTAATTACCCACATTCAATAAATTTAAAAATAGGAAACAAAATATATCGACTTTGGATGGACTAATCACTTTGAGAGGGTTTTTAGCCACAAATTAGGAAATATTTTAAAAAATTACAAATGTGATATAATTTAGTTCATATTTGATAAAGCAATAGGTTACAATTCAATACAAACAGTTTAAGCTGCATTCTATTCTATGAATTACTTTTAACTTTAACTCCACTAAGGGAAAGGAAAAGTGTGGGCTAGTCCATTTTGATTCTCAATTCCTCAATTTAGTATTTAGTACCATCAAAATGTTACTTACCCTTCCATGCTCTTAGAAGAATATTTTGACGGGATGTGTAGGAGTAAAGCTGTAATGGCTTTCCTAAATTTTATAATCAAAATATGTTTGGTGGTTAGAAATTCAAACATTATAACCCCAATCTGCACAATCTATGTCTGCACTGAAATCTATATACTCTGGCCATCCACCAATGGGAGTTGAACGCTGGATCAGACGAAATATAAATTACATGAACATAATTAGCGTTTTTATGGTATATTGATTGCTAAATCTGAGTAAAATTCTTAAAAACTACAAAATGTAAATTTACTGAAAAAAAGGTTTCCTATCCAATGGTGAGAAATGTTTAGCGTTGTACTCCTAGCGTTAAAGTGACTACATTGAATTGAATGTTCCTTAGAATAGAAGCATAATTTGATTCATTACCCACATTAAAATCAGAACTTCCCTTTGGGTTTTGGGGAAAAAGGTAAAATAAGGCTAAAAATGCTTTTGGAAATTAATGCTAAATATGTCCGACTATAATCTATTTTTTCAATATGTCGTAAACGAATATAATATAAGTAAGCTTCGCTATCTATACCGGATACTACCGTACAATTGCTTGGGTGTCATATTTACTACTTCAACATACTTTAGATGTAGCTATACCAACATTGCAATAATTAATTTCCAATAAAATGCAAATGTGCACGGGGGTATTTCCCGTGCATGTAATAAAAAGTACTTTTACAATGTGGCTTTTACAGACAGAAAAACATCCAATCGCCGAGTTGTCCTACCTAGCCTAGGCAATAAAATGCTGATAACATTCAAAATCTCTATTGGTGTAAACAATTTAAGTTTATGATAGTATCGCCACGGCTATAATTAAATTGATGATTCATTGAACAAACCTAATACATTTTCAAGGGTATCATATTCATTTCTTCCTCAGGCGACATAAGGTAAATACTATTCTCGCCTTGAAAGAATTTGACGGGTTTGTGATGTAAAACGCTCCGGGCTACCGTTTTGCCTCATTGAGTACTGATCGTAAACTAATGATTGGTGGATCCATCGACCTTGAAAGTTGTTCGTAAACCCCGGAAGTGTCGTCACAGTGATACTCACCACTCGCCGTATGGTGGTGGTGGTGGTGAGTTACAATCAGATGGCGCCAATATTTACGACTTACGAGCATGCACCATGGTATGTCGGTAAATTGAAATTATTTGGACATACAACATACATTTAACAATCAATTTTACCTCTTCTACTAGTTTTATTGCTGGTGGTAAAAATTAGAGCTTAGCCCCATTTAACAAAGTGTATCAATACCAGGACAATATACATAAAAATTTCAATATATAAAATACTTACATTCCAAAAGATTACACGTAATAATAAAAAAACATAATGTTATACAAAAATAAACTAGTCTGATGGAGTATGTGTGCATGTGTGTGGGTGTGTGTATATGTGTGTAAGTGATTAATGTCAACAGGTATGTTACGTACATTGGACAGCAACACTCAAAATTCACTTCACACAGTCGAGTTTTCGCACGGGTGGCCAAATCGTCAGTACCTATTATACAACTAATTAAAATTAAAAATATTGTCAATTTATCTTGTTTCTTATCTTATTTCACAGGCGGTCAGCTAAGAGAAAGGTAAGAACGAGATAAGGTGACGATGTTTCTCGTTTTACCAATAGTTAGCTAACCGAGGTTATCTGTTGTAATGTTGGGAAGGGTGTGTCAAAAAAGTCACCAACATTCGAACTGGATGCCAAGTAGGTTGCCCTTTGCGCATGCTTCAATCAGGCGAATTATAGTAGAATTACGTTGCTCTTTCAATTATTCAATACAAATGATAGATAATTTAGTATGTATTCATATTTATTTTAATGACCTTGGAAAACACTTTCAGTCAGGATTGTTGTTGTTGTTGTTGTTGTTTCAGATTCGGGACCTCCCGAATCAGTCTTACGCGTTACGCACACAAAACAGTAGAAAACGACTGATAAGTCTTCGAAATCTTGTTTTAAATCTTGTTATCTATTTTATAAAGTGGAGTGTTAAGTCCAATAAATTACAGCTATTATTATATGATTGGACTAGTCAGTATTTTAGCTCCAAAGCAAGGGATATCTTTCAAATCACACATAGTATAAAATTACAATAAACTTGTAATCCTTCACTGACCTGTTGGATTAATCGTTCCGACTGCATTGTTATTTTATTGCAAACATTTCTAGCAGAATCTAGATTATTCTTATTCTTATTAATACCATCAGTCTAATACTTTTGAATCTTTCTTCTGACGATTTTTGATAAGCAACTAAGTATACAAATGTAGAACATTTGCAAGTTAGCAAGTTTAATCTTTAGTATTTTTTACAAGTCACCCTAAGTTTGTGTGTGGCATAATGTTACGTCACAAAGTGAATGCAGCACATTGGAGAATTAAAATAAAATGTGCCATTGCATTTCAACGTAACCGTTTATTTTTATTATGCAATGTGTGTCACTCTATGGTTAATCTTATATACCATCATGCACAGTTAAATATTATCTTGTTGCAAGATGTGCATAATTGGTAATTAACACTTGTACTTAGCGTCCATAGCAAATCATCCTATGCACACGTCCATGAATGGTCTGAAAAAGAAAGAAGATTGTAAACTGCAGTTGTTCCGTGCTGTATGACTTCACTTTCACTATATCTTCTTGTGCGGTATCGACGGCGGCGCTGTAAGAGAAGAAAGTCTGCTGGCTAACGTGAGGCAGATGCGTCACCATGGCCTTGTCACCAATGCCACTTGTACCACTAAATATTCCCGATTAATTCCAATAAGTAAAATCCTATTTAAAAAAAAAACAGTGTGATGCTGTTGGACACCTATCACTCAAAACTCGAACACTTAATTAGCAGAGTTGGGTAAGTTCCTCAAAAAATGGAACTAGTACCAGTTACAAGTTCCTCATAAGAAAAAGGAACTCTTTCCAGTTCCAAGTTCCTCTAAAATAAAAGGAACTAGGGCGTTCCTAAGTTCCTTTCTAAATGGAACTTATTTCTTAAAAAGTTCCTTTTTTCACTAACCACTTTTCTTTAGATCTATCTCGAGAGGGTCAATGTAGGTAGGTATTTGCAAAGAATGCATAAACTCTGTTAGAGATTTGGAGGAATTAAATATATGGATAAGTATGTAAGGTTTGACGACTTGTGTATCAATTTTGAATGATCTTTGGGTTGATAATGCACTGCTCCACGT
Source organism: Sweltsa coloradensis (assembly GCA_024449915.1). Taxonomy (NCBI): domain Eukaryota; kingdom Metazoa; phylum Arthropoda; class Insecta; order Plecoptera; family Chloroperlidae; genus Sweltsa; species Sweltsa coloradensis. The sequence continues at coordinate 159,538 of JAMZAV010000802.1, forward strand.
TCCGCAACCAATATGGGTGGTGAACACGACACAACGCAACATCCGAAAAGATCATTCAAACAAAACTCAAGGGTGAAGTTTAGCTAGGTAGTAATGGGGATGGGGGCGGTGTATGACAAGAATTTAGAACAATAGAGGCGAATTTTAGATTTCCTGGAAACTGAGTATTTTACAATCCCTTCATCTTGTAAGTAAACTATGATTTGACTTCATTCCTTAAATTTGTACAGTCAAGTTATTAAAAAGGAACTTACGAAAATAAGTACACTCCTGGAAAATTGGCACTAGTTCCTCCCTTAGCTCCTGTCTCGAAAAAGGAACTAGTTCCTCCCTTAGTTCCTTAAAAAGGAACTAGTTCCTAGGAACTGGAACTGTTTAGTTCCGTTCCTACCCAACACTGTCAATTAGTAATTATGTTATAATTGCTACGATATACTTAAGTATCTCATCACATTGCACGGCTCTGATTTCTGCGATCAAAATAAAAAGTCAGAGCGTCAATCACCTTGTATAAAAAAAAAACTTGTGTTAGATAATCTAATTTGGAAATATTTTTTGTAATTGAGGCCTATTTACATTTAAGTTAGAATCTACTTTTTTGATATTAAATGTTATTAAATTCATACTGTGTAACCCTTATGAAATAAAATATATACATTATTTACCGGGGTCAATTTAAGAAAATTTAAACATGTATTTTATTTAGAAAAGCGAGACATGTTTTTACAGATTTACGTAAAAAATATTTGATTTAATTTTGAGTTTAAGGAAAAACGATTAAGGGTTGGTATAAATAAAATCACAAACAAAAAATATTTGACATGAAGACTACGCAATCGGTCACATAACTGATTTTCAGTGGTAAGGTCACACCGGTACATCGATACAAGTGCTGCATAAACGGTCGGTACTATCCCGGGAAAACTGATACGTTTATTCACCGTAACATTAAAAGAAATAAAATGAAAATTTAAGGAGGTAACTTTAATGCTTACATTAATCGCTATACCTAAAAAAAATATTAGGAAGAATGGCCGTCAGGGTCTCACAACAGCATTACTAGGCTAGAGGTTTAGGACAATGTAAAAGGAATGTCCGACGGCTGTCGAAGAAGAGGACTCAATCCCAGCATTCGCCTTCTTAGACAAACTTTTAGTTAAGATTGCCGGTGACGGGATTCGAACTGGCGGCCTCCCGAATCAGATTCTCTCACGTTACACATGAACTTCTTCTGTCGGGTCTATACGCTTCTTAGAGAGGTAGGTCTTACAGTATTAAAACACATTATAGCTTCAGTTATTATGTTCTTTTCACTGCCTGACAGTGCATGCATGAGTTCATTGTATGGGTGTTCACAGAACAGTCCTCAAACATGCGAACTTGCATCCATGTTCCAGCATCACAATCAAGTTGTAATGAGTAACATTTAGTCTCAACGATTCTACGAGGGCCGGCTGAACAACACCGTTGAATGCAAGCCGTACATAATAAGCAAGGTCTAGGTGCCCGACAGGCATCGTTATCTTATTACAGCCTGCGCACTATGACATAAGATGCAGTAATGTGATTTGAAACCGATGACTTTAGCTGCATTTCTCTGTCTTCTTGTACCGTACCCTTTAGAGCGTATACCTAGAATAGTATACTATTGCAAAAAACACAACTTAAATCCAATGTGCTAAATACATCTTTTATATGGCGGCAATCACATTTTGAAGCGTACGGTAATAATGGTGAAGTTTAAGGATGCTACCATATAATTTAAACTGACCTTTGTCCAAATATTTTTTTGCCAGAATTTCCTTTCACCTATGATCTTAGACATATTGTTGATCACGGATCCTTCGTTCGTCAAACGACGTTTTAACCTAAGACTGATTATTACGCAAGAGATACTCAATTCCCAAGATCAAATTAGTGTTGTTACAACATTTTGATCGTAAGACGTTACTAATCCCAGTTTAGCAATAGTTTTTAAAATATTTAAATTTAATTTATAACAGATTAAAATATTATTTCTTTAATCAATCTTGAAATACGTCATTAACCTATTTTGAGTTTTAATGAGTTTTCCAAAAGAAAATAGCAGAATGTAGAATCCGAATAAGAAATTTCACATGGATAATGTTATTCATACACGGTGACTTCGGAACCGTCCTAGATTTTACTCACTGAACACCAAATTATAATAATTTATATTTTATTATTTTGTGACCACATTGCAACAAGACACATGTCCCACAAGTACAATTAATCCACAAACATTAACAAAACAATAAATCAACAATACAATACAATATAATTACAGGAAATAAAATTGGAGATGACTATAAACAAATAGAAACATGAATGTATGTGTGCGGTGAACAACGTATGTGTATTGTTTTGTATTGTATTGTATTGTAATATATTGTTTCGCTTTGCTTTATTAATACAATTAAATGATGGGGCACTAGCTATGCAACACTATACAGTATTAAGTAACAGGGTCTCCCGCCTTTCTCTGTATGGATTATAGCTAATGTAATGTGTAATACACTAAACAATTCTATATCAATAAATATAAGTGTAGCCCGTGAATGTATTAGCTATAAGAGCTATGAGTGAGTTGCATAGCAGAACATCTTGGTCTGCAAGTTTGGGTACCCCCCCCCCCCCCAACCAGTGAATATCGCTCGTACCAAGATGAGCCCTACACGCTTAATTTCATGAAAACATAGCAAAAAGTAGACGTAAACATATCCTACCCCCACCATAAAATGTAGTTATTAAAATAGACAGGCAGTAGACCTTGGTGTTTAAACGATGTCCTAACTTCACCGTATTAACAGCTAAACAAAGCGAAAGTTCAATGCAACCATATCATGGGATAGCAGTGGTAAACAGAGAGTAGCATTCTTTATGGCACCGAATGTCGGGTACAGTCAATAGATGATAAATGTCAGTGGGCAAGAAGTTGGCATCTCGAGGTATTGCCACTTTGTTTTCGGGTCAAAGCGATAGAAAGGTTCGGTTAACCCCTTCGAATAAAGTTCAAGAGCGTGCACCATAAGGTGGCAGGTCTAAGTAGGTAGGCCTCACCAGGGCGTGGTCGGAGGTAGCAGCGGCGAGATCGTGAAGATATAATGCACCCTATATCTACATCGGGCACAAGCGTAATTGTAAGTAACTATAGTTTTCAGACAGAAATTAAAGCAACCGTGTGGTTGTTTATTTATTTACTTATTACACCGATTTCATTTTAGTTCAAAATACAAAGGTGGTACTGAACCAACGAAAATTAATTATAATTATGAAAGATGGTATACATAAAATATGAAAATAATGGAAAACATAGATATTCATTAAAACAGATTAAGAGCGCATTATCCTTGTATTGAGTATTCCTGACAGTTGAGTCAAATGATAACAATTAATATTTTTGTGGGAAGCCTATACCCAGGGTGCGTCGGATTGCGATTGCGGATTGCGTCGGAGCCTACAGGGTTGGCTTGGTCGCTTTGATTTACTGTCCCCCACTGAAAATCACTTATATAACTGAGTGGGTAGACTCTAAATACAACTTATTTATTTATTCATTATGTGGGTATAGGACAATTGTGAAGGGATGTCCGAGGACTCAATCCCTTCCATTCGCAATAACGACTTAGGAAAACTTAAAAAAAAAACTTCAGTCAGAATTGCCGGTCTCGACGGGATTTGAACCCGGGACCTCCCGAATCAGAGTCACGTAAGTAAGTCGTATTTGTTACCTTAAACTTAACACTTTCAACCACTTATCTATAACCTCTATGTTGCGCGAAATATTAAAAAAACGACTCCATCTTGGACGCCATCTTGAATTTTAGGACTTCGGGCCGAATTTCGAGGTGTCAACAGAGATATTCAGATTCAGCAAGGTCGAATTAGTCTAAAAACATCTGTTGACCAATTTTTATACGATTTGCTTCTTGCATCGTTTTCGTTAAAAACGCCTTTTCTCAGAAAGTGGCCTAGTCTATAACGCTCGGGCCAACACTGTCGGTTACACTTGAGTCGAACATTATATTATATTACTATGGAGCGAAGCTAACATATAAGCATCACTTTTATGTCCATCCGTCAGTCCGCCCGTGCGTTTGTGCGTGGGACACGTCTCAAGATAAAAACAGAACACGCTGTCCATATGACGCGTTTTTATGTTGGTATTACGGGGTATTGCTGTTCATCAACAATTATGCGGAATATTTTTGGGTGAGCCTGGGGGTAACGGGTCGGGGGGAGGGGCGACAGCCCCCGTGGAAGTAATTCATTTTCTTATTTAAAATTCGTGTTCCTGGAACCTCCAACATTATTGAATGCAAGAACAAGCAGATAACAAAAATATTTAATGGTGAGATTTATTTATCAACCCGGCACCTCCACCAAAAATGTCGACGCGGGTAAATTATTTTATTTTTGTATTTGTCGACGATTTGTTGATTAAGTTGCTTCGTTCCGTTTTTTAGTCACACCCGTACCAGCGCTTGTTTAGTGATCATAATTACCATTTACCTACATAATATCTATAATACAATACAAAGCTAGTAACATTTCGAAGCATTTATATTACAGTTAAATGCATTAGCGTTTTTCAATGGAACATTGCTGAATAATAAATTAATTTAGAAATGTTAAAAACAGGTAAATACTATCATTAGGGCTCGGATTTTTATGTGCTTAAAATGTCAAAATATGTATTTTATATTTGCTTAAAAACATAAAAATATGTGCTTAAAAATACAAAAATATTTGGTTAAAAATCAAAAATTGCTCAAACAATATTGTTTACGTACCATCAGTCTTCCCAGTACAATATGAGCATAACTTAATCAAATCATGTCAGGTGCAATATAATACCAGAAAAAAAAATACGTTGGCACTAAAACAATTTTATTGTTGCTGAACATATTGTAGCAGTTTGTAACATGCCACTTTTTAATACCATCTTGGACTAACTTTTGTCTTTATATACCCCCGTTTCAGTGTACCACAATCCACATTTTGAAATGTTCAAATTTAATTGAATGTCGGTTTTCGGCGAGCACATTTTTGTATTGCGAAAAACTTTGCTCTACCTCACAGGATGTAACGGGTGCAAACTTAAAATTTGCAATATCAGACAGCAAAAACTCTTCCTCGTTGGGGCTAGGTGTCCATCACCTTTTAGGTAAGCACTTATTTGAACAAGTTTTTTGTACCCAATATTTTTAGACAGCACCGAGCTTAGTTTATGCAATTTTGAAAATGGTTTGGAAAGTAAATTTACAGTTCTTGATTTTATTAAAGTAAAGAATAGTGGATTTTTTGTTTAAAATATGTGATTATGGCAAGGATAAGAGAAATGTGTATTTATTAACCAAATATTACTAAATATGCTAAAATAATTGATTAAAAAAACATTTATTTGAGATCACAATCGAACAATTGGTGAAGAATTTATCACGGGCATAGGTTTAGAGAACTTTATAAAAATATTTACACACATAAGAATCCTAGCCCTAACTATCATATAACAGGTGACAGAGGTGATAAAAGTTGCGAAATCGTTCGGCGGTAACAGCAAATGACATACAAATATTTTTGAAGTCGTGGGTGACTGGGTGTATGACGTATGTATGACGACTAGTACTCAATGTACTTGTTTAATGTACTTTTAGACTGTCTGGCAGTATTAAAACCAGCTTGCTAGACAGTACTGACATTTGATTTGAGTCGGTGCTCATAAAAATACACCCGTCACTCTTGAGCTCATTGACATTCATCCTTGGACCAAGACGAGCTGGTTGCATTCCGACTAGAGTGGTCATCGTTCACTGGACTCATTTATGTCATCGTCGTTCACTGGATGCTTTCGGTCATCGGAGGGAGGGGGCGTCTAGTGACTGTTTCATTATTTCATTTTGACTAAATCCCACCACCGCCATTTTTATTAAGAAGTTATCTATAAAATCCTCCTGTGTGGATTGCAGCTGGCCAGAATCGAACCGTTAACCTCCAGATAAAGACACCATGCGCTAACACTGACTCATATGCGCAACAAAATGCACCCATTTTAATGTATTAATAAAACGCACGAAATTAAAATAATAATCTTTTACAAAACATGATTTTCAAGGTTTAAAACAGCTGTATTTTGATAATAGGGAACTGTCCTTGGTTTCAAATATATCTTACACGTATTTAGTAATTTGTAATATTCAATTTAATAAACATTGCAATTAAAATAAACTATAAAAAATAAAATCTGTGGATTCTATGCATGTTCAAAGCTCCTGGGTTTTGACTTCCTCTTTTGGTTGTGACGTCATCGTGAGGTGAGGAGGGGAAGCTGATTGGCAGAACTGTCAGCTCGCCGCCTCGGCTAACCTCACGATGACGTCACGCCCACCTGCAATGGCGCATGACCGTTTTCCGGCGCGAAGCCCGGTTCAAATTTTTCCTCGCTCACAGTTAGCGCTTATAAAACCGGACGCATAAAAAACTTTACTGGTCGGTATTCGAGATTATTAGTAGGGACATAATATTCAAATTTGGTAATGAACGACAGATCTCTATTAATAGTGGTTACAGTCCCTGCCCTGCCCTGCATTCTATATTCGCATCCCTTTGAAGTAGACTTTTATCTTCTGATATGAATTCTCCATCAATTCTTGGGTTAAAATGTTTGAATGTGTCACTGTAAACGGTGACTTTGGAGCCGTCCTAGCTACGAAGTACATTATAAACTTCGAATAAGCGGGCGTTGCCCGCGGGTGGATCGTGCCCAACGGGTTGGGACGGTTTTTACTATTCAAAATACCGGTTTCTATAGTTAGCCATTGTTCGGTCGTCGATGGCGTTGACGTCAAAAGGATTGGTTTGGTGCTTTAAATTATAGTGCCCCACTGAAAATCAGTTATGTGACTGACTACTCTAAATTAACTCAAATTTAAAAAAAACGTGATTTGTGGCGGCAATTCATTAGGTAAAAGCGGGGTACTTATCTCGTATTTAGGCTATCTACTTCATTAAATTTAATAATACCTTTCAATATTTGAATAAATAGTCAATTATAAATAATATGTTAATTATAATGTTTGCGATGTTCGGATAGCTTCTGGTAAAAAATGAACCTAGTGTCGAAAAGTTATTGGCAATATAATTATTCGATAATTGGTTAAGTGTGTCCGAAAAGTGACTACAAAGTGAAAAAAAGAGAAACACTAATGAAAGTTAATATATTACATAGCGCAATGTAACTCAAGATAGACTCTCGTTTGAAACCAAATTAAGGCGATTTAAACCAATGTCGCAAGAGTTTAAAGCTTTGAATAATATCTTCTTCAAGATGAACTTGAAACGAGCTCCTTTGATTACCAGGTAAACTGGTATTTGCTTTTTCGGGAGCGAAGTCCCTAATAAGCATTAGTTTTATTTCCGTCCGTCCGCCCGATGAAAACCGAACATGACGTCCGATTGACATACGTTTTTTTATTGGCATTACCATTCAACAAGGATGTTAATAATGTTTTTGTATTGAGTGTTCTAGTTGCAAGGGGGAAGGGGCTAGCCTCCAGAAAATTAGAAAATTTATTACCCGGCACCTTACCACCATTACTGAAGGCTAGAATAAACGTCGAAATTGATGAATTGGGAACTTAACCGACGCCACCCCCCAAAATATCAACGCACGACGAATTGTTTTATTTTTGTATTCTTCTTCGACTTTAACTTCGCTCACTCTTTTGGGCACTCCCGTACACGCTTGTCAATGTTCAATTAAAACAATTTCAGACCCAAGTTTAATTGGTCCAAATTAAGTCATTTTAGGCAATGAATTCAAATTTCTAATTTTTTCTAAGATTTGTAGTGTTTTTCAAAAAATACCAATGGTGTTTTTTAAGGAAATTTGGGAATTTTCGGTTTTTGAATTAAACCTTTTTTTAAGTACACATTCAAATTTGAAACACGTTCCTATAACAAGATTTTTTTGCATTATTGTATTTTTTGTATCTCAAATAATAGTAATACAAGAGATTTATTTCAATCCGGGACACACCATTTCCCCCAATTTTCTCATTTATAATCATTTTTTGCAGATCTGTATTTCAATCTCCTCTAAAAAATTCACTTTTTCCCCATCGCAATGGGGGAACATGTATTTATTTACTGTTTTATAAAAATAAATAAAAAATGGGGTCAAATAATTTGTTTTTTTACCCAGATTAAAATTTTAAAACGTTATGGGTCCATATGGCATCACTGGGCCGGAAAGAGTTTTAAAATAAGTAGCAAATACGCGTATTAAATTCTACCACTCGGCACTCGAATTTGCTTTACGACAATGACGTAGTACGTACACCGGGGGCAGCCTAAGAGACGCACTCCGCGACAGCCTGTAGGGGGCCGCGCCTGCTTGCTCACAGCCTCCCTACCATCTTCTTCTTCTTCTTCTCTGGTCTAGGAGCGTCTTCTCCATGCGTTTGATGCGTCTCGAGACTCGAAGTATAAATACTTTCTCCCGATATTTCCTCTGCTATTCGCGTTTTGTGACTGAACCCAGCTAGTTCGAGCCTTGAGGATTATTTTGCCCTTTTGACAGAAAGGTGAGGTTTGGAGTGTTTTTATTTTTGTGTTTCATATTTTATAATTCGAACGTATACTGTATATGACTACTTTTAAAAAAAATTATCGTGTTTTATAATAATTATTTGTTACATTCCGATATCATAGTACGATTTGACAAACATGTGTTAATAGTGTGTTTATTAATTTTATGTGCGTGTTTTTCATATAATTATTATTTTTGTATGATATTATTATATTTTAAACTGAGATATATTTCTTAAATATATTTCAAAAATAGATAAATAAATATATGATAATTAAATATATACATTATTATTGTGCACGAAGTGAGCTTATACGTGGACTACATATTTTGCATTGCTAATATAAATTATTCTCACGCCCACAAAGACACGAAGATCACACGAAGATAGCGTACGTGTTTATTTGAGTTATATTTTGAAATAACATTAAAATGACCCTACATGTCATTTTTAAATAATTCTAAATAACAAATGGTAGCTTGAAATAAAATACAATGTTGCGATGTCTTTGTTCTTCTATTATTCCGTTCTTTTTAATTGGTTAACTAATTATGCATTCATTCATTTCTATAAAACACATTGCAAAGAGAATTCACTCTACAAATGCAAATAATAGTATTATCAGAAATTCAAAATACATACCAAAGGTCATTAGGCCTACAAATTGTTTACGTTTACTTACGTATGAAACCAAATGAACCATATTGTTTACTATTGTATGAAACTATATTTACGTGAAGCCAATTTAAAGTTAATTTTACATTCTATTACGAAAATGAACGTAACGTTCCTAGATGATTGCTTTAGTTCGCATTCTTATACTGATTTGAACCATATCTCGTGCGGTTAGTGCCGGCCGGCGAAGCGACTAGGTCAGTAAGGCACTCACGTAGCGTCTGCCGAGGCGAATCCTGACGTGGGCAGGGATGCTATTGTCATCTTATAACATCTCGATTAGCATTGTTGTCCCAAGTATAAAACTAAATGTGCAAATAACAACAATCGGTTACTAAACTGAAACTAATAGTGCATGTCCTCCGCAATGTTACAGTTGATGCTAATATAAGGCTACTTTACTAACTGATATACAGCCACCTACATAACCTCTTTACTGAAAACTACGGGAGATGTTTCATTTTGAGACAATTATTATTTCCGTGTTCTAGCCACCAAATAAATTTTACAACATTAAATTCTGTAGGCCTACTATAAAACACAGTCCTAGTCTCGGTTTACAGAGTTTAAACGTATTGTCAGCAATGCAGTTCACCTATTGGGCCCTATGCTTACACAATTATTCACTTAAATAATGATGCACAATCTACTCAGGTATCTGTTAAATATAATTGTTCGCATTGATTAAGTACATCCTACTTACGCTAAAAATATGCATTGCGAACTCTTATAAACTATGTTTTATTTTAAACTTGCTTAATTACAAACAACCAATCAAAAAATTGTAATATTAAAGAAGCAACAAATTAAGATATAAGTATTGCTTACGTAAATATGTGCGCCAAATTATGATTTTCACGTAATCGAGTGTTGATGGCGTTAAATCCGCGGTGTTCGCACTGTCCATACCACTGATTGCTATATTTCCTATTAAAATATCGATCTTTGGTTGTTATCGCCACTCGCGATCGTGTCGGGCTACAGGTAGCTTAGTCGCTTTGATTTACTGTCCCCCACTGAAAATCAGTTATAGAATGAGTGGTAACTCTAAATACAATTTGTTTTATGTATTTATTTATTATAGTGTATACACATGGCTGCATCTAATAGGAACTTTTATATTAAACTCGATGACTAGATTTTAAATTAAAAAAATAAAACATATTATATGGTAATCTATAAGGGGTGAGAATGGTTACTTAGCAATTAAACATTCATATGCGATTCATCTAGGTATTAAAACTGTAGTTGCCATATTAAATAATTTTATAGACGATGCAACAAACAAAATTGACACGTTTACTCTAGCAAAGTTAAATATATTAATTTGCCTAACAGATAAAATATTGCTAATTTATGTGCTTAATCTAGTCATTTGTAACGTGTTAAAGAAGTGATCGTTATCAAATTAACGAAGGCTATAGTTGAAATTCCAAATAACTCTATAGACTATAGACCAAACAGGATTGTCATTATATGATACTAAAAATTAAATTCATTAAAAATTAAATGTGTGGCTCGTTGGCTTGTGGTTAGCGTATCTGCTTCAATGCAGAAGGTCAGGGTTCGATTCCCGTCAAAGTCAGAATTTTTTAACTTCTGATTTGAATGAGTCCATCAGTTCGTGTCTTATGAGTTTGTAAACGGGACTTTGAGCCGTCTAGCAACGAAGCACATAATAAATTAAAAGTTTTCTGAATCGGCCTGTTGATTCTGGCGTTGATCCGTGGGTGTTCGCAACTGTCCATACCACTGATTGCATATTTCCTATTACAAATATCGATCTTTGTTGGTTATCGCTCACTCGTCGATTGCGTCGGGCCTGCAGGGTTGGCTTGTCGCTTTGATTTACTGTCCCCACTGAAAACAAGTTATACAACTGAGTGGTAGACTCTAAAATCCATTTTTTTAATTTTAATCATTAGTGGGCCGGTTGGTCAGATCAACATTGCGTCAGTTATGTGATTCAACTACATCACTTGTAACATTTAATAGATATATCAATATAATCAAATTAATGAGACTAGTTGCCATTCAAACAATTCTATATACAAACATATTGCAACAGCTTTGATTGATAAGCTTACTTATGCTTATGCTAATGCCGAGTGCATTAAACTAAATTTTTGTTTATGCTTTTATGTCCAATACCGAGTGTTAATATAACTCTTAAGAGGAGAATGTTGGTATGCCAGCAGGGGAAAACTCTGGTATCCAGCCAGATGGACTGGTGAGTGGGAGGTACATGTTTTGGATTTAGGGACAATTCCCATGATTGTTTGGAGACGAAAGAGTAGCATTATTACACGCAAGAACTTTTAGGAGGTTTGCGAGGATGGTAATGACGGGATCTGAAGAGAGAGAAGATGATTGATAAGCTGACGTTGTTAGCTTAGTGGGTACTTCTTTTTCCCTAGTATACTTGCAATAGTACAGGCTTCGCGATAGGCTAGAAGAGCAATTACAATGGCCTATAGAAAAGCTTATCAACTCCCCCAAAACATGGTTGAACATTGTGTTTAAAACCACCAATATAACAAATAGAATGTTTTTAAGGGAAGAATTTGTAGATTTGGGCCTCTTTTTTTGTTTTGCTTTCAAATATAATAATATTAAAATATAGACATATATCTGTAATAAACAATATATTAATTAATAAGGGTAGTCCAACAAATGTTTTGTTCCCTATTTAACCGATACTTGCTCTGCGGCTGTTTATGGCCATCAACAATATTTAAGACTGAATGTGATAAATTTGGTGATAATGTAATTTCTTCTCTTCAGGGTCACACTATGCGGCTGCTGGGGTTGGTGTGCCTCGTGCACGTAAGTAATCAGATTAATTAACTTATTACAAACCTACTTATACATTTCGCGTCTACACTCTACAAACGGTAACGGTACGACAAGCTCGCCCGTCTCCATAGATCGGTACATTGTTAAGTAAATGCCCTGCAGATCACGTTTATATTCTGATCTTTAAATTTATAAACCGAAATTGTTTAGATTTTGCAAAGAAAATCATTTCGCATTTGTTATTTATCATAACGAAAATCTAGGTGAATTATAACATTTTTCTGGGAATAAAATTAATATATTTTTATCATAGTTAGAACAAGTTTAGTAGGTCACCAAACTTTAATTGTAAGTGACGTTTCGCATGCGAAGTCCAACATTAAAAATTTAATCATACTTAGTGTTGATCAAATTTCCTAGGAAAAGGTTCGCTTTGGAAAATTTGATTTAAAAATTAATCTCACAGGCTTATACAAGCCATATATAGTAAAATCTAGTAAATAGCGAAGGCGTCATTTGCCAACGATTCGACTTTCAATATGTAGTCATTTCATTCATATCTCAGGTTTGCTCACATCATTGCATGCGTATGACGGAGAATTTATAGCTTGATATTAATTCTCTAAACGATTGTCTGTGTAAGTTCTTGTCATATATGGAGTTTCGAATGACGTCTCCTTGGTTGCATTGTTGATTTATAATCGTGTGTTATGGTTATAGAAGCAACATTAATGCAATAGCAATCATTACTTTAATTTATGTTCACCATAAGGAAACCGTTCAAATGGGGTGCGTTTGTATATATATAGTGGAAGAGAACCTTTTAAACGGATTTTAAGTAAGAATGACAGTAAATTGAGTTTGAGAAAAAATATTAAATTTGTAATCAATAAAATCGAATTGAACATTTCTTTATAATTGCATAAGGCTTACCAGATTTTCCTGAGCCTATTTCATTAAAAATTGTGTTCATCTTTGCAGTATTATTGATTTTCTATTGTGACAAACAAACATTGATGTACAATTGCTTAAATTATTGAATGGTCTATACTCCCTTCTTCATCTCTACCGGGTGCTGGATCAAAGCATTTGACCTATACGACGTGCCATAACGCTCGTACTAGTAAACACCAACGTTTCGTGGCCTATGTGATCACATAATAATTGTAAAGGTAACCGATATTTTCGTGTTTGGAAGTTTTCCACATGTTGTTACAAATACTTAATTTTCTTTACCAACTTCCGAGTTCTTTTTGTTGAAGAACACACAGTATGAATTACATTTTCAATGCTAGTAAGTTTTTTATTTCCATTAACGATTGATATAGAATTGATATTTTATACAATATATTAATTGTTACACCGGCCGCTATTTACCCAACCCTGCGATTCAGTTTTTTTGCTAAATTGTTCCCAGTCTTCATTGTGTATGTTTATTATTTAGCGGAACTTAAATTAATTAACTTGAATATTTTATTTTAATTAAACTAGGTGACGCATTTAAGTTGTGGTATAAGTTAAGCTAATTTGTGTCTATGCTAATACAGAATACCAAAGGACACACAACACTTAATGACGACTTGATCTTAAAACAACCGTAAATGTTAGTCCTAAAAAACATAAACCACGGCTATAGTGCGTGTGAAAAAAAATTACTTTCCCCAGATTATCTCCGGGTGAGCAGAGTTAATGCAAAACATTTGCGGCTTCGGTAATTATCAGCATCTCAACAGCACCTCCGCACCCATCGGCTTAAATTTAGCTATCTCATGGATGGTATTAATCAGTAAAATATGCAGAATGGCATCTTGTTCACCTTCTTCATTAGATTATTTGAAGACTAGGCTAATTGGTAGTTACAGTGTTGTGTAGTAACTAATGTCGCCAATGCAGTTTTTAAATTGACACTACGTGATTGAAGCTAATAACATAGCATTATCAGGTGAGATCATGCAGCATACAGCACCGCGCTTTCTCCACACATAACGCCGAGCTGAGGAGCTCATAAATCAATATGCGAATATATTAGCAGCCAGACGAGATTAGGGAAGTAATTTACTCTCTAATTTAAAGGAAGTTTTCGAAGAGGCTGTTAACATAATTGCTTGATTTATTGTATTTTGGTCAGGATTATGTGAACGAAACGCGCGAACACAATCGTGACTTTGTCGAAGCAATGTCAAACTTCGTGTGGATTTAATTAACGCCGCCTGAAACTTTGAGATAATAAAACAATGTTTCTTTAATGGACAGGCTATCAGTGGCAGGTCACATGAATGCTTATGAAGCTAATTAACATAATTTGCTAAGAATAAATTAATAAATTCGTATATACACAGTCACAGAGCTGATTTTCAGTGGGTGGGGGACTTACAATTGAAGTGGACGGAATCAGTCCTGTCGGCACAGGTGGTCAACCAGAGATTGATTTTTGAAACAGGAAATGGCGACAAAGTGGTTGCACACGATTCATCCACGAGCGACACCAGAATCAATCTGACGAATTCGGAACAACTCAACGAGCCACGGAAAATAATATATAGACATAATTATTTACGATTCTATTCAACTTACATCTGATTTTTTTTTTCAAATTTGGAATGTCCGATGGCGGGAACCGTTTCCACAAAACAATATATATGTACATGTAACATTGACTGTCAGAAAATTCAGAGGTCTAGCACTATTCAGCCCTTGATTTATTTCTGATCGATGGAGTACATAGCTTTTTGGCATACGATCACAGTATACATGTTTAGCAGGGTAATCGAATTCGTACCCTTCTGAATCACAGTTCAGTCACAGTCCGCTCTCACAGAGCCTTGAAGAGAGGGTAAATAATGCCTTGTCAGAAGGCTTTCGAAATGCTGAAAGGTCACAGACGTTCGTTAGTTTGGTCTATGCAGGGTTAACGTGAGGCCATTAATTATCCTACGCGGGCGTACGTATGTTATTAGGTACCTTTCGATCGTGAACTTGAGCAGTGAAAACTCTGCAGCCAATACAGAAATAAATAACTTCAGAAAGATCGAATCTGTACCGGTTTTCGATTTCATCTGTATTTTGAAGTCAGCGTGCGAAATATGTGTTTGCGGATTATAAATGCTCGGAATTATTATAGGCCACCATCCTGGTTTCGGCAAGTGAGATGCATAATGTACACCATCGTGCAGAAGTAAATCTATTAGGCTGGGTAGTAGATAGATACAACTAGAAAACCCTATTTACACAGTAAGATTAAATTAACCGATTAATAAATCTAGAGTTTTTTTGCATGATTATAATAATAATAATTATACCAGACTCGGCCTCCAATACATTTAATTTTTCTATACAAAGTTTAAGAAAAAGTGTTTTTAAATGACCATTTGTGTTCGTTTCGAAGGTAGTCAGAAATTGCTAATTTATATTTTGGAATTTTATAATTTTTTCAATGTCATGGCAGAAGTGTGCTGGTAATTATTTGAACAAGTTCAACCATTAAAACACGATTTGTAACTTAACGTTTTTATAAAAGTTAAGCAATGATGTATTTAAAGGTAAACCAGACCCTGAAAATGAGTTTTACGAGTGTGTTAATATATTGGTATAGTGATATGTCAATGCTAACTTGAAAGAATATTCATGTAGTAAAATCAGTGAATAAAATTAATGTCAAAAGTTGTTAAGCTCAAGTTGACTCTAAAACAACGGTAGATATTTTAATTGCGTTTAATATTCTAACGACGTCGGGGGTAATAAAACCTTAAGGACGTTCAATGAAGACTTGGTTTATTCATGTTTGTGTGTTATTAATGTTTAAATGACGCTTCGAAGGGGAAATCAAGAAACCATGAACGACACTAGTCGGTAAAAAATACACAAAACACTTAAAGTCAACAAAATCGTGACCTCGAAAAGGAGTAGAAACCTAAAGAAACGCTGAAGATCCTCACGATGAGAGATGGTGATATCTTCAATCTTGAGTCGATGTGACGTCACAGAATGGAAAGAGAATTAATTGTGGTTTTGAAAGTCAACTCCTACTCTTTTTCCCAGAAAATATATTCATATAATAATACAAATAAAAACAGTAGATATTATAGGAAACACGCTCAAATTTTCAACAATTTTTTCTATAAAGTTTGTTTTATGGTGAGCTATGGATTCTCTAAGACCCAATTACAAAATCACATATGCCTACATTCACCTAATTTAAACTTATTATTTATTGTCCAAACTACAAAACGCGATTTTAAATGTTATTCAATTATGATAGGAAACCTTCGCCGGGAATACATGCCTAACTAACTGGACAAACTAGTTGAAATAGTGGCATTAGATTTGAATTGTATTTCACTAGGTTGCAAACTAATAAAAGGTCGCCATTTAGAATGTGTCTCGTCTCATTATCTTTAATCGCTACTTCTTACACGTAAATTTATTTAAAACGACTTCATGTATATACTAAAATGGAGAACAGCACGCGTTTTACATTGTTCTGTGCGACTACGTTGTCTAGTCCTGGCGATTTACTTGACAATATGTTTAATTACGCATCTTTAATTAGTAATACAAACAACACGGTTGACTGTACGGTACTTAAATATTCTGACCTAAGCAACTTTCCACTCTTAATCACTTGTGCCCATCTTGCACGCTTAAAGGAATAAGCCCATCCAAGTCCAAGTCCAGTGTTGTCCTCTAAAAAAACACACATAGCACGTCTCAATTGAAACAGTAAACAAAGATGTTTTCAATAATTCAATAAGCCTCGAACTTTCTATTTCTTTGACTCTTAAACGCCGCACCTGGAAGCCGATGTCAATGGGCACTCGGGAGTCGAAAGCCAGCCGGACAAACCAACAATATTTACAATCAGCTTACTCGAGACAGACTAATGACATTCAGTGGAGGCCATCGTCAACTAACGCTATTTTACGATAGGACTTCGTGGAGGTTAGCTGCTGTGTCTGTGTGCGTTGGACAAACATTTTCACTTTCATTCGGCAACTCAGACACCCACTTTAGCGTTGAGGCCGTCGAGTAACTAACTGTAGGTGGGATACAAGGGTAGGATTATATGTCATACAAAACACACAATAAATCCTAAATAGTGTATTTATATTGATCACGTTTTCATTTATATGCATTTCATGTTTAGGTTTATATCGAGTATGTTTCTTTTCAGTGTACTGCATGGATTCAAAACTCAAAATAAATTTTAGTAAATCTAGCGTTATTATACTTAAAAAAAATATATTATTAAGAAAACATTAAATAGACGATTGTATGTTTTATTTCTTATCAGACAACTGAAATGGTCATAGTTCACTTATAAGACACCTATACAAATACAAATACATATCAGTTGCAATAAATAACCACATATACAAAAACACAAAATTCAAAATATGAATCACAAACACATTAACAATAATTGGCCAAGTAGAAAGGTATATTAAAGTTAAAACTATATACGTACAAATGAACGAAAATACATTTTAGTACCGATGAAGCAATTATTCGTGCTTGTTTAACCGTTCTTATTAGCTTTGGAGTTTTTAGAATATTAACTGTTTTACAGTACAATTATTTTGACTCTTTAATAAGTAACCGAATCTTCACGATTATCACCGAATATTCACTATACTACGATGACATAAGGCAGAATGGAGTGCACACTTTATTTCATTTTTTAATTTAGAGAGTTACCGTACTTGAACTGTCATATTGTATTTATAATCCACGATACTAGAATAGTACACTTTATTAAAATCCTTGTTTCGAAAATGCAAACGTGTAATCATTTTTATTGTGAACATTTTAAAGAGACAATCGAAAGACCCAACAGGCAACAGGTGTTTGACCAATAGCGGATGTCAAGTTATGTCTTATTACGAAAGTATTGTAACTAGAAGCCGAAAGAAAAACACACACATTTAACAAAACAGTGTTTGTCATTAAATTATCGTGTGTTTGAAACACGACACAAAGCCATAAAGTACTGACTGCAATTTAGGCAATGACACGTTGTTGCAAGTCTTGGACGATTCACTGTCTTACACAACTAATGGTATTTTAATCAGTTTATATATTTACCAACCATCAGAATATTTGTGAAGATCGCACCTCAAAAAGGGAAAGTTATGTTGAGATTTACATTACTAGTTGGGAACTCCTCAGCGAGCAATTAACCAATCTGACCGAGCTTATGAATCAGGTGATAACTGATTGACCTTTTAGGTGTTACACCATGTTTAATTAGCTACTTACTGTTATTAACAGGCCTGCCTCTTTGGCACCTAGGTGACCTTTCATTAAAACAAATGAGTTAGTGCCTTAAAGGAACAGTGTATAGGGTGAAGCAAAGCAGATGTCTGCTTAGAAGCTTCGCAGACATCATTTGTTACTCTTAACCTGTTCAGATTCGATTTTTAAAAAATGTTCGTATTGCCACTTAGCTAGAGTTTGGAAGATACAGTAAAAAACGTTCCGAAGTCAAATACCACATGACGAATGATTGTATATTGTGATGAACAGTTCATTAATGGCGGAGGTGCCGGGCACATATATATTCATACTTTCTGGGGTTCCTCACTTGATGAACCGTTCATAATGGTGGAGGTGACGGGCACATGGATATTCATACTTTCTGGGGTTCCTAATTTGATTAACCGTTTATAAATGGTGGAGGTCTCGGCACAAATATTTAAACTGTCCTGGAGTTCTGAGATTACAGTTCTAGTGGTGGGGTGCCGGCAATTAACAATTCTGGGCCTACTTATGAACGTGATAATGTGAAGGTGTACGCCATGTTTATTATTGGTTACTACTTTGATTAACCGTGCTAAATGGATGAGGTGACCGGGTCATAAAAATATAAACTTGAGTTTCATGCTTAACAGAAACATGGTGGGGTGGCACGGGCTTTATTAAGTTTTCGCGGATCCTCATTGATACAACCGTTTATTATTCGAGTGAACACACATGGTATTCCATACTGTTTGGAGTTACATAAAAAACCGTTCCAAAGTCAGATACACACATGGAGAATATTGGGTTCCTAATTGTAATTAACAGTTCATTAATGGCGGAGGTGCCGGGCACATATATATTCATACTTTCTGGGGTTCCTCACTTGATGAACCGTTTATTAAGGTGGAGGTGACGGGCTTATGGATATTAATACTTTCTGGAATTCCTAATTTGATTAACCGTTCATAAATGGTGGAGGTGCCGGGTACATATATATTTAAACTTTCTGTGAGGATAGTCCCCAAACCCCTTATCCCCAGGTTCACCAAAAACATTATGTATCATCCAAGTTGAAGGGCAATGTAAAAGTTAATGGTACGGCGTGTTCGGTTTTTACCGTCAGACTTGATACACACGCAGACGGACAATAATATGATGCATCGCTCCCTAGTTATAAAACAGGCTAACATCATAGTGTGACAGTCGTTTTCATGGACCCATAGTAATCACTTACTTAGACTATGTTAGACTGGTGAGGTGGATCCAAGGAGGAGGGAAAAACCTCTCTTCTTCTCCCACCCCCTTATTTAAAACAGAAGAGAAAGAGAGTGAGAGAGTGGAAGTAAATAGACAGATGTGAAGAAAGTATGGAAGAGAAACAAAAAAAGGATAGTAAATTAATCAGACGTACGGAGAAATTAAGTCGAAATGAGGTCACGTTCGCGTTGGTAGTGTGTTGCAAGGCAACTCAATTTCCGCCACCTCAAAAATAGTGTTTGTTCTGTCTTTGTCACGCTACGAATGATTCGCTTGATAAAATTGGAGGGCCTCGAATCTCGGAACTTAGGTGCAGGGTCATCAACATAAATATCTACTTCTACTTCATTGAATGCGTCATTTCGTATTTTCTTCTGACTAGATACAACGTTCAATTTCCCGACACATCAAGGTTAAATTATTATGTCTCTGGTTGTCCTCGGAACTGTTTTATGCATTTCTACCACTTCTTCATGATAATAAAGTTCGCATATTAATTCCACACGCAAAGAGTACTCTTACTTTACTTAGGGGAACGATACCGGATTTTTTTAAATATGCAAACGTTTCAAACTAAACTCGACTTGGTTCTTCTTGCTTTGAATGAATCAACATTGATTTTTAGAAATTCAGTTATACTGTCAAAGCAAGAAATGACTATCATAAAGTTAATCTGGAAATACCCAAAAGAGGAAGTGTATAATCGTCGAAGAAGAATACAAAAATAAAATATTTTGCCAGGCGTAGATATTTTTGGTGGAGGTGCTGGGTTGACAAAGACAGAGCTGTCCTTTGCTTGTACTGAGGAAGTAGCCGAGCACTGTCCGGGGATGATGACACCCAGGTCACTTAAACATTCTGTATAATCCTTGTTGAAGAACAATGTCAACAACAAAAACTGCTAGCCGATCGGACCTCGAGCTGCGGTTTTCATCTTGAGCCGTGACTGCCAAAGACGGACAACGTAAGTGAGCAATGGCGAGATCTATCTATAACATCATGAAATATAGCATTGAATCTTATTGAAACATGTAATGTAATGTAAATCCAATAAAATGGAACTTGATGTTCTGAATGGTAACCTTCATGAAAAACGCAGATTTGTGTTTAAAAAAATGAAGTTAGGCACACTAATCAAAGTGACGTTTGTATAGACGATGATTTCGTTCATACCTAAAACACGCAAACGAAAATTTAATATCTAAACAAGTGGATAGATATATTATTTACTAGTGCGCTAACAAATAATATTACGAAACACATTAAATACACTATAAAATATAGTATAAGTCGTAGAGAATTGACCTTTGCCTTGTTAAAGTGATCAAAATATGACCTACATTAAATTGCCTCCCACACCCCTTGCCGACACACATTTCCTTGTCTTTCCGTGCAATGCAACGCGCGGCGTCTCGCAGTTCGAGGTGTGGCATAGATCACCTGCTGTGATTGCAGCATCTGCAGAAGACTTTGACCTAGAAGGAGTGAGTGCATGCAGCGTGAAAGCTCGGCGCATGCCCCACGCGTTAGATGAGCCCCATCACTTTCACGTACGTACACACTATGAATGAAGCGCACGTGGTGCGATTTACAAGTTGGTTATTACGGCACCAACGGGAATGCCGAATGTTGTTTGTCTCGACCCGATTCCGTTATTATCTTTTAATGCCCAATAGCCATGGCGTCCAAATCAAACGGTAACTAAATGGGATATTTATCAATGAAATATATTTACTGCACAATATTTGGCCGATGAATGAAATGCTTATTCAACATGTTATTGAGAGCGGCTTTAATAGTTATTTCAATAAGGCTTCAACTAACAGAGTGAACTTGATAAAATCAGCAATCCTGACTGAAAGTTTGTCATATCGAGTTTATGGTTAAGTTGGGTTAAGTTATGTACAAGATGTGTAGAACAAGGGACTATTCGGGCTCGAACTATCGGTCGGTTCCGGCCACCGGCAACCCTGACTGCGCAGACTTCAGTAAAATTGTTAGTGCTAGGATTGATCAACATAAATACTGTCCTCACATCATTTACCTACTTCATTATAGCTGGAAGAGAGGCAAGTTATCTCTGGACAGGTTTGCTACAATTAATTGTTGTTGTGTTAATTATGTTGATTAAAACCCCGAGCATACAAATATCCATACAGATGGGATGAATGTCATAATATAATTTTTTTCTTGGGGCTTTAGGTTTAGGAAAAAATCTCCCACGAGTAATCGTAATTGAGCTAATAATATATCATTACGTAACCACACGTAGTATACTTATGAAGTAAATGCCTAGGTTGATGTAACATGTTTAATTTAGCGCGTCTTCACATGGACTTAACAGAATGATGTCAAGAACTTGTTTTGAGAAGTCGTGTTTGATGTTTGGCACATAGCACAGAAGGCTTTAAGATACCAAGCATATGTAGTCAGCAGCTGACACACAAATCACTGTGGAGTGCTGACACACTTTGTATTGATCATCCGATAAAGATGGAATAAAATACACTTTAACACGTATATTTAAAAAAAGTTGTTGGTCAAGTATTTGATGGTCATTTAGTTGGCGATTACACATCTCATTTAAACAGAACTGGCTTCTAATGTTATAAATATTCATGGTAATCACAGTGACACTCATTCTTGTTGTTGTTTTTAAAAGAGCCCATTTAAAATGTAAATAGCATTATCTTGAACACAAATTCGATCTTTTATATGACATTGAGAACTTTCTTCTTTGGATTAGGCATATAAAACATACTCTCTTAAATTATATAACTGGACCAAGAATGTACTGAACGAAGGTCAAACCAAGACTTAGAAAATAAAACTTGAATCGATCCATGGGTTTGTAGGAAGAATGTTGCATGATTAAAAATACCATACATACAATACTGTGTAACTCTTTGGAAAGTGGAAACTGTGAATAATTATTAATTTGTTGAATTTTGCTTGTCCATGAGACAGGAAGGTTAATGAAGGGCACGTGTGTCCCTCAGCAGCGTTATACATGTGATCAAAGAGTTAAACATTCATGAAAAACACCAAGTGAAGATAACATTTGTTGGTGGTATTGGACTGATTACTAGCATAAATTTGCTTTCCTGCACATCATTGTTATGCAGATGCGCATTAATGTTTGTTTTACTTTATTTATTTGTTATTTTAACACGTAAGAATGTGGTATGAACTGTAAGAAAAGGCTTTCCTATTTGCATTAACCATGCTTCGGTCTCAAAATTGGACCAAAATGTTAATTTTGTTAATACTTTTATGATAATGTTTGATATTTCGCTTTACATGTTGGCAGCTTTTTCAATACTGACATGGCTATCTTGAAGAACCTAACCAACATTCATTATAATATAATGTCAACAATTTCAAGAAAGGCGATTAAAACAATTAATATATTAATACCATAGACATTATATCAAACGCAATATAAACGGTATCTTGCACTATATCGTCGTGTGATATAAGATTTATCAAGGATCACGATGTCAAGTACGGTACTGACAGCACTAATTTATCGCAAACATTAAGAAATGTTACCATGTTGATTTTAATTTCGCTTGTCATAACATCTCATAATTTAAATCGCAAACTAAATACTTTCTACGCTTGCCAATATTTGGACGTGTTTTCGCACGGGCCGAGAACAAAACCATGCCAAGTGTGTTCTAGAAATGACCACGTCTTACGTAAACTACAAACAATCAAACTAACACGGACATAATGACTCCGGCGGTGATGCGCGTTGCATAAGATGCGACCGACCCGCTAAAGAAAGTGGTGCGAAGAGTGAAACTCGCACGGAGATCTCAACGCACGGTAGTGGCCGAACTCACCGCTACGATAGCTAAGCTATACAATGACCTGAATGCGCTTGATTTCTTGGGGTTGACCTTTGACATTTTCCCAGTCGTAGTCAGGTGTGTGTGTCTGTGCGGTTTTCACCCACTGTGACCTTTCAGAGGTTCGTGGTGGCATCGTCAGTGATCGTGGAAATTGGAAACTGTTCACGGAAAGTGATATCTACTTAAATTAATGATAGCTCTGGAACTATTGCAAATTACATCCACATAACACGTTATTCAATTCAATTGTTTCATAGTTGGGCAGGTATGAGTACTAGAATCAACTGAGACAGTCGGATTAAATGACAGGTTAAGCTCATTACATATCGGAGTTGAGCGAAGCATTCCATTCAGCTAAGTGGCACTCCCTATATTCGGCTAGGTAAACGTTTAGGTTTTGTGCGGGAACAACATGAAGGTATAAATAGGAATGATCTGACCATGTGCTCACTTCGAAAACAAGTATTTTCAGGTGTGATAAGCAAGGCTTTCATTCATTGAGAAGTTGTCTTCTTGCTTACGATAACTCTTTCGTGTGTCCTTTTCCATCTTCTGACACAAATTGTAATTTATAAAAGTTCTGAGTTTTAGCCCCTGTTGGGAGAGTTTAACGATACCTGCTATGAACAATGCAAACGTATTAAACATTTTTATATCTATGTATTCTGACGTTTTGATAGATTTATAATTATTTTTGTCAAAGTTGATGGAAAACCGCAAAATGTAATCAATAACAAGTCTTAACAGAGTACGAAAAAACCGCATAAAATAAATAAACACGAAAAAGCCACAAATATGAATTTTACTACACAGGTATCATTTAACAAAAAAATGTTGCCATATTTTATCATGTAATCATGTTTATTATATGTGTTTTGTTTGGTTGTTCTGTTGAAGTGTTTTTATCTGTGTTTTTAATTTTGTTTTTTAATCCATCCGACAATGAAAGATGCAATTCTATCGAAACGACAGTAGGCCCACATAAAAAAAAAATTAAGCTATAACGTGGCCTTCTTACAAATTATAATGGATTGTTTGAAGATGTCAACATACAAATAACCACGAAAACCCAAGTACTTCCGTATTTATGTTTAACCTTGGACTTTAAGTAGGCGACAATGACGCTGTCATGATGACATCTGCGAAGGCACTTTATACGTTTCTGCATAAAATATTATCACATTTGTTAATATGTCATTCATTTTATTTCAATCTAATTATATATTTATTCAGTTTAAAAAAAACACTGTTCATTTCCAGCGCATTTGTGTTATCCTTACATCATTCATTGCCATTTAAAAACAGTATACCAGAATATAAAACAAATAAATTTAATAAATAACTCTTTCAGGGTGAGAGCGTAAAAAAACTGTCAATATTGGCTCCATCAGTAACGCGTTGGGATAGATAGCTCCAAGTCTATGGAATTTGACTGACAAATTGATTGAACGAAGATTTACTTTAATAACAGCAAAATATGTTTAAAACTTTTGTGAGAAAAACCATTTCTCTGCCATCATATTCAAATTATTTTTGATTCATATTAGAGAAACAAGTAGCAATAGCACAAAATTTACTTTGGAACATTTCATGCCTTATGCGGGATTCGAACACGCATTTGACATGATTAGAAAGTTTTAAACTGTCCGTCAAGGAATTCAGAATATTTAGCGATCATCGACAGATAACGATTGAAAACAATTACGTTTGTACAGATTGAAAAAATGAACGTAATTCAGGTAAAAAAAGTTCAGTATTTCATTTTATTTCTCAACCACGTAAATGTCAAGTCTACAGCTTATTAAAAATCTCACAACAACAAAAGCTTTCGTTTTCTAACAACTTGTGTCAAATTACTGAAAGTGCATTACAGGCAATCGGATAAAACATTGCAACAAAGAAACCTAAGTGGACCCCACGCACATATCTCAATATTACAACACCTTGATAACAAAGCCATCTTGTTCTTGTAACATCACAGCGCAGCCCATCTACACTTTATCACAAGTGAAAAGCAAATAAAACACTTGATAGCATGATAGTTTGTTTGGTGTGTGTTTGTATGAAACATAGAAAGTATCCAGGAAGGTCCTCCATTTGTGATTTGACCCGTCATAAAAGAAACGTTTGTGTTAATCGTTGAGAAATAACACTATTGTTAATTATGCCATAAATAACTTGTTGGTGACTTTTGACACCCGGAATCAATATTAAATACTAACGAAACATTTCTAAGACCGGCGCTTCGTCAAATATATTTCACTATTTTTACGTGTGAACGAGTCTTATTAAGCCAAGCTTTGCCCTCAACTCAAATGCGCGCATTCAGGTATTGATGATTTCTGATGAACGGTTGGTAATATCATTACCAAATTTTGCATGAATGTTAATAAAGTACTTTTATATTGATATCTCAATTTGATTGAAAAAAATATGCCTCAAAGATCCATTGCGAGTCATAAGGCCAAAACGTGAAAAAAATGGGGAAATTCAAAACATGGATTTCAATTCTTGAAAATCCGATCAAACCGTTTATCCTAAGATAAAACCAAATGAATCTCCGCGTTCACATTGATTAAAACGTTGATATTCACTATGCAAATTTGAGTTAAAAAATCTGTTACACTTGAAATAAATTCTCGAAGTTGACTAAAATGGAGTAAATTACGGGGATTTCACTAATTTTGAATTCAAAATCAATGAATTAATTTAGGAATACACTTACTGGATATCATAGATTTATTCTTTATTAACATTAGTGTGAAATTTAATAACGGTGTTTCAAACCGTTTGCCCAGAAAAAAGCTCCTACAACTCATCTCGGCGCCCTTATACATCTGCAATAAGAGGAAGTGCAGTACGAAATAATCTTGCAGTTTACTTTTTAGGACCTATGATCACCCATTTACCCGAAACATTTTAGAACTATCATTATCAAACCGGTCGAATTTTCAATAAACATTGTTTGGCACTTTTAGATTCACCTGGAAAATATATTTGTACATTTTCTAAAAAGTAGTAACTTTGTAAAAATTTAGTTCGTTCTGATACATTTCACCAATTAATTATGTTTTACAAAATTAATATGGGTGTGTGTTGAGTAAACACACTAAGCAAAACATCTTGGGATTGTATATCAAATCATCGCTATGTGAATTTGTCAATTTCTTTTTATAAAAGAAAAACTCAAATTGTCTTTTGGGAAAGAATAACGCCTTTCCCCATCTAGTTTTTTCATCGTATTTTTTTGTCTCGCATTTTTGCGATTACCCTTTTATAGCCATGATTTCCAATGAAGAAGTTTCTCATGCCCGGAGCGCTTTAGAATCTAAAAAGAAGATAGTAAAGAGTTACGTAATAATTATGCAATACTGTTTGAATTGAAAACGATCTATGGATACATTCCATACATGGATGAGGAAATAGTTGTTAGTGGTTATTGCTTAATGACTTTGGAATTATTTTTAAAATACTTAAGTAAAAAACGAATAAGTTAGCTTAATATTTTAGTTGTTTCCCAATAGATGATAAAAATAGAATGGAAATTGAAACACCGTGTAGGCGAAGAAAACTCACAATTCATGTCTAGACAGGTGAAGGACAGTATTGCCTAGGATGTCATTGAAGAGGGGGGTTACGTTGCTGGAGACGTCTGCGGCATGTGTTTTATAGCACAGCACAATGAGAATTAAGAGTGTGTTCGAATGAATGTAGCGTGAAGCCGAACCGTGTCTCGTTCAACACAATAATATTTGCAAGGCATCGAATCCAAGAAATATATTTGATCCACACAGAAAGGATGTGTACTACCGGTTATAGTATTAAAAAAAAACAACATACGTACACAATTCAAATTACAGAAAGTGTGTCTTGGTTATTACTATTTCACCATTAGGCCTATAATTTGAATTTCTAAATATTAACATAAGTAAATAAATAAGCGTTGAAAGTAAAATGGGATCATAAATTTATTTATTTACATTTTGTCCCTCTATAATATGGTAGTCCCTATATTATACATCACCTTTATGTCCGTCTGTGCCTGTGTCACGTCTCACGATGAAACAGTAGGTACATGATATCCGATTGACATAAGATTGCCGATTTGCAGATTGCGTTTTAGGCAAATTGCTGATCGCTCGGCTCTCACACCACAGGTGTTTGAAATTTTGAACAGATGTCATGAAAGTGAAAATATAGGACTCTACTTACAGTAACACATTCTATAATTTAAAAAAATAGTTTTCTCGAAATTCGATTTTGAAGTCCAAAATTAACAATATTCGTGAATTTGTTTTAGCTGATTAAGACATTTAAAAAAAAACATGACAGTAGGGCTGTTCATGTGTGCTTTATTGACAACTTTGCAAAATTTCATATCGTTGGACGCTTCTTGGCCAAGCGAATAGCTATTTGCGTCCTGAAACCATCAAAATTACATGAAAGAAGCACACATATGTTTTAGCTGGAGGTTAGCGTAGGTGTGATTCGTCTCAGAAAGCGGCACTGCAACCACAAACAGAGGGGACGATATCTAAATCAGCATAGCGCTAATACAAAGTGCGGATAATATTATCGCCTCGTGCGTGCGTGAGCGCGTGATCACCACTTTCTTCGCTTCTCCACCACTTGATCCCGTATTCGTCCGGGTCGAAGAAGGCAGAGAAATTCGGCAGTAATTCACGTGCGGTGAAAACAACTTAGCACGGGAGATAGACACGTGCACCAATGTGACCTCCTCATTACCAAGTCGAGTCAAGTCGAGCCGAGGTGTGTAGTCAATCAACCTCAACCTTTTTAACGGTCACCAAGCGACGCAGGTTACAGCGATGACACTTGGAAGATTGTGAGACCGGTTACAAATTCGCCAACCATATTTGAATATACACTAGCAATTTATGATTATATAAATGTGAGCAGGAGTACTGATGTCAAGAAAGCCTAAATCTGCTTAATTTTAACCGGTTTTGTAAACTTGAACCATAGATAACTCAATGGGAGAGCGTAGAAAGAGAAGACTATAAGAATACCATCATCTGTCATTGTTTTTTCGCTGTTTTTTTTTTGCCATATGATTAGGCATACTTGGAAATGCTTACCCTTTTTTAGGGTGTCAACAGTTTAGAGAAAACGTGCACAATTCAAATTCTCAATAGCCATGCTTTCCTTAACAAAATAATTATATAATGTTGCTGAAATATTCTTAGATTTTTAGTTAAGTGTGGTTTTTATTTACTCTTCTGTTACTCAATTTTCACTTATTATTGTGTATGTATGTAATTATTTTATGATACTTCATCGTGTATTTAATGATTTATTTAACGTGTTTGTCGAGGACAAAGTTATACTCGCTTTTGTATTGTTTTAAATTGTGGTTAATGCGTGTTTTTAAATTGTTTACATTTAGTTATTAGACACTTGTGGGTTGTGAGACATCTGTTGCCAGAGATAAATAATTAAAACATATAGACCTTCACAACTATAAAGATAATGCATCACCGAGATTGTAAGCAGTTAAAAGTTCGTTGGCCAAACCATTGATGTCACTATCCTCTCCAACATCCATTGCATTACTGAGACAATAACAAGAAGAAAGTGCATTATCACTTTTAAATTTAAAAACGTCCAACAAGAACAACAAGCGAAAGCGAAATAACGGTTGATTGCAGTCTCCACTTCAATACCATGTTACAGTGACGAGAAGTGCACAATCATCAAGATAAAGATCAACTTCAACACATAGATCGATGATGGTAGTTTCACTCGACGCAGAACGTTTGTCTCGCCACGTTGTCCAATCGTTGTTTTGCTCACCTGATCTGATACCACAGGTTCAATATTTACAACTTCGGGAGGTCCCGGGTTAAAATCCCGTCGATACCGGCAATCCTGATTGAAGGGTTTTCCCTAGGTTTTCCTCAGTTGTTAATGCGAATGCAACGATTGAGCCCTCGGACATCCCTTCACAATTGTTCAATCCGCAACATACCTAGTTAGACACCTAAAGAAGGGCATAAATTGCACCCTGGGCAGGCTTCCCACGAAAACTTATGATACATTTTTCTGCCCCGAACTGTGGAACACCAATGTTGATATAGCTAGATCGTTCTTCCCCCAACTGTAGTATACACCGATGTTTACTAGTATGTTTTGCCTTTTAACAACTTTGTTCAGCTACAAATGTTAACAACTAATACTTTAACCTCACCGAAGTTAACAACTATTGTTCTGCTACAAATGTTAACAACTAATACTTTAACCTCACCGAAGTTAACAACTATTGTTCTGCTACAAATGTTAACAACTTTTGTTCTGTCTATACAGTTAAAGTACATCGATGTTAACTCGTGTTGTTCTGCCCCCATGTTAACAGTGTGTTGTTCTGCCCCGATGTTAACTAGTGTTGTTCTGCCCCGATGTTAACAGTGTGTTGTTTCTGCCCCGATGTTAACTCGTGTTGTTCTGCCCCCAGCTGGCCGCGGCCCAGGTGTTTCACGACGGAGGCCCCGACAGCAACGCGCTCGCCCCCCTCGAGCACAGAGGCGCTGGGCACCACGACAATGGTAACCACGAGGTTGGTCACCACCATCACCACACGCACATCGAGCGCCTGGACGTGCAGTGCGACAACACGGGGATGAAGATCACCATTGACTTTAGCGGCCCCTTCGGCGGGATCGTTTACAGCAAGGGACACTTCAAGAACCCCAAGTGCCGGTAAGTTGGCCACACTGTGTTCATATTTTGTCTTGCGGAGGAAATTGTCTTACCCTTGATTTAACTTTAGGGCTGGGCTTTGACAAATCATCCATAATCGATATTGCACGAACATTTTGATATCGATATATATCGGAATTTTATTGTCTTAGCAAAATTTGTTTTGAAGTAATTGAAACAAAAATCAAAATCGACTTACTAAATTATTAATAATGTGTGGATAAAGTCGCAAAAATGAATAACGATGCTTTCGTTCGTTCACTCGCGTTGGAAGACATATTTTGTAATAGTCGGGACGAATTTACTATTGGCTACCCGGCACCTCCACCAAAATGGATACATTCTTCTTGGGTATTATATCATCAACATGTCAAAAGTCCCATACTCGCTCTACGTTTTTATAAAAAATTAACCTTTTTCTAAAAAAAATTCTCTTTCAATATTTCGAATTTAAGTCTAAATATCGATTTTGAAAACATCCCGATATCGTACCGAAATATCGATATCTTTGTCTCGTCCTAATTTACTTTGATCCGCCCGGGTGTGCATCTGACCATAACAAAATGATAATAATATATGCTCAAAAAACAAAACATGTTTGGTCGAAAATTGTAACAAAATAAAAATTAGCATTTTAAGTTTTTTTGTTGTTTTAGTTGAGTTTTTTTTTGTATTTATTGTTTAAGTCTTAGTCATTGGTAGAATTAGGAACGCGAATAAGAAGAATGAAGTCATCTTTCGAGAAAAGTGGCATTCTCTTTTACCTATTTGCCATAACAACTTAATTGTTATGATTAAGTAAAGGAAAAAATGCTCTTTCCTAGTAATTAATATTTGATTATGGACATTAGTCATGTTATTATGACTCATCAGCCTTAATAGGTTAATCCACAGTAGAAATGAAACCGGCATTCAATATCATGCTAATTAAGAGGCCTTGTCTTAGTCCAGGGTTTAACCAATCTTCTATGGTCATTAAAATAATATTAATACATTTTCTTCAATTCGCATTAGTTTAATAACATAGTTGTTGTTATTCTCTATCTTTAAACATATACGTATAATTGCAATTATTTTTTACATTTGCTGTTAGTAAATTAAATTTTTATTTGACGGCAGGCCAAATTACATTGGATTTCCGCAGGGGTCCAGCGTACTAATCAACAAACTACAATTGTTACATTAATTCAATAACAAATCTGACACCAATGAAGGAAATTCATGGTTTGAACATTGTTGTAAAGATTATGACGCAAAATGATGATTGTAATTTTATCAGCATCAAAGTGTGCAATTTATACTGATTAGTACGCTGAACCCATGTGGTCATCTAATACTGATTGGCTAGCCATTGATAAATAAAGGTTAAATTCACTTTGATCAATAGAAAAATCTTGTTAACGAATGCATCCCATTATTCGTAATAGGTAAACTATACTTCTAAAATGATGTAAATATGAACGACTCACACTCTCTGAAATTCGTATTGTTACGTTTAGTAATTATTGTATTTAGTAATAAGGATAATTGAACGTGCCATATAATAACTAGACAAATACAAATTTGTATAACATCCCCTTCTAAATTCAATTGTTGTATGTCCAACATTATTAGTGGAAACTCAGTGAAGTAAATTAGGATTATTAATGGTAGGCCTATGTATGCCTCTTGAAGATTCAGTGAATGCTTATGCAATCGTTTTCTTGAAGATTACACCATTCAAGCTAGTAAAAGTTAAGTGGACATTTATCAAGCAAGTGTAAGACTAAGAGTAAATCCAAGGCCATGCTTCTTGATGGTCTAAAGCTGTGAGAAAAGTAATTTCATCACAGTTATCCAACTAGGCTTATCGCATTATTCCGAGTACTCCCTCCCGCACAAGAACAACTTTCCGTTTCGAAGGAAATTTTGTGTACCGTAAATCATCAGTCCGCCGACAAACCAATCAGATCGCCTAGTTGCAGCGTGCGAGTGAAGTGGAAGGGAAGGTATGTGGAGATGGATGAGGTGACCTATTGACTTCGTCCGGCCAGTTTACCTTGGCTTCCAAGGCCGTGGGCACCGTTACGCATACTCGCCGCTGGCACCCGGTCAATGGGAACTGTACATGCAGCCAGCAGCAGGTGCCATCTGCTTATGTAACGAGCGCTCATAGAGACTGAATGACCTTCAACTATGCGCAAGACAATCATACGTCTAGCAGCACTTTGAAAATATCGAGGTCCGGTTTATAAACGGTTGTGATTGTAATGAGTATGTGAAATCACGAAGTTTACGTTTTCTAATTTTTAAGCTGTGTGGATGTGAAATAAGGTTCAAAATGTATTCTTACTATGTATATCTTGGTAGGAAAGGAGATGAGGCCCGTGCTGGACATAGCCATTATCCAGCCTCAAGTAGGAGGGGTTGGGGGGGGGCCCTTTCATGGAGAAAACTTACTCCCATTACAACATAAGCAACATAAGGGTTGATCTGGGATAAATGAATTATCGGTTGCCTCTAACGATCGGCAGAGATATACCCTCAAATGTATCCAAATGCGGTTTATAATAGGCCTTATTCTTTGATGCATTTCCAGAAAATATAAGTTTTAAATTAGTCTTTAAATTTGCAAAATATAGGTAAAAGGAATTATTGAAAATAGTAATTCTAATACTTCTAATATTTCTTATTGTCACGATTATGATTATGCTAATGATAATGATATTGACAAATCATGATTTATGATAAATAACTTTAATGATAATTTATTATGATTGATTTCCATGAAAACCACATTATAAGATTACATACTGCAAAGAAAGGCCTTGACATGGCATTAACATGTTTAATTACATTGCCGGCAACATGAAATTCATATCGTGCATTCTGCACGATAATAACCGTGAGTGGAGTAGACAGTTTGCCATAAGTTTCAGCCGTTTTGAAGATCACGATATCTTCAGAAGCGTAAAGATAAATCCCCCACATTAAGTTGTCAGGCATTTAGCTATCACATTTGACAGTAATAATAGACTAGATGCTCCTAGACACTCCCAAGTAGCCTATAATATCCAGACAGACATTATATCACCTTGAGCCAAAGCATGTACAACTCATTTATGTGATCTCTTTTAATACCACAGAGCTGGGTATGGGAATTCATCGCTTTGGTAATAAATTATTTCAATCGTAATTTTGGCTTCTATTGTCGATCGTAAATAAAACTGTCCTGAAAGTGTAAAGTAAGAATCAAATTTCATAACAGGAGTACTAAAGTAAACACATACGACTGACTAAAATACACCAATCAAATGTGTGTATTATTGATGTACAACTTAGTGATATTATACGAGGCTCCAACAAAGGATGAGGCTCTTGTTTAATTCTGGTTACCGGTAAGATGGTATGATGGAATTTCCAGGGTTCCTTTAGTCAATTTCGGTTATAATGTTCGAAAAAGTAATATTAAATTATAAATTATCTCTCTTAGGCATTCTCTCTAAACTGCACTCACACATCATCTATATGGGTAAATTGCCTCTGTAGAGTCGAGACATTTGCTATTGGTTGACACGGCTTTTTCATTACTTCATTTTTTTAAATTTGCATATTTAAAAAAATTAAGCAATGTTTTTGTAGTAATATCGAATATAATTGAAAATGTAAAAACAATCTTTCTCAAACTGTAAATAAAAACAACAATTTCAAACCCGTTCAGAGCTATATTTTGTAAGAATTTCTATATATTTTTGAAATCTAGCTAAAAAATATTATTCTTGAATCTTGAACGCATAGTTGCATTTCCCAAAAGTGCACGTATACAGTTCCTTGTGGTTCTCAGTAAATCAATTCAAGTGCACTTGGAGGCGGAGGTAGTTACAAAGTGGCACCTAGATGGAAACTAAAAGGTTAACTCACAGCAGATGGCAAAGCATGTTTGGAAGATGTCACACGACGGTTTTAATAGGTTACAACTTTTACAAACATATTGCCTGACAGCTTTAAATGATGGATGCGCACATTAGGGGAACATTGTTGGTTGCCGCAATATTTCTTACAGACACGCGATAAAACGTGATTTGACTATTTGTGTCTGGAAGCGCTTTATTAAGGTAAACAGTGACATAACTATGTTATCCAATTAGGAGTGATAGGATATTTAATATCAAGGACGTGGATTGAGAGGGAATCTTCCTATGAACTTTAAGACATTTCCACACTTCGTAACTCATTTTCTGTTGCTTCACTTGGTTGTTCAATATGATCACAACGTTGTTGAAACTGACATTGTAAGAAATTCCAGTTTCTACTCCAATGTTACCTGACTTGGTGTTAAGTCGTGAGAAACACATCACTGCATCAACAACAAATCATCACACATCTACTGTTAACACGACCAAAAGCTCGGCTCGCCGCTTGTATTTCTCATAATGGGCGTGCACTAACTATTCTTAGGCTAGACGGTGACAGCTGTTTCATGTCTCGACTAACTCACTCTTAATTAATCTTCAAACAGATTGTAACTCATTTCCATAATCCCCCTCAATAAACGTTTCATCTAAAAAGTATCATTTTTTATCATCAATTCTAATGTCAATAATCATTAATCAGCCTCACTTTCGTTATTGGATGAGCGTAGCGAGGCGTTAGCGAGGTGAAGCGAAGACTTCAATTTTTCAATTTCACTGACCCCCCAAAAAAATTTAGCTCGGTGTTTATTTTTTATTATTTTTTTCCGTCTGTTTGTTCGTCTCGATTCCGGGCAAACCGCATAATATGCCATCTTTATGAAAATTTGACCGGACCCTCCTTTTCTCTGAACTAGAGGTGTTTTGTTTTTGGTACAATCGAAGAAATATTCTCATGATATCGTACTTTTACGGATTTTTTCGATTTTTAGTGCGATATTTTCGTGACATTTGGGCCGATTCTGACCACCAACGGGTGGGGCTTAGGAACGTTCATATTTCACATGGACATTACGATTTATGGTGATGTAGTACCTTTTGAAAGAAAAAGTTGAAAAATTTAGCTAGAATCCATAGAAATAAAGGTTTTAATATTAGTTTTTCAATTTTTAGTGCGATATTTTCGTCACATTTGGGCCGATTCTGACCAAACGGGTAGGGCTACAACGTTCAGATTTCACATGGACATTAAGGTTATGGTGATGTAGTACCTTTTGAAAGAAAAAGTTGAAAAAATTAGTCAGAATCTACAGAAATAAAGGTTTTAATATGAGTTTTTTGAAGTTTATAATACCAATTAACAACAATAGAAACTTGACAACAATCACCTCCACAATGCATTCAAAAAGCACTTGCAAAGGAAAAGTGCAAACAAACGCACAAAACGCAAAAAAAACTTACAAAAAAAAACGCTCATCCATCAACGCGGCGGGACTTTAGCGTTTTCCTAGTATGTAATAATGTTTTGTTATAATATATGTTGTTAGTTTCAATATGTTTAACTATTTTGTAGTCAATTCGACAACTCATAAATCATTATACAAATTAGAAAGCGAATATCCCCAATAAGCATCAATTTTCTGTTCGTCCATACGCCCAGCTGTGCGTGTGTCACGTCTCACGATAAAAGCGAACACGACATCCGATCGAAATGCGTTTTAGTATTGACATTACACTTGAACAAAGCTGATACAAACGTTTGTGGTGACCTTGGGATCAAGAGGCGCGGCTAGAATTAAAAATATACATTGTACCGTACCCGGCACCTCCACCAAATTTTTGCGATTTTATTTTATTAACTGTGTGTTCGTCTTTAACAATTCTGTGGATTAATTTAGTAATTCACTCCGTATTTATGGTACCACACTCCCGTATCCGTACATGTCATTTTAAGAATAGTACTAATTATTGGTATTTTAACGACTATAATTATTAGTACATTACATTGTATGTTTAAATATAATTTGTATGTTGTACTGTGTTTATACATTATATTCAAGATAGATAAACATAATTTTTTAATAAACATAAAACATAACTTACATAACACATAACACAACACCACAACACACACACATAACCGCAATACATAATATTTTTAAATTTAAAATGGGATCAATGCTGTATATTCAAGAATGTATACATAAATACAAACCGACATCGCAGATATAATAATAACAATCTGTGCCGATAGTTGAACTTCTTGTAAGCAACCAATGGTGCGGTAACCAACGTATAGGCCCGCAAGAGAAGTGTGGCATCCGTGGTTCACAGGTCATTGGGGTGTAAGCATAAAAAAATCTTCCACTTCACATTGCATGTTCTAAATCTTACCATCCAGCATACGATATTATAAAATGGTAGCTACCTTCATCTTTAGAGCTTTCAGCTGTATCACTCAGTAAAAATAGTGTTTTTTTATTCGGACGCGTTAAGTCTTTTATTGGACGTTGTTCATTGAGCTGCAGTCCTCTCGTTATTGAGCAATACAATTTTAACATGAATAGGTATGCGAATAATAATTCACTAGAGTTTTATCGACGCAAAAGAGGGTTGGACATAAAGAATAAAATATAACACCAGACAACAACAATGATATTGTTGATGATCAATTTCCTTTCAATTTACAATTCCAACTATACGACTCACTAAAGGCAGCAAGGCTTAAAAAGCATATAGTTAGTGCTATATATTATTCCAATAAAAATAGTCAGTGCTATTTTGATTGTCTTTGAATTAGCCTGCATTTGTCTATGTGAAGATAATATATCTATATACGAAGAACGATCAGGCTGAAACGATCTCCCTCCAGCCGATCTCCGGTAAGAGATTAACTTGCGGAAACCCTAGCCACGATCATGCCCGGAAGTATTGCACTTAGTTCCTTGGGTTATCTTGAGTCTACAAGTTGTAATTTGATTTGAAAACCGCATAACCACGCGGGCAATAATTTGGTTCTGGTTGCTTTAACATCCGGTAGAGCCACATTGAAATTACTTACACTCTTATTTGTCGTGTTTGATATCGCTATCAGTTTTCCCGATCAAAGGAATATTACAAATTGTTGTGTATAGTAATACAGCCCTATAGGTAATTCAAAACGATTGTCTACTAGACTTTCTCGCATCTGACAATCAGTCACTACATTTCAACGGATGTTTTCAAAACTTAAAGGTAGTCTGGAATTGAAAATATGTTTAAAAAAGTTATAGAGATCATTACAAAATTGACCGAGTCGAAATCGCCTTGAAAATTGAAATCAAAGGTTTATTTCTGAAAATATGTGCTCCGCATTTGTAAAGATTTCAGCGCGAGACGGGAGATGCAGTGCGTCGGACAATCTTAAAGCCGCTGCAGCTCACGAACTCATGTGACATTCGACATTTGTGAGACATTCGTGTTCGTTTAGTAATTTGTATGTAGTTATTTCCACGAGAAAGAAATGATTTTTATCTACAGTTACCATAATTTTTTTATACCTATCAGTAAACCTTGGATTTGTTCACTCTTCGAAGAGCGGTAATTGCTCCTTTGAAAAATCAAATATTTATAGTTATAATTATCATCTTGTGTCTATATTAACATATACCTGCATACACATCTACGCTACAATAGCACCAACTTGTTTATACATCCGAATGAATGTAGTAACACAACTCTGCCGCTTGAGGGCTATAGCAACAATATTGCATATGAGAAGACATTTGTGCAACTCAACCTGACACAAGGTGTTTTCAGGATATACTTGACAATTATTACAAACAGGAAACCTTCAGACTGTCAGCATTGTGACTTGAAGATCCCGACCTCATGATGACGTCATCGCTATATAGCAGTGGCCACTAGAACCATCAAGTGCACAGTGCACTCAACGCGGGAACAAGAGAGGTTCAATACCATGTTGTTTAGTTTGTCATCACCTTCAACATTGCGTACGGAATACGAATTATTATATTAACACGTCACGTGTGATACTGTCGTGGGTAGTGGAAAGAAAACAGGAAGAAATTAAACACGACGGGTTACGGTTGCGTAAGAATGATTTGTGTGCCGGATAATATAAAATGTGTCATATCACGTAACATACGTGCGAAACTGATCGTGAAACGTGAATAGTAAAAGTGAGATATAAAAGGCAGTAAAAGAAGACACTAATTTAATTCTTGTACTTAGAAAGATACCGGATCTCGTTTGGAGAAAGATGGAGTAGTTGTTTTACATTAAGCGTCTGACAACATTAACACTTCGTTAGTCAACGCATGGACCACCAACAAACGCTGTTCAGTATTAGTGAGGGACACCTTAAATCAGGAATTTGCTGGTTCAATCATGCAACACTTCGACACACCTATAAACACATAAACACAGAGCAAACAATGAACTGTATATTTAAGTTAGTCTTAGGAATGCCATTCAATATTCCTCCACTCGAGTTCCACGGATTCTACAAATGCTCGCGGCTGGAGCGTGTCTTGGTTGGTGTTTCCCATTTAAAAAATCGGCTTAAGGCTATTCGACCGCGTTTTTCTATTTTCCAAGATATGCTACCAAGGCAAAACATAGTTAATGGCTTTGAAACCTGGCTATTTTAGAAAATCAAAAATATTTTTTTCAAATTTTTCTGATCCGGTACACGGCCAATATAGCCATCTCAAAATAATTTCAAACTTCAATTAAGGCATATCATTCAACGTAGGGTGTTGTGTTTTTGTGACATTCATTTTCAACTGTTTTTCTATGGACTGACTGAGAGAAAAAAGATTTATTTTAACAACTGTCTTTCCTGCGAATTTTTTCGTTTGGCGGTATTTTTTTACCGATTTGTACCGCCAAACGAAAAAATTCGCAGGAAAGACAATTGTTGAAAAAAATCTTTTTTCTCTCAGTCAGTCCATAGAAAAACAGTTGAAAATGAATGTCACAAAAACACAACACCCTACGTTGAATGGTGTGCCTTGGCGAATTGAAGTTGGAAATTATTTTGAGGTGGCTATATTGGTCGTGTACCGGATCAGAAAAATTTGAATAAAATATTTTTGATTTTCTAAAATAGTCAGGTTTCAAAGCCATTCACTATATTTTGACTTGGTAGCATATTTTGGAAAATAGAAAAACGCGGTCGAATAGCCGTCAATGGCGCCAGTGCCGTAAGGGCTGGCTTTGTCTGCTTTGAATTAGAGTCCCCCACCGAAAATCAGTTATGTATAACTGAGTGAATATATAGGCCCTTCATAAGAATTAATTAATTAATTAACTAACTAATTAAATAGAGCAACCTGGTAAGAATATTTTTGATTGGTTGATGAGTGAGCATGCACTTGAGTTGAAGTTCCCTTTCAAATGCCTGGATCTTCGGACTATTGATGGTTTAAGATAAGA
Organism: Sweltsa coloradensis; assembly: GCA_024449915.1. Taxonomy (NCBI): domain Eukaryota; kingdom Metazoa; phylum Arthropoda; class Insecta; order Plecoptera; family Chloroperlidae; genus Sweltsa; species Sweltsa coloradensis. The sequence goes on from JAMZAV010000802.1 coordinate 199,018, forward strand.
GTTATCAATGGTCTAATTTATGTTAGAGGTTTTACGACACACAGCAACAGCAATAAATAACTAAAATGATATCATATTAATGTTTAATTATAATGCACAGAGCAATGTGAACCACAATTTCTTCGAAATACTCTCTAATGTATGGCATTGTAATAATCTGTAACATACTGTTATATATATATATGTATGTTATATATATGCAGACATTGTATTTTCGGGTAGTCCGTGTGGTTTTTATTATTAGTTCCAACGTTTCGGGCAGTTCTCCCCTGCCCATCTTCAAGGAAATTTAAAACATTAAACAATATCAAAACAAACAAAACCTTACTTCTTAACAAACACTGCAACTGGATACAAAGACAAAACCAAAAAGCTTAGAAAACATAGGTACTAATGACAACATAAAGGCCGTCCACCTCCGACAACAAGAGTTGACAAGAGGAAGAAAACTCAACAAGAACCCCTTGAGCCATCTACTCGTACGCTGAGGTCATCTAAAAAGTAATAGAGTGTGTTGATGTCTTCACAGTTTTTTTAAAATATCTGGATGTTCATAATATGTTGTCATTAGTACCTATGTTTTCTAAGCTTTTTGGTTTTGTCTTTGTATCCAGTTGCAGTGTTTGTTAAGAAGTAAGGTTTTGTTTGTTTTGATATTGTTTAATGTTTTAAATTTCCTTGAAGATGGGCAGGGAGAACTGCCCGAAACGTTGGAACTAATAATAAAACCACACGGACTACCCGAAAATACAATGTCTGCATATTCAATCCGTGAAAGTCTGCGATATAACATATATGTTCTGTTGTAGGCTTTCGTGATTCATGGTTTATGTTAAGTTATACTTTACGGAAATAATCACGCTTTATTGGATGTTTAAAACAAATATTTAATTAAAACTTCAACGTTTCAGAAGACTAGGCTTCCATTTTCAAGAAGAGTTGGTATAAAACAATAAAAAACAAAACATCAGCAACACAAAAATATAAACAAACTTAACCGCCTTACAAAGGCAAACCAAAATAGTAAGTACAAAGCAAATCAGGTGCAGTGAAAACTTTTTAACCACATCACTGTGCTAAGCGCTTTGCTTGACTTCTAGTCACCCTTCTCACAGGCTGATTCTGTTCTTCAACTGATGTTGTAGAATTGCTGGAAATTGTAGGACTTAAATGTTGACTTCTTGTCAACATTCTTGTAGGAGGATTCTGGTCAACTGTTGGTACGACTCTTGGACCATGTGTATCCAGCGCAGAGTCTGGATTATCTGTTTTATGGTTTTCAGGCACCAATCTATTTGCCAAAACAGGCTTCCAAGACTGGGCCAGACGTTTGCCATCATCTCGCTTGTTCAAGTTATGAGGGCGTTTTTCAATTTCTACTGCCTCTCTGACGATACGGCTAGTCAGATGGCTGATCATGGCAAGAGACCTCATTCCTTCAAAGTCTATCGAATGACCCTTTTTTTTTGACATGTTGCGCCAAAGCAGAAGTGGTTTCCAGCTTGTTGACTGCAAGCATGTGTTCTTGTAGGCGCATTGACATGTTTCGCCCTGTCTGGCCAATATAAGTCTGGGAACAGTCTGCACATGGGATCTCGTAGACGCCCCAACCCTCCAAAGGTATCTTATCTTTAGGACCACCAATCATTTTACCCAGGGTCCTGTCTGTTGAAAAAACCGTCTTGATGTTTTCTTGAGCTAGTATATGGCCGATCCGGTCTGTTGTCCCTCTCACATAAGGCAAATATGCAGTAGCTCTTGGTTGAACTGATGGCTCGACGTCTACTGAAGCAAGTTGTATTTCCGCTCTTGTTTTTCTATTCCAAGCCTTGTAAAAACAACCGGTTTGGAAAGCCATTACTAAGCAGTGCTCCACGTAAGGCAGAACCTTCTTCTTCCAAATGTTCAACGTCGGTTATTCGTCGCGAACGTGTAGCCAAAGTAAAAGCTATTGAACGAAGTTGTGACGGGTGATGATGTGAAGAGGCCTGCAAATACCTATTGGTATGAGTTGGCTTCCTGTACACAGTATGACCTAGGCGCCCATCAGGTCTCCGGATTATTAAAGTGTCAAGAAATGGCAATTTTCCATCTACTTCAACCTCCATTGTAAATTGAATGTCAGGATGTACAGAGTTAAGATGATCCAAAAAACTAGGTAGCTCTTCTTCGCCATGTTGCCAAATGGCAAAATAGTCATCGACGTATCGCAGGAAAACTCTTGGTTTATGTATGGATGACTCAAGGGCTCGGGTCTCGAAATCTTCCATGTACAAGTTTGCAACAACTGGTGAGAGTGGAGAGCCCATCGGTGCACCCTTTACTTGTTTAAAGAATTGTCCTTCATAATAAAATAAGTAGAAGACATACAATGTTGAGACAAGGTGACAATGTGTTTCGAGATTGGGTACTTTTTCGCAATTATTTTCATGGCTTCATCTACTGGTACCTTTGTGAACAGGGATACTACGTCGAAACTTACAAGTATATCTCCTGGATCTAATGTTATATTCTCCAGTAGACTTATGAAGTGGACTGAGTTTTTAACGTACGATTTTGCATCTTCTGTAAAAGGCTGTAAGCAATTGGCAAGATGCTTTGCCAGAGCCAGGACCCTGGGTAAAATGATTGGTGGTCCTAAAGATAAGATACCTTTGGAGGGTTGGGGCGTCTACGAGATCCCATGTGCAGACTGTTCCCAGACTTATATTGGCCAGACAGGGCGAACATGTCAATGCGCCTACAAGAACACATGCTTGCAGTCAACAAGCTGGAAACCACTTCTGCTTTGGCGCAACATGTCAAGAAAAAGGTCATTTGATAGACTTTGAAGGAATGAGGTCTCTTGCCATGATCAGCCATTTTGACTAGCCGTATCGTCAGAGAGACAGTAGAAATTGAAAAACGCCCTCATAACTTGAACAAGCGAGATGATGGCAAACGTCTGGCCCAGTCTTGGAAGCCTGTTTTGGCAAATAGATTGGTGCCTGAAAACCATAAAACAGATATCCAGACTCTGCGCTGGATACACATGGTCCAAGAGTCGTACCAACAGTTGACCAGAATCCTCCTACAAGAATGTTGACAAGAAGTCAACATTTAAGTCCCTACAATTTCCAGCAATTCTACAACATCAGTTGAAGAACAGAATCAGCCTGTGAGAAGGGTGACTAGAAGTCAAGCAAAGCGCTTAGCACAGTGATGTGGTTAAAAAGTTTTCACTGCACCTGATTTGCTTTTGTACTTACTATTTGGTTTGCCTTTGTAAGGCGGTTAAGTTTGTTTATATTTTTTGTGTTGCTGATGTTTTTTTTATTGTTTTATACCAACTCTTCTTGAAAATGGAAGCCTAGTCTTCTGAAACGTTGAAGTTTTTATTAAATATTTGTTTTAAACATCCAATAAAGCGTGATTATTTCCGTAAAGTATAACTTAACATATGTATATATATATATATATATATATATATATATATATATATGTTATATCGCAGACTTTCACGGATTGAATATGCAGACATTGTATTTTCGGGTAGTCCGTGTGGTTTTATAATAAAAACACGGACTACCCGAAAATACAATGTCTGCATATATATATATATTTATTGTAAAGAACGGATATTCAGAACTATTATTTTAAAGAGCAAAATTATTTTAGTTGAAGCGTGGTAATAGTTTAATAAATATGCATTTTAGAGGAATAATTGTGCCACTTTCTATTCGTCCACCTTACTTCTAAGAGAATCTGGGCAGGCTTGAAGCACGTGGTAGGTAACATCAACAGGAAACCTTCTCACGAAGTACACCACGTGTACTTGTTGATAAAACACTTTACACATTACTATGCCACTGAGGTTTGGTGTAATTTTAACAACCAATAGTCGAACACCTTTTATAGCTTTACTTCGAACGGGGATTGAATCCAGAACCTGAAGCTTTTCTTATCATAGAGATACCATTAGCAGTATGGTATCTCAATGTTTCTTATCGATTCTCTTGTGAACTAAGCTGTTGTAGCGTAGAATACAATAAACTAGGATATATTTAACCATAGCCTTAGCCTGAAGGAGGGTCTGCATTAGTTACTCAGACTGCATTTTTAAGAATATTGCTATATAAAAGAACAAGATTTACCATAAAGATAACTAATGCTTGAAGACCCCGCAATCAGTTTAATATACGGTTTATAGTATTGGGGAGTACCATAAAGAGGTATATGACATTTTCAGTATACAGCCTCTCCAAGTCGTCATTATATGATGACCAGCAAGATTATTGGTTATGTAATTAATACTTGGAATGACCATGGTGTGGGTATCTGTGAAAACACAATTACGCATAAATTTGGCAAGATCAACATCGTTCAACACATGAATGCATTCCCTCCACACATTCCGCAAACACATTGTTTCTTCATTGCCATCCTCGTCCGCCGAGAAAGTGATTCCTCTGCTGGTAAATGTCAAGGATACTTCACTCCTGCCAGAGGGGCTAGCCTTGCCTGATCTGTAACCTTACCGCGACATCCGCTTGGGTATCACAGAAAACGTTTTTATTTATTATTTATGCTACCGTGCCAACTTTGAAGAGATGTATATATGAAAGTTTTATTTTTATGTTTTTTTTCGCAAAGACACAGGTGCCATGTCAAGAAACTTGATACCTCTAAGCTACAGCATTCGTCTGGTAATGTAATGTGTAAGAAAGCGAGTTTTTTTTGGTAGGGGTTATTTTTCACAAGTTGATGACATCTGTCGCGTACAGCAAGATTATAATTTGAGTCCAAGAATATTTATTATAATTCTGAAACCAGTTTCTTTATCTGATAGTTATAACAAATGTTTTATAGAAGTAACAGTGATAATAAATTCACGCTGCCATAAACTCAACTTAAAATACATCACCCATAGCGTAATAAATAAAATATACGGTCTTTTTAAATACATGTTGATAAATGGTAAATATATACGTAAATAAACTAATATTCATTTTCCCCAAAACATTAACAAATTTGATAATTAAAACATTAATAATGTTTAAACAAATTATTTAAAAAAAAAACATTTAGTTGCAAGTATTTGTTTGTAAATTTAAATTCAAAGGGGTTGCACGACCCGGCTGAATTAATAAATGGTTTGATAACTGAATACAAAAACCAACAACACCAAAAGCAGTCTCGCGGGGTTCATGTCTTGTGAATGCGGAGCTGGAAAGGTTCATCAACGTTCTCAAGATTGTATTTTCATCTGGGCCTTTTCAGACATTTTACATTTTAATTATATCAATGTATTTAACAACATAAAATATGAAGTTTCCATCAAATAATTATGTTCCATAGTTAGAGAATCGTTGATTCCGTTTTACTCTTTCTTTATAAAATAACACACCTTAATCCAAGGTTATCTAAAAAATTTGTTTACATCTGAATGATTCCGTCTGAAGACAACACACTGTGAGACGGCTTGTCCAAGCAGCGTTGGTGGAGGTGCCGGGTCAGAACGACGAGTAACTAGAAACTAGTAAACCTTGATCTCCATGCCTACCACCGCTATTCTGAGCGAGTTGCCTTCATTTTCCTCAGTCATTAGGTAAATTTCAATAATGAATTCCGCATTGAAACATTATTTAGTTTCCTATTTATTAAATTACGTTGTTTCCTTGGTACAAGTGCTCACTATATTCAGCACATATTCGGGATATAGAACGGTTTAAATATACAAATATAACGCAGTAACCAAATATAGAGCTTTGTTGTTTGTTGAAAACCCCGCCACCCATTAATGTATTATTTAATATCTTACCATCGACAATAATTGTTTGACAACTGTATGTATACGCCGTTAGACACGAGATGAGTGATAACAAGCGTTGGTAGGCCTATATCTTGATAATACCCAGGTTTAATGACGAAATGATAACGAAATTTACTTTTACAATCAGTACTTTCCTCGTTTTACGAAATCTACTCCGATTTCACCAGGTACATAATTTATTTTGGTCTGATTGACTTGAACTCAGCTTTGACTGATCCGCGGAGCGAAAGAAAGACTTCTTTCCCCTCTGGGGTTGGAAGCTGATAATATGAGCCCAGAAACGTCCTTTGACTGGATAGTCAGGGGCTCGTTGCAGTTTAATTTAGAAATGTAATTCGTGTTATTGGTAAAGTTAAAATTTACTAACCCCACCCTTGTTTAGTAAAGTATTGAACACTTTTGATATACAAGCACCCATTAACTTACACTCACAAAACATTAATTTGTCTGGTAGACCTCTCTACGCCTACACGGCAAGCACCCATTAACTTCACACCAGACTCGCAAATCTTCGACCCACCTAAGTTTACACGTGCTTCCACCAAGGTCGCCAACACAATTAATTATTTCTCGGACCCGGCGCGGACACAGGACGGTCCCACGATTTAAATAATTCTTTGGAGTCGAGGCAGACGATCGTGTGTTCGGTGTTTCGTCAGCCTCATACTCGTGCGGCTTCAGTCGCGTCATTGGGGTCAGAGGTCGGCTTGGATAATAGGTAACCGATTGCGCACAAAATAATCAATTACTTGCAAATTTATTAGTCTCATAGCTTCTGTGGTTGTATAACGCAATCGACGGCAGTTGTTTTAAATACTAGGAAAACGCTAAAGTCCCGCCGCGTTGATGGATGAGCTTTTTTAAAGTTTTTTTAGTTTGCGTAGGATATCTTTACTTTTGCAAGTGCTTTGTTTCGCTGCCTACGCATTGTAGGTGATTGCTGTCACGTTTCTATTGTTTCTTGTCAATTGGTATTATTTACCATAAAAAACTTACATTAAAAGCTTTATTTCTATGGATTCTGGCTAACTTTTTCAACTTTTTCTTTCAAAAGGTACTACTTCACCATAACCTTAATGTCCATGTAAAATATGAACGTTGTAGCCCCACCCGTTTGGTCAGAATTGGCCCAAATGGCACGAAAATATCGCACAAAAAATCAAAAAACTTATATCAAAGCTTTATTTCTATAGATTCTGGCTAACTTTTTTAACTTTTTCTTTCAAAAGGTACTACATCACCATAACCTTAATGTCCATGTATAATATGAACGTTGTAGCCCAACCCGTTTGGTCAGAATTGGCCCAAATGGCACGAAAATATCGCACAAAAAATCGAAAAAAAATCGTAAAAGTACGATATTCATGAGTAATATTTCTTCGATTGTACCCAAAAACGTGGCAAGTCTAAGTTCAGAGATTTCGAAGGTCCTGTCAAATTTTCATCAAGATCGCATTTTGCCGTTTGCCCGGTAGAGAGAAAAAACAGACAAAAAAACAAACAAAAAAACAAAAAAACAAAAAAACAAAAAAACAAAAAAAAAAAACACCCGAGCTAAATTTTTTGGGGGTCAGTGAAATTGAAGTCTTCGCTTCGCTCATCCAATTATGTAAATAAAAAACATATCTGTTTTTTTATGTGACGAATATGTCATATTGACTTCAAGAATCCAAACCCAACATGAGTAATACTAATGTTATCCAATAACCATACTTCAACTCGTAGTACCTGTTTTCAGAACTCAACAGAATCATATTAGAATATACTGATAAAATTGAACAGTATTAATATAATTAAAGTGTAAACTCATAATTTGAAAACAACTGATATTTATATAAATATGTATCCACTGACAAGTACTCAGGAAGGTGATGTCCCGATTCGTCACACAAAATCGTCAAATCGCTAAAAAAAAAAATAGCAACTTTTATGGACTTTTTGAAGACTATGTAGGGCTATGTACGAGAAATACGTGTTAAGTAATCGGACGGAGGGTGAACACATAGCAGGACGACGACGTTTTTTCTGTGTATTTAAAAAAATAGACGCCGAGAGTCCGCACCCAAGGATTCAACAAATTTAACGTATTGTTATTGATTCTTATTGCGGTTGAAGTTCATATTATAGTAAACCCTAATAAATAATGTTTCTGTTATGGTGTATGTGGAGTACGTGAACAATGAAAATCGTTAAATTAATCCATACTATTGTTGTTCTGTTTAGATACGTGAAGGCCGGGGGCACAAAGTCTTCCTATTCGTTCGTGATTCCCCTCAAGGATTGCGGCTCGAAACCTTCAGGGGGATTCGGACAAACCGTGGACAACACACTCGTCATCCAGTCAGACGATACTGTCCAGGTACGTACGATAAACATACACTAAACACGTCACGATTGTATAGTTTATTTTTGATTAGTTCAATTCAATTGAATGGAATTAAAATCAAATCAATTCGATGTTTTATAATTTCTCGTGTGGCTTACAAGGCTAACATTGTATTTTGGAGTTAGGGTGTGAAGGGATCTATATTATTTGTTGTTGAACTTCACCCAAAATATTGTAATCGAATGTTTGAACATAGAAAACCACTTACTTTGCAGGAAATCTGGGACGCAGCCCGGAAAATCTCGTGCGCAACGTCCTCGCGCAAGGAGAAGACCGTCATCTTTAAACCCTTCGTCGTCGACATGTTGGAAGTGGTGACTGTCCCCGTAGCAACAGGGTCCGTTGACTGCTGGATGGACATCCAACGTGGCGAGTTTCCCAATGTAAGTCTAGTGTTAACACAAGAACACCCTTTACAGACGTGTCTTTTAAATCTGTTGCAATCCAGATTTATTTAGATGACAACCGTCAAATATTCACAAATTGGCTTTCCAAAAAAATCAGCTAAAAAAACATCTCAAAACAGACTAGTCATAACAAAATGTAAAGAAATAGTTGAAAATAATTGCAAAAGTTATGATATACGTTTTTGGCTATCAGTAGAGTGGCACCATCTTGGTGTCAGTTTGACCTCGAACAGTAGATTTAATCTAGTTTGTAATTTTTACCGCAGTGTTAAAATATACAATTGAAAACGGACTAATAAATTGAAAATCTATCCTTACCCATTAATAACTCAAATAAGTAGGCATCGATAATATCTTTGATATAAAATGTTGTTCGCTAGTAATCTGAAGGTGAAGGTTGTTGCTGTGATATCGTCAGGTTAAGCAGAAGCTGATGTGTAACCCAGACAGATCGGGTCTCTTTCATATCGTATACTATGTCACCAGACGGCGCCCATACAAGAAATCATCAAGATCGGTGAGACCCTGACGATCCTCGTCTACATCAAGGACAACGACAGCGAGTACGACATCAGGGTGCGAGATTGTTGGGCCTATGACGGCGAGGACTACGATAGTGCCGACACTCACAAGCTACAGTTGACCGACGAAGAGGGTTGTCCCAGGTAGGTGGCACGAGGTCTATCGAGACGATAGTTGTAATACCCGTGTTGAAGTGCTCATTATACAACACTTTCTTAAACCGATACCAAGGAGTAAGCTGTTTTACTTCTAATAAAAAGCAGACAGAGGTTACATTTTAGAGTTAAATAGATGAAATGGGATACTTCTAAAACTAAGGCTATTGTATCACCCTCTAACAGATTTTTAGAAAGTCAAAGAAAGATGACTAAAACCTTTTTTTGTGGAACGTAACATCCCTGCCAGCCATTATATGCAAATTTTGGGAGAAAAGGTGTCAACACTGCGCTACACAACTTTGAGCGACGATTTTTTTAAATATCGTTTCTTCACATCATTGCCTTCCACCTCCTTATCAGGAAAAAAGATTTTGTGAGATGTCGTTTGATGTACGATTTACAGACGTACAAATAAGAGTTTCGTACATGCGGATGAGTAGAAACAATATTTAAAAAATCGTCGCACTGAATTAAGTGTAGATTCCTACTAGCTCAGTGTTAAGACTTTTGTCCCAAAATTTTTATATGATGGCTGACAGGGACATTTAGTCCCGTCGCAGGACGTTATGTCAACTACCGCCTCCCCCCCCCCCAAAAAAGAAGAAATATATTTCCCTGTTACATTCAAGACCCTCACTCATTTGGCTAAGATTGCAGTCATCTTCCTTCGATTTTAAAATATCGTTTAGAGGGCGATACAATAGCCTTAACTTCGTTTTTGGTTTACTCCTCTTTGTGGAGCTGGGATTTAGCCTGTTTCGTGAATAACTTTCTTCCCAACCATCGACATTTCACTATACACAGTTGCCCCCTTAAGAACAAATTGAACACAAATACATATTTTGATATGTGTTTTACAGAAAACCAAAACTGATTGGTTTCTGGAAGAGAACCTACGAGACTGGCAAGTCTGGCGCCAGCATCATAGCCTACAACAACATCACTGCCTTCAAGTTCCCAGACAAGATGCAGGTGTTCCTTACGTGCAACATCGAGGTAGGTGTCATGAGGCTTAGCGAGACGACCGGTAGTTATGTAAGATGATTGTATACATTAAGAGATGGTCAAAGTTCTCAACCACCATTACATTTTTTCTACTGTAATGGCATAAGCAAAGTGAAAAGTTTCCTATTTTAATATTTTCTGCGTATGCACTATATATCTTGATATTTTCTTGTCTCTGTAACAAAAAACATCCCACATATAACAAAAAACCTGACACAAACAAAAGCAATGACTTACACAATCAAAAGCAATGAGATCTAAAAGAAATGCCAAGCTTATGTACCCTCCTACATTTTCACAACCTTAATACATAAATTCACTTTGCCCTGTGACTGTATCCTTGCAAAACGTGGCAAAATTTTATTTGCAACTATTGTTTTAAATGTAAAAGTTTCTGTAAATTTATTTTGCCAAGCTTTGCAAGGATACAGTCACAGGGCAAAGTGAATTTATGTATTAAGATTCGAAAATGTAGGAGGGTACATGAGCTTGGCATTTCTTTTAGATCTCATTGATTTTGATTGTGTAAGGTTTGGCTGATTTTTTAAAAGTTTTTTGTTATATGTGGGATATCATTACTTTTTAAAGTTCCATTACAAAATTATTTGTTAAAATACAAAAATTTTATCAAAAACGATTTAATTTATATGGTAATACCAATTAACAATAAAATTTAAAATATTTAGTGGTCCAAAGACTTGTTTTTTTTGTAAACAATGTAGGTGATCATTGTCAAGTAACTATAGTTACTTGTTTTTTTTTTTTTTTTTAATCGTGGGAAACCTGTTATAGGGTGCAATTAGCCCCTCTTCAGGTGAACTAGGTATGTGCGGATAGGAAATTGTGAAGGGATGTCCGAGGGCTGTTTAAGAGGACTCAATCCCTTGCATTCGCCTTAACGACTGAGGAAAACCTCGGTAAAAACCTTCAGTCAGGATTGCCGGTCTCGACGGGATTCGAACCCGGGACCTCCCGAATCAGAGTCGCGCGCTTAGCGCCCGAGCCAACACTGTCGGTAGTTACTTGTTGTTTATGTTCTTGTAAAAGGCTTATATTACAACCTTTATTTGGAAGCCTTTCAGCAAACTATTTTAACTTTTTCTTTCAAAAGACACTATATATATACTTATAACCTTAATGTACATGTGAAATATGAACGTTGTAGCCTCACCCGTTTGGGCAGAATCGCTGGCCGATTGAAACTGACGAATAAGACCGTAGTAGTAGCAGCAATAGTAGCTAACATCCTTAAAGTGATTTTGAGCATGTTTCAAGCAATATTTTCATCAGGAAGGAATGCTTGTACCCCAACCAAATTTGGCATGTGTCGTCAGGTACCTAAATCCCCTCGATTTTGATAGTTTTCAAGTTCACATCACGTTTCATGACGGCTGGGTAACACCTCGAAATCACCCCAACTCTGCTTGCTGTATAAGGTGTCTGAGTGTGTAGCGCGCCACGGCTTGGCTGCGGCGCCCTAACGGGCACCTAGATTACTAACCACGATTGTTTGTAAGAGACAAACAAAGTTCATTACACAATCATTTGGTTTCAGATCTGTCACGGAGAATGTGACGGCCGATGTGGAGGAGAAACCCCGACGCCCATCTGCGGGCCCGGCAGCACTGACAAGCGATGCCAGGGTAAACCCAGCTGTTTCCCCGGCTCCACGGACCCGCGTTGCTCGAGGCCGACCCCCACATTGAGGCCGACGCCACCCCCTACTCGACCGCCGCCAAATTGTTACCCAGGCTCGGATGATCCAAGATGTCCCAGGACACCACCAACGCAACGTCCGACGCCGCCTCCAACTCGACCATCAAGATGTCTCCCCGGATCGGATGATCCCAGATGTCCCCAGCCACCAACAACTCAGACGCCAAGGCCACCCCCGAATTGTTACCCAGGCTCGGATGACCCGAGATGTCCAGGACACCACCAACACGAAGACCGACGCCACCCCCTACTCAGAGGCCGACACCGCCACCCCCAAGATGTTATCCTGGAGCTACCGATACTAGGTGTCCAAAACCCCCACAAACGCCCGCCCCGCGTTGCTACCCGGGTTCAGATGATCCGAGGTGTCCTAAAACAACCCCAGCTCCAACCTACTTGCCTCCCCCTTCAACATCTCCTGCACCTCGTTGCTATCCTGGTTCTAATGATCCAAGATGCCCAACGCCACCTCCAACTCAACCACCTCCAAATTGTTACCCAGGGTCTAACGATCCAAGGTGCCCAAGACCTCCCCCAACAACACGACCCCCAACCCAACCCCCACCAAATTGTTACCCAGGGTCTAACGATCCAAGGTGCCCTAGACCTCCCCCAACAACCAGACCTCCAACTCAGCCCCCTCCAAATTGTTACCCAGGGTCTAACGATCCAAGGTGCCCTAGACCTCCCCCAACCACACGACCCCCAACTCGCGGGACAACGCAACCACCACCCCGTTGTTATCCAGGTGCCACAGACCCTAGATGTCCGGCGCCACCACAAACTCCAGCCCCTAGATGTTATCCGGGCTCCACAGACGATAGATGCCCCAAAACTACGCCTGGACCAACTTATTTGCCACCCCCCAATACGACACCGAGTTGTTTCCCTGGTTCGAGTGATCCTAGATGCCCTAGACCACCACCACCAGTTACACAACCACCTCCAAGATGTTTTACTGGCTCCAATGATCCCCGTTGCCCTAGACCACCACCACCAGCAACACAACCACCCCCAAGATGCTATCCTGGTTCTAACGACCCAAGATGTCCAACACCACCTCCAACTCAACCTCCTCCAAATTGTTACCCTGGCTCCAACGATCCCAGATGTCCTAGACCTCCCCCAACCACACAGAGACCTACAACGCCACCCGCGCCTAGATGTTATCCTGGTTCAAATGATCCCAGGTGTCCCAAACCCCCTCCAACTTATTTGCCACCCCCAACAACTCAAAGGCCCACACCACCACCACCCCCAAGATGTTATCCTGGTTCCAATGACCCAAGATGTCCAACGCCGCCTCCAACTCAACCCCCTCCAAATTGTTATCCAGGTTCCAATGACCCCAGATGTCCTAGACCTCCCCCAACGACACAAAGACCTACACCGCCCAAACCGCCCTAATTGTTACCAGGTCCTAACACACCCCAGATGTCCTAGACCTCCCCCAACCACACAGAGACCTACTCCACCACCCGCGCCTAATTGTTATCCTGGGTCTAACGACCCCAGATGTCCTAGACCTCCCCCAACCCAACCACCCCCAAGTTGTTACCCTGGTTCAAATGATCCCAGGTGTCCCAAACCCCCTCCAACTTATTTGCCACCCCCAACAACCCTCAAAGGCCCACACCACCACCACCCCCAAGATGTTATCCTGGTTCAATGACCCCAGATGTCCAACGCCGCCCTCCAACTCAAACCCCCTCCAGAATTGTTATCCTGGGTCTAACGACCCCAGATGTCCTAGACCTCCCCCAACCACACAGAGACCTACTCCACCACCCGCGCCTAGATGCTACCCAGGTTCTACTGATCCTCGTTGCCCTCAGCCTACCCCTCCACCCAGACCTCAAGTAACAACCGAGTTCTACTGCCCTTGTCTGACGCAACAGCCTCTGGTGTGCTCACCAGGAAGCACTGACCCGCGATGTCCCACAACGACCCCTCGCCCCATCTTGCCACCAAACTGTTTCCCAGGTAACAACGATCCCCGTTGCCCTCGGCCGACCTCACCTCCAACTACAAGACCTCCGCAATGTTATCCAGGCTCCACCGACCCAAGATGTCCGAAGCCTACACCACCACCAACCCAACCCCCACTAAGATGTTATCCCGGATCAAATGACGCCAGATGTCCACAGCCTACAACACCTAGACCCACAACTAAATTCTCCTGCTACCCAGGATCTCAGGACCCCAGATGCCAGTACCACTACTAGACCTACTACTACCTACGTCCCACAACTAATTCTCCGCCAACAGATCTTCACCTACAATCCACCAGACCTACCACTAATCTCCTGTTACCCAGGATCTACGGACCCAGATGTCCTCAGCACTACAACACCTAGACCCAAACACATTCTCCCTGCTACCAGGTAGGGACCCCAGATGTCCCAGCCTACACACTAGACCCACAACACAATTCTCCTGCTACCCAGGATCTAAGGACCCCAGATGTCCTCAGCCTACAACACAACCGCCGTTAAGATGTTATCCTGGTTCAAATGACGCAAGATGCCCTAAACCACCAACGACTCCAGCGCCACTTAAATGTTTCTTAGGGTCAACAGATCCAAGATGCCCAACACCACCCCCACCATCAAAGTCCACTCCCGGACCCACCTACTTACCCCCAAGGACCACCCCTCCTACAACAACTCGTTTTGTTTGTACTCCTGGATCAACAGACCCTCGATGCCCTCGCCCCACGACACAATTCTCCTGCTACCCAGGATCTAAGGACCCCAGATGTCCTCAGCCTACAACACCTAGACCCACAACACAATTCTCCTGCTACCCAGGATCAAGGGACCCCAGATGTCCTCAGCCTACAACACCTAGACCCACAACACAATTCTCCTGCTACCCAGGATCAAGGGACCCTCGTTGCCCACAACCGACGACACCACCACCCCAACCTAGATGTTACCCAGGTTCGACAGATCCCCGCTGTCCAACTCCTCCACCTCCAGTGACCGCACCCCCAGTATGTGAATGCTTGACAAAAACTCCGCAGTGTTACCCTGGAAGTCCGGACCCGAACTGTCCGCAAACCACACCGCGGCCACAGACACCACCGGCATGTTATCCGGGATCAAGGGATCCCCGCTGTCCCACTCCACCACCAACCACGAGGCCGCCTCAGTGTTACACTGGCTCCACCGACCCTCGCTGTCCCACGACTCCTAGGCCAACCACACAATCCTGCTACCCAGGATCTACTGACCCCCGTTGCCCTAGAACTACTCCTGCCCCAACATACCTGCCTCCAACTTCTACGCCCAGACCTACAACTAAATTCACCTGCTACCCTGGATCTAAGGACCCTAGCTGCCCACAGCCTACAACTAAATTCACCTGCTACCCTGGATCTAAGGATCCTAGATGCCCACAGCCTACAACTAAATTCACCTGCTACCCTGGCTCCCCTGATCCCCGATGTCCCAGAACGACACCCGCACCAACATACCTCCCACCTTCCACAACAAAGAAGCCCAAACCAATTTGTCCACCAGGGGAAAGTTCTTTGGATTGTGAAGATCCGTTTGGAGGCAACACCAACGAGCGACCCGTGGAGGTAGTTTGCTACCCTGGCTCGCCCGACCCGAGATGTCAGCCCACCACCAAGAAGCCGATCCAAACAACCGAACGGTCTCACGACCAAGAGGTTCCAGATAACCACGCTTTCCACCAATGTAAGTATCCATTGCAATAACTTGCTTTAACCTTGCCACATGTTAATTGTTAATTGAAGGTATCCGAATTGTACTTCTTGTTTAAATGCCAAGATCAAGAGGTGTATCTCTTACGTGTGCTTGCAGTACGCGGTAGGAAGGGTATAACACGTATGTACGCCAACGCCCTTGACCTTAGGAGGAAGTTTAATCGTTGTTGGCTTATTTCCCATTATGCTGCTATATCCTTTTATGTGATGGTCGTCTGTACGATGGATTGAGATCCCGTCCTTAACTGTCTGGTCATATAATTAGAGAAGTAGGTAAATATGGCTGGATGATGGCTCACCTTGAGAAGAAGTTAGAGTTGTGCAGGAAGGGCATTTTTGTGATTTGGGTGGGGAGAGGCTTGGGAAATGCCGCAGGTGGCTCGATCCTGAATCAGAATTGCGCGGTTATAAAAGGTGTTGGTGGCAGATCAACGGTGGTCGTTGAGTCGTCCGCTGAGAAGGAATGATGAGATCATATTGTGCTCTTTTACCTTGAGGAACGAATGTCTTGACAAAGAAGATCAATAGTTATTAAGATTGCATGTGGGGCGAGTGATTATACTTAGAAAATATTTTGGACAACATACTTTGGTTGTGATTTATGTGGGATTTCAAGATACTTACTTACTTATTTATGTAAAATTATCTTTTGTTGTACATGTACTGGTAAACCTACTATATCCTAGATACTAAATTACTTTTCCTATTTGTTAACTCATACCTTTTTATTTGAATCTGTTACTTGCAGTGTATGGTTAAGTTGAAAAAAAGCGATGAGCTTAACTTTGCCAATAAAGACCTATTCTATTCTATTCTATTCTATTCTATAGATGAGTTGTAAGTATAGACGAAGATCAAAATATAGTACAGATTGCAAGGCAAAGATTTTGGATCTCATATATTATGATATCCAGTGGACCCTTTCTATACCAGAAGAGTCCAGAGAGTCCCCAGTAGTTGTTGGATGAACTCCAAAGGCATTCACTGACAAAGTAAGAGTTTGTATTGTGAATCATCTAAGTGAAGAACGAGGTCGAAATTATTGTGTTGGTTCGAACAGAATCTCCACAATTCCTATTTTATCCTAACACATAATCGAAGGTCCATTTTGGTGTTTTGGGACTGCCAGTCCCGGTAGTTGAGGTGACAGTCGTGACTTGCTCAGGCAACATAAAAAAAACTCTCCATTTATGAGTCTGCTACGGTCCTACAAGAAAGAAAAGAATGATGAAACAGTCCGAGGAAAATTTGATTAGCCAAGTTTAAAATAAAAAAACGGCCACCCCTGACAACAAATTGAGTTCTTTAGACTTCATGCCTCAAACGCGTCCTATTTAATAAGCAATACATCATTATCATTCGACGGTAAGAGGATTTGAAAGGATTATTTTCCCCTTTGAATGTTGCATCCGATCAGTACACTCTCAGGATAAAAGAATTTCCAAAGATTTTCCTAAAAACAATAATATTATTATTAAAACCCTTTGGAAGTTCTTTATAGTGTATTAGCCTTTGTATGGGTTTACTAACGAAATGTAAACGAATACAAAAAATATAATGTTTTATTCACAAATTAGTGTTGACTCAATATGTTTTGTTGCAGGGCAATTCCAAAAGGTGAACCCCAACCACCGAAGACGCAACTACGGCAAGCGCGACGTCCAGCAAGCCCTGGAGAACTCCGTCGAGCATCACCACGTGGAGAAGCGGGAGATTCTAGAGCGACAGAGCGTATCCATCACACTCGGTGTGCGGGGCCTAATGGTTGGAAGCGAGAAGGACTTGAGCTTGCAAGCAATCACCAAGAGGGAAGTCTCCGGAGCAAGAGGACTCTAGACTAGAGTAGAACTACCCGACAGACTATGAACCATAAGAAGTTGACAAGTTTGTTTGGAAACTGAGAGCTTACATTGACGACACTGCTGTTTATTGCATAAAAAACTTTGTGCCACAATCTTTCAAGTTACAAAGATTTGAAGATGAAACAACCCTGGCAAACGTATTTATAGTTCAAAACACAGAGTAGACCAAGTAAACAAAAGACATCAAAACCATGATAGTCAATCAATGAGTGAGGAAGACCTAGCTCGAAACTGCGCTCGCATAGGAGTAACTGTACAACCAATCCTTGTAACTACGTATTGTGAAAGGAATAGCTGTTGTAAATTTCTGGAAATATTGTGTTTCACCAGACACGGAAAGTAAGTACTGCAAGGTTGCATGGAAACAGTTTGCAAATATGTACATGCTATGCTATAACGGCATTGTTTTTGAAGATCTGCGTCTCTTTTCCAAACAAACTTAACATGTCCGACCAGTGCTTGAAATAATGTGATCATTATAAGTGGAGTGTGAGATAGTTATCAACATTAATCAGGAAAGGAGGAAACTGGTCGTTTGTGAATCGCAAAGGAAGTTGTGCCAATACAAACAATATTTTAATATCGTAGAAAGCGAAATTCACATTCTACTTCAACTAACCGATTTGATTATAAAACGCTCACACACCACCCTATTTTAAGCACAGAGTCTGCACTTAATATTTCTTAAATTAAGAAATTATGAATAATTGTATAAATATAGAACATATTAAATTGCAAAACTTGAAGCAATAAGCCTCAATAGAGGGTAACTTAGAAATAAATTAACTCGCATAGGGATATTATGTATACAAACAAACTAAAAATACATTTGCAATACTGGATTAGCTATAGTAGTGTTGAATGATATCCAAAATGAACTGTACACTGGCTATGTAAATGTGATACATTTTTATACGATTTTGTATTTTAGAGTTCGATCTTGTTAGACCTAGATTCATCATGATTGGCTTAGGAAGTTACTATTTCTTACAGATATAGTAAGTGTAATGGAAATTCCAACAGTTATTTTGTAATTAAATTAATAAAGTGAAACAAAACTGTGCCATGCATTTTACGTTTTTTATTGGATTTTACTCCTTGCCCCTGAGAATGAGTGCATCAGCAAAGATTTTAAGAAGAAATGGTGGTAGCCATTATAGAGGGTGGGGAGTTTAAATGTCAATACTGTATTCATATTAATATACAATAACAATAGTGATCATAATGCTAATTTGTTTTAAATAAGTAAAAAAACAAATAGTGAAACCCTATTCTTGTTCCTACCACATGAGGGATGGAAGTGAGGCTAAAAAGTTAACACAACAGAGTACAGACTGGCCTCTTCACTGTACAATGTGTCCATTGATTGCTTTCTGAAGTGCACTTTAAACCAAAATTCCTAAAACAGGTATTCTAAAAAGCTTAAAAAAAAAGTTGGCAACTTCACTGTTGCAAAGTCTGGGTATCTGAGTCAGACTAATAAAAAGGAGAGAAACAAGGATTGCACCAGAATGTGATTGAACACAAATGTCAAATGAAACACACGTTGAAGCAAACCTAATAACTGTATTTATGTGAGAATAGCAGGTCTCATGTATATTTAAAATTATCAAGTTCAAAAAGTGGGGTGAGGCCCTTATGTAAAGCGATTTTTCAGTAATATTTATATCTCCATCTTTAACGGATGAGTGACCAAAAAAGGGTGCAACCATATTACCCAATGGCTGCCTATAGGACTAATGGAGTAAATATGGGTATGACCTAGAATTAAGGAAGTCGAGGCAGACTGAGGATTGAACCCATAACTAGAGATACGTTTTTTTTAGCACTTAAATTTAGAAAATTTAGCATTAATTTTGACAAATTTAGCATTTTGTAGCATCAATTGGTTTCTTTTCCACCAAAACCCTAAATGTAGGGTGTTTCTTAAACTTCTTCTGGTAAATGATGAATTGTAGGAACATTTTAATTCAATATAGTCACATAAAACGCTAGAATACATTACTAAACTAGTTCTCAATAGGCATTAAAAACATTATTTTTAGTAAAATTAGCATTTTAAATCGTCAAAATTAGCATTTTGTTGCATCAAAAACCTAAAACGCTAAAAAAACTTATCTCTACCCATAACATAGCTAACTCAATAGACTTAACAATCAAAGCCCTGAATTTGTTTGAGCCATACTACAAAGACAACAGACATCAAATTTTTTCACATAGGCAAAATGTTGCTAGTTGACTCAATATGTTCAGTGATTATTTAATTGTTGTTGTGGATGTAGTATAAATCTTCCTTTGCTTTATCTTGCAACATACTATAATAATTATTTTGTAGGCTTGGCTTAAACTTGAAATTTGTATGAAGTGTGGTTATTTAGAATTTTATTCGAATTTCAAATGTATGGTGCAAGATAAAGCTTAGCAAATATTAGCAGGAGATATTTTATACTGTATCCACCACAACAATAAAACAATCACTTCTTTTAATATATAAGACCTGTATAGCAGGCACGTAGGAACATTTTGAAAGTGTGGTGGGGGGGGGACATATTTATTAGGAGATCTTGTGGGCGGAAGCTGGGGTCTGGGGGCAAAGCTCCAGCTGCCGGAGGCCCTTTCGTCGAAAGCGAATTTTTTTCACCATAATACAGTTATTTTGTCATGTTTTAACTGCACTTGATCTCTGTAAACGATGTTTTAAAGCAACTATCTGCGATCTAAAAACTAAAAAAATGAACGTGAAGTGGCCCATTTTAGTAAATTTCAACTTAATTTTATGTAGGGCCATGATGAAGGAGGCAAACATATTTGTTTTACCAAGGTGACTATCGAATTGTATAAGTGTATATACATATTTACTACGGAAATTCTGGGATTAATATTTATCTAACGATTCAGCTGGGGACCGTCAAGTTACTGGTTATACGTTTTACCGAACACAATTGCGGCGTGCGTGTATATGAAATAAATAAATACATGCGTTTTTAAAGTTACCCGCTCAGTCATGTACGTAACTGATTTTCAGTGGAGGAAATAAAATTTAAAGTGAAGACGAAGCAAACTGTGTTGGTGTCGACAATATCGACGAGCGAACAATGACCAACTCGAGACCATTAATTATTTTTAAATAGGAAACACAAGCCAAACAAACTGGACACAATGTCACCCACGGACAGCGCCACAATCAACAAAGCTAATTCGAAACAAGCTTAGAATTAATTACATGCCTCATTGCTTGGACAGCACCAAAGAAACCTTTTACACATTCCTAAGCCAAGAAATGGTCAGAACTTGATCAGAACTTCAAAAGTTAAAATTCTGCCTATAGTGGGATTCAAACCTTCTGCAGTAGAAGCAGACACTAACAACAAGACAAACATCCACACAAAAGTGGGGAAAAATTATGTAAAGTAAGAACAAGGCTATTTATTATTTTAACCAATTGAACCGGAGGACAAACTGTTCAAGCCACATGTTGTCTAGGAAATGAAAAAACATATATTATTATAAAGATACTGTATAGGAACTAAAAACTAAAAGTAAAAAGTCATGATGGGCATGGAAACAACTGTACTCAACAGTTAAAATTTAAGACTTAAAATAAGTGTAAAAGCCCTTGACTCTTTTATAAATTGACAGCAGCCTCGGAGCGTGGGGGGGGGCAGAGGGGTAGCTTGCCCCTCTGAGCTTATGGAAGGGGGCAAAAGTATCTTCTCGCTCCCCCTAGAAAAATGTTGAGTTAATCAAAGTAAGTGCGTTTTTGTTTGTGTCAAATACAAAAATTGATTAGTGTAAATAGCTTTGCACTTTCTTGTAAAGATGGAAAGTATCTTAGAGATGTCAAATATTGTTTAATTATTTGGTGTTGGCTGTAACCGTAGACGGTGGATCATGGCACAAACAGGCCCCCTCCCCGCAAACAAGCACAAATCGAGAGAAAAAGGAAACAAACTGCTGCAGTTTCGCGACGACCACTACTGTAGATAGAGCTGCATCGGCATTCGTCAGCAACCGTGGAACGATCTTTTAGTATCCCAAAACGTGTTAAAAGAGAGTCGTTCCCAAATGTGATCATTTGCTACTAGTTCATAAGAAGCTTTTAAGGTAAGCTGTTGTCCATCAGTACCTTCCCCCCCCCCCCTGAAACATCTTTATTCATGTTCCCAGTTTAAGTAGATAGCCTAGATATAGAGATAGACCAAATTGTAAACAAAACTAGTGATCGTAGCAAAGTATTCGGTACTTTTCATTACAAAAAGTTACCAATATTCAAGCCACCCTCCCCCCCCCCTGAAATCCCAACTTAAATATCACAGTGGAACTTCAATCCAACGATCACGGCTGCAACGATTTCCCTTCCCCAACGACGATTTCACTAAGTCCCTTCTTTTTCCCATTTAAACCAATGTTAAATTTTCCCGCCTTTACGTCTTTTGAAAGCGCCAAAAATAACGATTTCCCGCCTCGAACGATGAATTTGTAAGTCCCCTGATCAAAATAGCATTACCTAGTTATTACTCCGCTGCAACAACTCTAAAAAAACAAAAGAAAAACGGAACATTTACGTAAAATATTACGCGCTCGACTCCCGCCCGAGTCCATCGACCAAGCCGGGCAGGCTGGCCTCGCCTCACGAGCCAGCTGGCTTGCTACTCCAAGGCGCAGGAGCACAGCGCAGCAGGCGTGGAGTCGAGAGAGGAGCGAGCCTGTCTTGATCGCTCCGTCTACCAGACTGACGCGGTGCAGGCGCACTGCGCAGAAGGCGTATAGTGAGACAAGGAGTGAGTGGAACGGGAAATGCTATCTCTACAGCTCTCCGTGTAGGTCGGACTGATGCGCAGTGTTGGGGAAGGAACTTTAAAAAAAAACGCGTTCTCGTGAACGCATTCTTTTTTGTGAACTTTTCAGTGAACTTACTCTTTTTTAAAATGAATGAACTTGAACTTTTAAAAGTTCTTTTTGAGAACGAACTTATCAGTTTTAGAAAGTTCATTTGAAAGTTCTTTCCGTGCGTCGAGCAGCCGTCGACGCTTAAAAACAATAACAAATCGTTGTTCCATCGTAGGCCTACGTTGACGCACGTTCAGCTGTTTACGACAAGGTCACGTACGATTCACGAAGTTAAAACGATGCACGCCAACTAATTCGGAAAAAATCTTGGAAGCCTAAAATGCTAAGTATCTGCCATAATTTTACAAGCTGGTCGACGAGAATGTAGAACAAATCATCAACACGATCAAAGACAGCCCAACACTTGTAAGACTCAAACTCGCGAGTACTGTGGTAGGCCTACTCGAACACCCTTATGTTTTTCCTCGTGTTTTTCTTCATTTTACGCCAGCCTTTAATAAAATAGAATTTTTTTTTACAAAAGAACTTTTAAAAGAACGTAGTTCATATTTTAGACGAACTTGAACTTTTCAAATTTTGAGTTTAAAAGAACTTGAACTTTTTAAAAGTTCATTACTTGAGCTGTGAACTGAACTTTAAAAAGTTCATTTTAAAAAGAACTGACCCAACACTGCTGATGCGTCACATCTTGCATCATCATACGGAACTCGGGACCTGCGCAGAGAAGTACTTACCAGTATTGATCGCTACCAGCTGGCGCTACACCAATAAAATAGACTGCGTACTGTAAAATTCAAATGTTTTGTGTGATCCTCGTTGGAACGATCTCCCGCCTGCAATATTTTTTTTATTAAGTCCTTTAAAAATCGTTGGGAGCGAGGTTCCACTGAATATTCTTCAAAGTTCAAATCATCTAGGTTCACGCTAAAATATCAATTCATATCTATTATCTTTTCTTTTTTTCTGTTCAGCAAAGCCAATTAATTTCTTCTAAAACATATAAAAAGTAAAAACCACTTCAAAAATATGCATTTTCAAAAAAAAGCCTGTGGCGCTATTGTGGGAGTCACCCCCTACCCCCCATTGAGTCATTCGTCCAACCCCCTCCCCCGAAATATATTCCAGCGTACAAAACTGACTCAAGGGCATAAGTTGCATAATAATAATAATAATATTAATATTATGTAACTTTGTAACAACAATGTGCAACAATGTGCATGTACATTTCCTGGGAAAGTTTGCCCCCCCCCTACCCGAGAAAAATAGACTTCCGACGCGCCTTTAAATTGATTGCCGTTTGAAAAGACAAAAAGTACCGCTCAGTGTCACCTCTAGTCTCACTCTCAATTTTATACATTTACAGCTAGATCTTTTAGCAAAATTCTAAAATAGTAACACAAAAATGTGTAGCCTAATGAAATACCCTAAGTTTTTACTGATGTCTCAACCATTCTTCTCACTTGTCTGTCATCGCAGCCATTCTTTCATATTAAGAGCATGAATAATAAAATAAAGCACCTAGAAATAAAATAAGTTGGCACTCATGTGTGAACTGTAAAGAAGGCCTCTCAATCAGGATTCAACAAAGTGTGAATGACATAAAGAGATAGGGTGCCAACAGCTTACCTTGAATGGAGTAGGCATGCCGCGAAAGATAACATATAATATAAATAAATAAACTACAGTACACAATCAAAACGTTTTCGGTCTTGTGACCTTTCTCAGTGAGTGGAGAGAGAGAGAACAAAGAAGTGATTTCACTTAATCGATTGATACAAAAGTTTGAGTCAACAACGTTGTCGACATCATGTGCATATAAAACATAGATTGTCTCTGGGAAATGTACAATTGCCATGATTCAAGGTGTATTGAATGAAGAAATTGGAGATGTGTAGGTTTAGACCAGAGTGCTGAAAGTGCAATGCTAAATCGTGTGGCAGTGTGCCTTCAACCGTTTCGAGTCTAGTAGTTCTCAGCCCACGCATCATAGTGTCATCGTCGCTTTTTTGTTACGACTTATCGACTTATCGTCGACTGATCGATTAGTCGTGAGGTATTGGTCGATACAGCAAAGCTTTAGTTCAAAATATTGATTGAACAAAAGTCTTAGAAAAACACGTGAAAGTCACATGGCGACAACTTCACTTGAAAGTTAAACAGAGTTTCAAGGCATAATATTTGGTTATAAACATTGCAATGTAGGCCTACAGCCCAATCAATATAGAAAGTGATTTTATTGACCGTCAAAGGTGAGAAAGGGCAATAGGACGACTGGACGAGTAAATGTTAGGTATATACGCTGTGTAAATTCATTTTGCGGACGGGCCCGTAGTAGGCCTAGGCTAGGCCTAGCCCCCTAGTCTATACCCACCACACCTCTGCCGATCGTAGCAAGCAAGATCATCAAAGATTGCTGGGAGAAGATTCACAATAAACATCGCAATACTCGAACGCACCTCAGAAAAAAAACGGCTCGTGATTCTTCAATCAGGATGTTGAAAGACTGCATGGCTGCTGCAGTACATTTTGCATCATTTTCAAAGCTCAAGACAATGGAAGCCCTCCCCACTACAAGGCAACATGTAGGCGTTTTGTCATATCTACGTGATTTGGTGATTATGTAATTAGGGGTTTTAATTTTGTGTGTATTTAAATTGCTAATTATAATAAAATATGTTACCAAACCATGTGTTCTATTTCTGTAGCTACATTGAAATTTCTTTATTCCAAGGAATATTTAGTAGAAATAGTAGGTGACTGCATTTACCAAAGTAGAAATAGTAGGTCACTGCATTTACCACCTGACCTCAGTTAGTTCACAGGCCAGCCGCTAGGCGTTGCACAGATTCAAAATAACCTCCAAATAGTTCTTTATATCGCCAGTAGAGAGTGGCAC
This sequence comes from Sweltsa coloradensis, assembly GCA_024449915.1. Taxonomy (NCBI): domain Eukaryota; kingdom Metazoa; phylum Arthropoda; class Insecta; order Plecoptera; family Chloroperlidae; genus Sweltsa; species Sweltsa coloradensis. The sequence continues at coordinate 224,366 of JAMZAV010000802.1, forward strand.
ATCTACGGGTGGAGGGTATACTAGTATCTATGGTTTAGACCTATCAACACCACAAAACCCTGGCCAAAACAGACGAGTCCAAGTCAACTTGAATGCAAGTGATCGAGCGTATACATGTATAATGCAAGTGATCGGCATAGAAAACGGGAGAGACAGCGACACGTAATTGATCCCGCGGCAATAAGACGGCTGCTGACAAAAACCACATCAATGTGGCACCCACATTTGGCTTGGAGGCGTGGGCCACAGTGATGTTGGTTCTTCTATAGCAATGTTTCAAGTCAAATTCTAGTTACTAGATAAAATGAAAATACATTTTTTGTCAATTTTATCTAACTTTTAGTTTATTAAGCTTGGAATGCACCTATTTAACATTTGCATAGTAAACATTCCACATGCAATCCCCGCTTGACACAGACAGTGTGATACACATGTCCACATTGGAACGCTGTGATGCCTCTGTCGCGCACCAGCCCACGAGAGACCAACGATAGGGTACAGCAAGGGCAGTTGTGTGTCTCCAGGTCAATGGATAATCCCCAATGAGAGGCAGCGTCAGGTGAATGCTCGAGTCGAAGTGTTTCAGGGAGGGACGGTGTAAGCCTGTCAAGACACACTTGTATTACTCCTCCAAAGGACTACCTTTAATTGTAGGCCTAATGTTTTGGGAGGGGTAAATGCAACAGCAACTTATTAATAAGACAATATTCTGATTTCTGACTTTGCACCTATTCTTTTATATTTTAATTTTTTTCTTTCTAAATGTGGGAAATGTGATATTTTGACACTTTTCAAGTGTCTTTCTCAAACTGAAGTTTGAACAAAAGAATTTTTTACAAACCAAAGAAATTGGAAAATAAGTACAGAATTACCATGAAACACAAAACCATTAAACTATGTAGCTCGCTCCGTATTGTGCATATTTCAAAATTGTGGAAAACCACCATTTGAGATAACACCTCTGCAATTTGTCATGCATCAAGTTGAGATAAAGGAAGTTTAAGGAAGCTTGCTTCACAGGCATGTACAACTAATGTCATAAGTACTTCTCTTCTAGTGCACACTGTCCTCCATTATGGAATGTTTTTTGTCAGGCCAAATGCATCATTGCTTCAGACTTCACTTGAGGTTTTGTAATAAGCCCCTACCTATTGTTTGAAATTTACTGGGCTTTTGGTAGCCCTATCTAGTGTTATGACCTGATTTTTATTTTTATTTCCATCATATCTTATTTTAATTTAATCATACTACTGTATGTTGTAGGTAGAAATTGTTTCAGTCGTTCTGTTAGTACTTTAAAATTAGTTTGGTTTGAAACATTTTTTTGTTCAAACTTCGGTGTGAGAAATCACATTAAAACATACACAAACAGTGCAAAGTCAGAATATTGACTTATTTCTATCAATACCTGTTCTGAATATGAGGTTTTTAAGCATAAGCCCGCTTTAAGGACATAGTTATTGATTCATAGCAGTTTGTCGAAAAAGTTTGCCCCGACTGGGGTTCGAACCCAGAACTTCCGGCTTAACGTGCCATATAGCTTTACCAATTAAGCTACCGGGACCACAGAACAAACCTTTACGAAACTGCTATTTGTTGTGACTGTTGACTTTCATGACATAAATCCAACAGAAGACTGCAATGTAGCTGTCAAATCTGAAAGATCGCATGGATAAATTCAATCACATGAAAGTCAACAGTCACAACAAATAGCAGTTTCGTAAAGGTTTGTTCTGTGGTCCCGGTAGCTTAATTGGTAAAGCTATGGCACGTTAAGCCGGAGGTTCTGGGTTCGAACCCCAGTCGGGGCAAACTTTTTCGACAACTGCTATGAATCAATACCTGTTCTATTAGTTTCTTTCTTAGGGCCTATATCCAACATATTAGCTGAACTTGCAAAATGTAGGCAAAAAATAAAATAAATATTGTATTTTGATGTAGTCCTGAGCCGAATAACTTTGTAGGATAGTTTTATCATGATCACATTTTTGGAAAGACTGAGCTTTTTAAAATTGGTATAATTCTTCGAGGCACAAATGGCGAGTAAACTCGAAAAAAAACAACACATATGTGTAACATATGTGCTCTGCTAACATTTCAAAACCAGAACTTTGGGCCTACTGACACATCAAAATAAAAATGAAGAGCCAAGTAAGAATGCGCTAAATACTTCTAAACACTACTTAAAAACTAAATGTTGGGATACATACTTTGTATAGATGTCTTTGTTGTGAGATGTGGCAATGGGAAGTTCCAATGACGAAGACGAGTTTCTCAGTTTGCAACTTCGTTCATTCAACGAGGAAGAGATTGCAAGGTCTTTTTTCAGAGCTTCCAAAATGGAGACATCCAGCTAAAAATAAAACAAAGTTGATTTATTGTTTTAAAATTTGTATGTGTAGGATAAAGTCAGAGGATGAATGACGTGAAAAGTATTGTCACCCCCAGGGCCCCGATTCATGTACATTTTTATCCCGGTATAAGCAGAGTTAGGTGGTATAAGTGCGGTATAACTCCGAATCCAATTCATGAAGACTTATCCCGCCTCGCACGGGGATAAGAAAATATGTAAACAGATGGCGGACATTTTAAATTTTGCGTCTATGTGTAAAACGAGAAAAGTTTTCATTACTCTCATAAAACAAATCAGAAACCGTCTCGGGCCTAGGCCCAGATGTAGAAAATTATTCATAATACAACAGTGTAGGCGTAAAGTTCGATTAGGCTATAGGACTACATAATATTAATACGAACATAACACGTTTGACAAGCCCTTGGCCTCTCCTAGGCAACCCTAGGCCTGCACGACCTTGTTTTGACACACATCCCGCACAAATAACTAGTTTTGATTACTAAAGCCTTATGCAGATGAACAATAGTATGATAGTCCTAGGCTATTCCAAAATTTACGGCAATAATACGCATTTTCGTTTATTTATTTATTTATTTTATTTATTTATTTAACGTCTATCCTATTCAGTTATAAAAACTGATTTACAAAGGAGGACAACTAAATAAATCTAATTACATAGATGCAGAAACAACAATAAATTACATTTTCGTAAATATTTGAAATAGTAGCATTACAACAACAATGCATCTTTTTATGATCTCACGCAATCTTCTGTCAATAAATAAAAATGTAAAACAAAAGATGGAGCAAATTTTTAGTGTTCTTTTGCAAATCTGCTGATTTACATGGCTGTGGAATGCAGTGGAAAAACATTTGTTGTACTTGTTGTTGGATTGAAAATTTCTGATTGGATGAGAGTTGCTCAGACTTAACTAGGCCTTATCCTGCCATGTCCTGCATTATACCGTCCTTATACCACTTATACCCGGGATAAATGTACATGAATCGGGGCCAAGTCCTTTGGGCTGGCCTTTATGTTCTCTTTTCTTCCCCAACCTGTCTAAACTTCTCTGCAAGCAGCACAGTGGAGTACGTTAGTGTGTCCCGTCATGACAATAATAAGAAATTTAAGTACTGTACCCAGTGCAAACATTTCTAGGTATCGACATCCCTAGTTCCAAGGTAGGCTTATGCCAAGAGACAATTACCTAAAACAATTTCGGTTGTCAGAAAAAGCTTAGCCCATTCCATTCCTAGAGACTTAAGATAGCAAAGTTTTCAAATACATAGTTCAGCAGCAGCCTCTCGTAACAACTAATAAGCTAAATATTTTCACTTGACCAACGTTATATCTACATGACTTGCTTGCCACTTGATGTAGGATGATAAGAAAATTGCACAACCAAAATTAAGTAGTAGTAAGAGGGAGGCAAGTCGGAAGTCTATTTTTCCAGGGGGGCGAACTTTACCAGGAAAAGTACCCCATGCTTCGCTTCTATACATAGTTAGTTACATAATATGCAACTAATGTTGTTGAGTCAGTGGCGTATGCTGAAATATATTTAGGGGGGGGGGGGGGGGGGCTTGGACGAACAACGCAATGGAGGGGGTGTCCCCCACAATAGCGCCGCAGGCAATTTTTTGAAAAATACGTATTTTTGAAGTGGTTTTTATGTGTTAATTAGTTAACAGGCTTTGCTGAACGAAAATAGAAAAGATAATTGATGAATTAAATTTTTTGCATAAACCTAGATGATTTTATAAGAAGATAACATTTAAGCTGGGATTTCGGGGGGGGGGGGAGCGCTCAAGCCCCCCCCTCCCCGGATATGCGGCGCCACTACCTTGAATATTGGTAGCTTTTAGTGGTGAAAAGTACCAAACTCCTAAACACTTTGCAACGATCACTAGTTTTGCTCACAAACTTAGTAGTACAGATTTGGTCTATCTCTATAGGTATCATCAATCACGCTGGTTAGCTTCTTATGTAGTAGTAGCAGATGATCTCATTTGAAAACCCGATTTTCCTTGTAACACGTTTTTTAGGGCACTAAAAGTATCGTTCCGTTAGTTTGCTGATTGCGTAGATACGATGAAATAAATGATAGCAGCTCTATGGTTTCAGTAACGGTACGATCAGGATGATGCGAGACTAAGCAGCGAAATAATAAAGTGCGAAGCTATGTCACACTAATCAATTTTGAATATTGTATTTGTCCACACCCACAAGGCGCAGCAGTTGCAATTTTATTTTGAAAATCACAAAATTTTTACAGGGTGTTTTATGTTGTTTACGCAGTCGGTTAAGGGGCTTTACTGAACGAAAAAAAAGAAAAGAAAATAGATGAATCAAAACGAAAAATGCGCTTAATTTGGTTTTGTCATTTTTCTAGGGGGGGAGAGAAGATACTTTTGCCCCCCCTCTGTAAGCTCAGGCTACCCCCTGCCCCCCTGGCTCCGACGCCGAGAGCTGGTAAGAGGTAAGCAAAATAGTTAGGGCCTACATCAAATAATCAGAAACCGGTACCTAGGAAACCGGTTTTCATTTTGTAAACCGGTTTTTCAAAAATTAAAAAATCACGTTTTTTTAAAATTTGCTGCGCTTTCCCGTGCAACACAGGTGTCACATTGTAGGCTGAAGGTTAGGTAATGTTAAACATGTGTGCTTTCTCATTTCTTTTGTGCTTGGCGGCGATTTTCTTTCGAATTATGCTATAATGTACTTTGTCATGCTGCCGACTTGTGGCAGTGTGTTGAGTATGCCTAGTGATGGGATTTTTCATGAAAAAAAATAATCTTGAAAATTTCATGAAAATTTTCAATTTTGTTAATCTGTTATTTGAACTGTATTTTACCATATTATAAAGAAAAATAATTCATTTCTATCAAAGATGTAGGCCTACAGTGGGACTCAGGCTGAGGTGGAATAAGTCTAATATGCAATATCTTGTTGATTAAGTTTATTCTTGCAATTTGCAAATAGGCCTACCTACATTATAAAAATAATCGTTGAGACAAAAATGTTGCGTAGCCTAATGAATTGGGATAGTATCCAACATGAATGATGGAAACAAAAGCAACATAAAACATGTTATATCAAAATGTTAAAAAATACTCCCAACGTTTCGGTAGGGTTGCCATAATTTAAACTCAAGGCGGCGGGACAAATCCTTTCTGGGAAAATAGCACGGGGGGCTTGGGCCAACTATAGCGCCGCAGGCGAAATTTTTAAAAACTAGGTTTTTAGAGTGCGTTTTAAGCGTTTTAGATAAAAATGCTGGACTGAATGCAACAACGAAATATTGAAGTTTTTGTAGTGCAAAAAACAGAAAACCAACAAAAATGCATTGGAATTTGGAACACTAATGACACTTTTTAAATAATAATGTAATTTAAAAAAAAAATAACGGAAATGAGTCAGACTGAGGTTTTGCGATGTACACGGTACACCCCTACCCCTCCACTCCCTATCATCAACACTAACCAAAGTGCTGACTGTCGAGCCAAGCCAAGTACTTTGGCGACGCACACGCCGCCCTTGGCCCAAATACGTTGCTGTGAGCGGGACAATTGTGTCCCGCTGGGTGCATTGGCGGGACGCGGGACTTAAAATTGGATATCGGGACTGTCCCGCCGAAAGCGGGACGAATGGCAACCCTACGTTTCGGGTGGTTAAGGGAAAGCCTAGATTATAGTCACTACAAACAATACGGTACCCAATACCTACAGACTAATCGGAGGCGAAGACCGCACACCAAAGTAATGTCTGTCCCGGTCTTTCGATTCCACTACCCTAGGCATTTAAGTTCCACTTAACCCTCAGCTTGGCCCATTGGCTTACCATTAAAAATCGCTGAGCAGGACCCCTGAAATCTATTTATTTTTTACGAAATGGGGTGCGGAGCGCACCTCAGCGAAAACTTCACTGCTCCTACAAAAATAACCCGATTTACTTGAAATAAAAACTAAAATATAGCCTAAATCAGTGGCGTCGGAACAGGGGGGGCAAGGGGGGCATTGCCCCCCTAACTTTCGTGCCATGGGGGCATAGGGGGGCAGATTTTAGAGATGAAAAATCAAGTTTTCTACTCTACTTTTTAGGAAAGCAATGTCGGATGATCCTGTCAACAATTCATTTCCAGGAAGAAACAATCCAACAATAGTAGGAGTGTTAGGTTGGCTGACGTACCCCCATCTACGTTCCTTGGACGTACTCCATGTCACTTCAGGGAGAGTGGACACGTGACTCAGACTCACGTCTAATCCAAACATCCCTTTGAATGATTTGCTAGAGTTATTGGCAGACGCAAGTTGGGCTTTGGTTCGCTCGTGTCGCATCGTTATGCGTTGTGGGAAGATTATTCCTCTTAGAGTGTAAGTAGTGTAGTGTGAAGTGTGAAGTGTAAAGTAAAGTGCAAGTGTGTGTGTAGTGTTTCGTGTTTAATGGTGTTAAAGATTAAATTGATATCGTAATTTTCATATGAAACGTACTAAACAGCCTTCAGTTAGTATTTTTTTTTTAAGAAGAGGGTAAAACAAAAATATGTTTGCCTGTATTCTTCGTCATTACATGAACAATTGTGTTGTAATTTATTAAAATAGGCCACTTCACGTAAATTTTTTGAGTTTTTAGATCGCAAATAGTTGATGTAAAACATCGTTCACAGAGTCCGAGTGCAGTTAAAACATGTCGAAATAACTGTAGTATAGTGAATTTTTTTTCGCCTTCGGCGAAAAGGGCCTCCGGCGGCTATGGGGCTTCGCCCCAGACCCCAGCTATATCCCACGAAATCTGCTAATGGCTTTGCCCCCCCCAACTTTCAAAACGTTCCGACGCGCCTGGCCTAAATAAATGTCTAGGGTGTATGAACTTTCATACGAATTTTTCTTAATGTCAAAATATCACAACCTTCATCTTCGTCATATCCTTCAAAATATTGCAATTTGCCGTAGCCGCTATAGCGCGCGCGCCGCCATACCGCCTACCAATGCAAACATAATCTTTCCTTCAAGCATAGACAGGCTAAAACTTGACCGAGATACGAGCCAAACACATCGTTGGATGCAGCGAAGTGCGTAGAGTACATTGAGCGCAAACTCTTGGTGATTAGACGAACCATTCTCATACAACGACCGATAATGTTGTGCGCTGTTCCAGCCCGTCGATCCGACGGACAGGTAAGTCGGCGCGCATTTTAAACAGCCCGTCGATTTGACCGGCGAGTAAGCCGATGGGTTAAAGATGGATTTTATCTGGTTAGGGCCCAACCGGACTACTGCCTATACAACCTACAAAAAATAAAAAGTTAGCTAGACCTTCATTTGCAGGCTTTGTATTTGCAATGTGACCTAGCTCCCACATTGACAAACTTCTAGGCCTATGTCAATGCCTCTGTTTTAGGCTAGGCCCTAGCATGCATTAGGCCTATTGCTGTGCAAGAGGCTGGCCAAATTCTAAATACCAAATCGTCACCTCACAACTTATTTGTGCCATATCCGCTTTTACCAAAGTGGAGATAATGAGGTTTGAATGTTTGATTCACCGCCAAACCGTGATTTATGGTTGAATGTGAGAAATTTCTGTTGCAATATTCTTACAATAGGCCTAATAAATATTATTGATTAAAAATGTTTAACATTATTTTTAACCGCAGGGTATACGTAATATAAGCACTTCCTGTTGGATATGGCACAAAGATTTTCAGCTTAATGGATAACTTGATTAAAATTTGTGTGCCATATCCACTGATTTTCATTTTAAGTAGAGATAAGTTTGTGGAATAGAGAATAACACCAACCATTAATGTTCACAACTATTATGATAGAATTATTGTGGGGTTTAAATAAATAATTATTTCAAATAAGGCTCAAATAGACAAAATAAAATATTTTATTGTTTATGCTTGAATTTAAGCAATTTTTGCTGCAATTATCTTCAAATGGTTAGGCCTAGATGAATGGTATTTCATAGTTTTTACTTGTAGGGCATGCGTAAATTAGCACTTTCTATTGATATAGAACAAAAATTTCATCAACAAAAATAATTGGTTCAGAACTTATTTGTGCCATATCCACTTGTTAGTATATGAAAATTGGATATGGCACAAATAAGCACTAAGATATGGTATCAGCTGATGGACATGGCACTAACAATAACTCTAAAACATCTAACTCCAAAAAAGCAAAAAGTATATATGGCACAAATAAGTTCTGAGGTGACGAAATACCAACTGGGCAACTGCATAATAAAACAACATAATAAAAATAAAAACTACTTGAAAATTTTCAATGCACGGCCCTTGAAAATTTTCAAGTCCCAACACTAAGTATGCCCCCTCCCCCCCCCCATCCCTTCTGTCTAACCACTCGCAATTTCCCAGAGATTATACTGCGTAAATAATTACCATAACAATTCTAATGTTTTCAATCTGCTAGATGTCAAAGCTGTCACGAGTGGTAATAACTGAAATTACTCACATGGGAATAGAGATACTGCAGACACTAGCCTTTTCTTATCTTGTTTACCCTCCAGTATTCAGATTCCAGCCCCCCCCCCCCGCGCCAACGCATCGTGACCTTGACTAGACTGTGACAAGATGCGAGTCCGAGAGAGACAGAGAATCGACACGCCTCGTTGTGCCAACCACAAAATGTTGTGGGGCGGGGAGGTCATATTGACTAATCGTTGCCTTAAAGGTATGATTTTTACGAGATATATATCTTCGATTGTACCTAAAATCATAACATATTTATTATCTAAGTTTAGTGATTCGTTCTCATAAAGTTTCATCAAGATCGACCGTTGGCGGCCTAAATATCACAAAAATATTGCATAAAAAATAAATGGTAAAAGTATCCTACGATATTCATGAGAAATCTGAAATATTGCTTCGATTGTACCCAAAAACCTGGCAGATACGTATCTAAGTTCAGATATTTCAAAGGTCCCCTCCAATCTTCATCAAGATCACATAGGGTACCGTTTGTCCAATAGAGAGCAAACAGACACACACAAAATAAACACCCGAACTAGGTATTCTTCTCGGGGTTAGCGAAATTCAAGGCTTTGCTGCGCTCATCCAATAATGTTTCGAAAACTTACATGTAATGCCACTGAAAGTTTTTGAGGCTGATCCTTCAAAGGATTGTTTACGATGTCAACAACATCAGCACGTAGACCAGCAGCACAGTTGTCAACCATAGATGTTAGTAAGCAACCGTGAAAAAACCTATAAAGAAATCATATGAAATTAATTAACGTACATGAACATGAGTCATTATTTCAGTAGCTTCAAGCAATAAGCTATATTATGATTTATGAACAATAAGCAAAAGTAAATTTAAGGGCAGTTGTTACAACTCTGAACTAATTTTTACAATATTTGTACAAATCTGGGGATCAAAGTTCCCCCAACCCCCAATTATCATCATCATTATCGATTGCCGTTTCCTGCTTCTGGCAAGATCAGCGTGGGTTTAGCAACCAAATTTATATTATTTCCACAAATTTTGTTTTATCTTCCCACAATTGTATCTCTTCCACATCTTCCCAGCTCTCTCCTCTTGCCTCTTAAGTCTACTGCTATGGCATTCCTTCCATCTCTACTTTGACCTAGCCCATTTTCTTCAATCCTTCTTCTCAATCCTATCTTCCACCATTTGTTTCATATGCCCATGTACCATCTCAACCCCAATGGCCAATACACTTGCTAGTTGAGCTTGTGGGGTCAAGGGATAAAAATGTAGGCCTAATTTAATTAGGGATGCATAAAGATAAAATAAAAGTTATCACTAATCAAAAGATGACTGCAGTATCGATACTATCGAACAATAATGTTGGTAAAACATTAGAAAATTTTGACAGGGGCATGATCAAAATAAGATTTCTTAGAAAGTCTACACCAAATATTTTGGTCAGAAAGGGTGAAATCTTTTTGCATCTGTGATCACGAAATGATAAACTATTAATCTTCTCAACACGAATACAAAAGCGGTCTTGTAGCGTAAACGCTGAAAATGTATGTGTTACGTTTTTTTTTCTTCATAATATATTAGTATGCAATTCTATAAAATTTCCATTATCAATTATTGAAAAGTTATAGTGTTGGCCTATTGGTTATCGAACAATAATATTGATTAATGTGTGCATTGGTACAGTAAATATAATCTGTAAAGCTGGCTCATGTTTAGAGACCCTGTAAGCCATAATATTACATTGAAGTATTGTGGCAAAAACAACTGTCATAAAAGTTGGTCCTGAATGTGGTTGGAACCTTAAACCATTTTATAATAGGCTATTAGGATAATTTTATAAATTGAGCTATTGATTGGACCCACAGGAATAACCGCTTCTAAATGCTGCTTGTTACTCTTCTATTTAATATAGGTGTTAAATAAGAGTGGGAGAAACTGTCACAAAATTATAGTTTTTTTAGTGAAAATACTGAGAACACTTCACAAAACCATAAGCTTTGGTTCTTGAGATACAACTCTGTAATAACACAGTTTAATTTTGAGACCGTAGATCTCAAGCAAAGCAAATGCATAAAAATGTTACCAATTATTAACTTTTAAGCCAAATTCAGCTTAATGGATACTGTGAGAAAATAATGGTAAAATAAAGGAACTTACCGTGCATTTAGTTTTCCTGGAGGAATCTCAAGACAATGACTGGTAAGAAGATCAATGGCAGAAGCAGAACCAAGAGACTTGACAACAATCAAGGCAAACGTTGTCCATGAGATTCGGGTGACGTCAGTAGTTTTTAAGGCACATAGTCCACAGTTAAGGCATTGACCACTTTGATACTTTACGAAGAGTTGCAACGCTGTCTCCCACAACTCAGGGTCAGCATTCATCAGCCGCCGACTTATATCTTCAGTGTCTCCTACGTGTATTATAAGTGGTAATAGATGAGCAGTGTCTTCGTTTTGCCTGTGCTTTAGCACGTAGTACCACATTGCTGGTACCTTGGAGGCTAATTGGATCAGTTTGACACAGTGGTTGGGTGCAAGGTGGTGAGCAATGACTTCCGCAAGGTGGGGAAAGCGAGGAAGGCCAGGTGGGGAAGAGGAGAGAGGGAAGCCACACTCGCACGCTTGATTGCATGCAGAATTCAAACACTGAAATGCATCAATCATAAAACTACCAATCTCGGCATCTTCCAAAGCGGATGCCACAGTTGTAGAATCGATATTATCGACGTAGGTAAGAAACTGTGTGAAACACTCTAAAACTGCACGATATGTTTCAATCCCAGATTCCACAAGGTGAGATTCAAGTCTTAGGACTAAGTAAAACACATCCTTTAAGTGGACGGATTCGCCCATTTTCAGACAAGTTTCCACTTGACCCATTCGTAGGAGCCAGAACATTGCATTTAATAACGACAGAAGAGGCCACTTTTCAGAATCTCCTCGGCTATGGTTGAGATAATTGAAGGCACCTGCTTCATAACAGTCTAATATGGCACTTAGTGAGAGGTAATAGCAAGGCACTTGAGACGCTTTTATACACTCGATGATTGTACTAGGGTCAACAAATTCTATTAGTACTTTCAAAATATTGCCAAGTACACGATCAATTGATAAGATTTCAAGGGAGTGAACAGTAGAAAGATATACTGGAATTATAAAGCTAGGCAAATCAACATTTGTATATAACTTCTTAATCCATTCTATCAATAATTTGGATTTCAGTGATTTGTGCAATGTCTCTTGAATTACTTTGATTGTAGCTTCTGTGAAGTAGTGTTTGAAGAGAATTTGTTGGCTAGTGACAAAGTTGAAAGGAATTTCAGTCTTGATTGGTTCCTGTTTTGGAAGTGATACTAATTTGTTATACATTGAGCTGAGGCTATGAAATAGCTCAAGAGTTGTTTCTGACATGTCCTCTTCATTAGTTGTATCTTCAAGTTGAGTGCAAAGTTGTGTAATGTGTTCTACAATGGGGTGAGGTGATTGCTTGTGACGTCCATCCACAAATATTACACTAGAATCGTTCTCCAACCGGGCAGGCTTGATTGCAATAGTCTCATGCTTTGCTCCTGTCTCTGTGCTTGCAGACTTGATATCAAATGGCTCCAGAGAATAATCTTGTCCTAAATGCCTCATTTTGCCCTCCAAAGATTGCCACTTTTCTTTCAACGACTTTGTACTGTTTGTGATCCTATCAGTAACCGAGTGGCCAATGTGCTTGAGTGTTTGAATTGCTTCGGGGGATGCAAGAGCTGAAAAGGGGAGAGGCATGTCGGAACCATTACGCAAATCATATTCAAGTGCTTTACTTTTTTTAGCAACACGGCACTGATCATAACTAACTAATCCCTTTTGGGTATTGTTTATATGATTTGGGTTTAAAACGGAAGGGATAGATGCACAGCTATGACACTTCCGCAAATCTAAATAGGCATTTTCTTTTTGTTCATGAGTGGAGCTCAAAGATTGGGATCTCTTAACAAATGGTTTAGGCCTACTTGTATTAATCGTTGTTGGGCGTGACTGACGACCGGTTACATTGTACATGTTGTCTAAATATAGTGGCAAGTGTGAGTTACGAACAAGAAATATTCCTGATTTCAGCTGTAGACTCTTTTGCTCCGATTTATATTTGGAGAGTTCTATAAGAAATGGTGAAATTTGCATGGCAACTTCAAGATTAGTTAAATAATCACCAAGATCTGACAAGATAAAAAGTCTTTGGCTCAAACCTACTTGACTTCCAAGGTAGTCAAGGTATTTTACACACAAATCACCACAAAGTGTAAAGTTTCTCTGCAGATACATGGAGAATAATAAGTTCTCCAGTGAAGAGAAGGTTACAGTGTGCATTGCACCTGTAATTAATCTTATATAAATTGCATCATTAAAGACACGGCAGTCAACAATACCACGAAAATCATTACTCCACAAGACAACGCGGGCTGCAATAGGATCGAATATATAAATTCCATCACTTTTAAATGTAAATAAAAACTTTTTCGATAAAACATGAAGTTTTACAAAATTGAATGATTGCTTATTGCATCCAAGCTTATCTTCTTCAAATGTATTGGAATGAGACGAAATGTTTTCTTGACTAGAAGGTTTGAGATTCAGGTGTACAACACTTGAGGCCTCTACAGCTAAAGCCTCCTTAAACTGATGCGTGTTCTTGACAAGCAGCCCGTCGACGTCAACTTCCCACAGGCGTGAGCCAGGTCTTGCACAGAAGATCTTCACGTTGGTGTACGTTTCGTAGCCGCTCGGAGCCTCGTCTTGGCCCAACGAACTGAAACTACCCACCCTCTCTCGTTTCACAATGCCACACTGGACAGATTCTTCCCCCAAGTTCCAGAAACAGGCCCCAAATTCACCCTCACGTAGCTTTTGACCGATTTGACGGTATTCTTCTTTGTAAGTGTTGCACAAATAACAACGGGTAAGTGTAGACACTAAAAGAAGGCTACCTTGCCAGTCAAGTTGAACAATTCGAGAATCCAAGTGCATTAACATGAATGTAGGCATGTTAAACATGTTTGTTGCCATGAACATTAATATGTTTACAACAGAAACACGACCTTGATTGTCTCCAATATATAGTTCATTACTATGGGTGTTCCACTGCATTCCAGTGACTTCTGTATTAATGTGTTCACGAGATATTTGTACTACACGCGCACCAGGACCAGCATTCCGTTCTAAGATGCAAACAGAGCCCTTAACTGTTGCAAAAGCAAACAATTTCTCATTGGGAGAAATGCTAACGGCCATAACTGGTCCTTCTTTGTTTGGGAGAAGCTGAAGAAATGAGAGGGGCTCACGCCTGAAGACGTAGAGACCACCGCTTGTAGCTCCAAGTATCAAGAACTTCTGAGACACATTGAAACACGTGTACTGAAAGAGAAAAACAACAATGGTATTTCCTTTTATCTTAACAAAATATTGCATTAGATATGAATATATATACTACTATATATATATTAAATACGGTAGTAATAATATATTTGTGTTATTTAATGAGAGAGCGAAGCAAGTGAGTCTTACAACGGGACTGAAATGAGTCAACCTCTGTTTTTCTACCACAGACACCCATGTTTGTCGCGCACAGGTCAAATTACAGAACCGGTTTTGCTGACGTTTTAAAGAAACATCCAAAAACAAATTTGTGGGTCACACGACCACCTCTAATGTGTATGTGAGTGATGGATTGTAACATTGTTAGGCCTAATTATCAAGAAATGAGTTGAATAGATAAAATCTGATTTTCTTTGTAGGCTATGTAGGGCAAAGTAAATATTAATCAACATAAGTAACATTTAGACATAAACAATTTAAAAATGCATAAAAGTTTGTCTTTATGACTATGGCGACAATACATTTACATTTATTGTGCATGCATCTATTGTTTCTAAAGTTTTTGAGGGTCTGATACACAAGAGATTGTACTGTCATGTGTCTAAAAGTATATCCTCTGAACAACATGGTTTTGTAAAGCGGCGCTCTACTGTCACTAATTTAAGTGAATATACCCAGTACATTGCAAGTAAAATGGACAGTAAAACACAAGTAGACTCTGTTTACACGGATTTCTCCAGTGCCTTTGACAGTGTAGATCACAAATTATTACTTCACAAACTTACAGGCTATGGCATATGTGGCAGCTTGCATTCATTTTTAACTAGTTATTTATCTAACCGATCTCAATCTGTGACAATAAATTCTGTAAAATCGTCATCCGTACATGTGACTTCTGGCGTACCTCAAGGGTCAATTCTTGGCCCGTTGCTATTTGTGCTGTGCGTCAATGATATTCCATCTTGTTTGAAGTATTCGAAGTCCATCATGTAGGCCGACGATTTAAAATTGTTCAGGCCAATATAAATATAAATAAAAAACTCTGATTGTGATCTTCTACAACAAGACATTTCATCGTTATCTGATTGGTGTAAGATCTGGAGACTTGATTTAAATGTATCTAAGTGCAATGTGATTACTTTCACAAACAAAAAGAACTTTATACGCCATGTATATAAACTCAACGACTTAAACCTCGAACGTGTAAATGAAATTAAGGATCTTGGTGTGATCATTTCCAGTAATTTGTCTTTCAACAGTCAAGTCAATCATATTGTGCCTAAAGCATTCAAACTTCTTGGTTTCATCAAACGCAACTGCATGAGAGAGTTTAAACCATCGACTCTAAGACGAATGTTTGTCTCGCTTGTCAGGCCCCAAGTGGACTACGCGACTGTTATTTGGAATCCTAACTTCTCTCACGTAACCAATTCCAATCGCGTGGAATCTGTGCAGCGCAGATTGATGAAATTAATGTGTTTGAAATCTAATATTGCCTACCATAGATCTGATTACTACAAGTTTTGCATGGACATAAAGTTGCCTAACTTCTTAAAACCAGGAGACAATATACTGATCTCATTTTTCTGTACAAAATTCTTCACTTAATTATTATGACTCTAATCTATTACTTGATATCAACTTCCGAGTACCAGGCAAGTTCACCCGTAGTCATGATGTTTTTATGGTTCCTCGAAGCCGAATAAATGTTCACAAATTTTCTTGTATTAACCGTTTACAGTATACATATAACACTGTTGTAGACCAGGGAGTTGATATCCACAGTATGACTTTGATTGCTTTCAAAAGGTATATAATATGTAACCTTTCAAATGACCCTCCTTCTGAGAGTTAAAGATAATCCATGTTTGTTTGTTTTTTCTTTTTCTTCTCATTGTTACATGTATTCATTGTAACTTAATTATGCTTTTAGCTTAATTTTTCTTAGTACGTATATGTATAACTCTGTTCTCTATCTGCTGATACATAGAATATTCTCTATTGTGTTATGATAGCATGTTTATATTTCTCTCTATATGTTTTTGTGACTTTATATGAGTATCTTCAATATATTATATTGCACTTGTGGGATCTTGATCCTGTTGCGAATAAAGATCTAATAATAATAATAATAATTTGGCAAAGATACTGTCAAACTGTCAAAATTCACCATATTTATTTAGTTTGTTTTTCATTGCTATGGGTGAGGTCATAGGCCTACAGTGTTGTCATTTCTACTTGTATTGAAATATTTTGTAACTTTGGTCTACAATATCTAGGCAATGAGTTTGGTGAGGTGACATTTTAAAAAGTTTATCATGAAGATTGTGGAATAACCAATGTTATTATTTTTTATTATTTTTTATTTATTTTGGATGTAGGCCTACTGCACCTAATGGTGTTTGAAATTGAGTTTTTTGAGCTCTTATAATGGTAGAAAGTAGGAAATACCTAACCTTTAAATTGTAAATATCTCGTAAAGTAATTCCGTGACATGAGTTTTTTATTACATATTACTATCAAGCACACTTCCAAAAATAATAAGTAAGTAGGGCTAGTAGTTTTCCACACTTGGAAATCTATATATTAAGAAATAGATCTGGCATGTTATTATTGATTGGTACTGGGTACTAGCTATTATATTGAAAATTGAAACCTTTACCTTTATCATTGACAACAGACGCCTAGATTAGTGTTATTAATCTAGAATTGTTTTTTTAGGTTTTAGATATAGAGCCTGTTGGTAGGCCTAGTCTTTAGGCCTATAAGAAGGAATCGTCATAGTCACAGCTCACAGGCCCTACCAAACTTACTTTTATCCTCTGTGTTTTCTTCAAAGGTGAGAATATCAGTGACATATCATCTTTCTCAGTCAACAGATATGGTTGATGATGAGCCATCTTTAGGTACGGGTAGGCATATAATATTATACTGCCTTCAATAGTGTTGGACTGTGTAGGTAACTCGAATTGACTTCTTTATAGTTAATAGTTATCTACCAAGAAGGGTATAAAACCAGCAAGCTTTAATGGAATCTGAAAAACAAAGGTCAACCTGTTACAACGCAGGTCAAAAGGCAGTGTTGGGTAGGAACTTTTAAAAAGTAACGCGTTCCTTTTTTTCGGGAACTTTTTAAAGAGCGCGTTCCAGTTTTTGAAAGAGGAACTTTTAACACAAAAGTTACAAATTTGGAGGAACTTTTAATAAAGTTGTATAAGTTCCTTTCACTCTTACAGATGACAAAACCTACCATGCCACTTCATTTGAAAACTTATTTAGCTGGTACAGATATTAAAATGAGTTGATAAAAAATCGTAGAATATCATTTTTAGGAGGCGTCACCTATATTGATGAACCTGTCATATTTGCTCGCGACAACGTGGCTTAAAAATCGCGCCCTCAATCCTATGTACCATAATTTATCCGATAGAGTAACTTTTAAACAGGAACTTTTATTATTTCAGGAACTCAAAAGTTCCTTTTAATGTGAAGGAACTGTAACTTTTAAAAGTTCCCTTTGAAGGTCAAGTAACTTAACTTTTAAAAGTTCCTTTTTTGCGGGAACTTACCCAACACTGGTCAAAAGGTTTGTTTGTTCGATGCCATACAGCCAAACAGATAGAGCTGAAATTTTAAACAGAAATTCTGCTAACACAATGAGCAAAATCCATTGTGAAAAATAGGCTACAAATGTGTACCCGGATTTAATTTAATTAAAACAATGCGCTTTTGTTCTTTTAAAAAAAAAATTATCGATTCATTTTTTTAATGTAGGCGGTGACCAAGGTGTATAATCTTGCACGCTCAAGGCTACCCAAAATTTTGCTCGTAGAAACCTTGCAATTTTTACTCGTATTTCCTAATGGCTATGTTTTCCATAGTACCTACTGAATATGCATTTCAAAACACGTTCTTTAATTTCCCAGAAATAATTCAATAATCAAAATAAAAAAAATCTATCCCGACCGTTGTTAGAACCTGGGTCTCCCACATTCCGGGTATAAAGGTGCCTTAGCCGACTATAGACTAGGAAAATGCCAAAGTCGTTGTTGGACAAGTTAGCAAGTTATGAGTTGAGAAGTAGGTACCCGGGAACGTTTGCATTTATCTAAGTTGATTGATATAGGCCTATATAAGGTAGCCTATATATGATAGAGTTTTGAGATTAGTTGGAATGAGGGCGTGTCAACTGTAAGGTCATAATGCACCACTCTAGCCTATGATAGGCTAGGGAGGAAAAACCCATGATGGATCCAGCCTTAGGTATAGGGGGAGGAATTAAAATGTTACTGGGTACTCAACACGTGACTCGCTGACTCGTATAACAACGACTTTGGCGTTTTACTAGTAAAGATGATGATGCAGAGCACTAGCTATGAAAATAGGAATCAATGAAAAACATATTTATTTAATCAATGTGTTGTAGGCCCTAGGTATTCCATATGGATTGGATTTTTGAAGGGTAATGTGAACAACTTCGCCTACCGGTTTATTTTTTAAACAAGTAGAGCAAGTAAATAAAATAGGCCGTACTTAGTACTAACGTACAACAGCTAAAACTTAAAGAGCATCTAAAAAGTTCTTTATTTAGGGGAAATGACCAAGAATCGAGTCAATTATAAGTAGAATGAAGAGGTTTATAACAGAGAGAATGTTGAGGTTACTTGTAGATTCTTATGTTCACTCTATTATTAATTATTGTTTAGTGGTTTGGGCAGTAAGACTAGGGTGTCCATTCGTCCCGGTAAAAAACGGGACAGTCCCGTTTTTTAGGGACCTGTCCCGGTGTCCCGACAACTGTTCACGGGACGCTGTTTTGTCCCGTTTTTGTAAATATACCGATTTCACGTGTAGTCGTGGCTCGTCTGCTGTAAATTACGTACTCTTCGCGTATTCTGTATACACTTTTCTGCTGGCCTTGACTTTGCACGAATGAATGCGTTATCAGCAGGCGGAGTGTAGAGGGGGGTGGGGTTGGTTGACTGCATCAGTAACACGAATTGTCCCGAGCCCCAACAAAGTTGCTGTGGTTTTGCAGCCGAGCAACATGATACGCGAATCGTTTCCGTTCTTGTCGATCTCGATTGAGCGTCCAGCGATCAGAATGCCGAAACGTAAGTGTAAGTTTACAGACGCTATAAAAAACGAGTTTTTGTTCCTAAAACAGGGGTTTTCGGGTGACAAAGTGGAATGCTGTTGTGAGGAAATAAATATAAAAAAAAATAGTATGATTGCAAGCCTACTTCGCCTGCAATTCGATATTTAATTATTATTAGCAGCAATTAAATGTGGGGAAGCTAATTTTGATTTGAAAACATATTTTTACTTCATAACCTCACTTTTACGAGATGGTTTTTTCGTCTCGTACGCGCGAGTGTGTAAAATGCCGCCGCCGCCTGAACGTGTGTTTTCAATGACGATGTTAAGAAGGACTTTCCTTACCTTGTTAAACACGAGACTGATAATGACAAAGTGTTTTGTACGATCTGCAAAGCAAGATTTTCTATAGTAATTATCCATTAAGGTAATCCCCCGAGTTGCCATTTTTCAGTTAAAACATGACAAAATAATTGTAGTATGGTGAAAATTTTTTTCGCCTTCGGCGGCTGGGGACCCCAGCTACAACCACCGGAAATTTGTCCCGCTTTTTTAGTTTGAAAATATGGACACCCTAAGTAAGACCTTCTACCGAATATGTTGTACTTCAGAAGAGAATTGACCATTTGTTTGATTCAATTCCTATGAGCCAAGATTTACAATCTGATTGCTTCACGATTGAGGAAATAATGAAGTATAGCGTACTGGTAAATACATACAAAGTATTGAAAGGTATGTATTTAGGTATACCCAATATTTTTCAAAATGTTGATCGTGATAGAAATTCTATTGTAATATACTCATTGAAAGTTCCTAAATTAATTTCTGAATCATTTAGAAAGTCATTTTTGTATAGAGGAGTATCCTTTTGGAATTCAATTTCTTATGATATTAGAAGCCAGTTTACTGAGCTAGGAATAGTACAATTTAAAAGTAAAATTGAAGCAATGATAATGAATCGAAGAACAAAGAAGAATTGATTTTCACTATTTATTTGTGGGGCATTGTCTGTGTATTTATGTAATGTTAATTTATCTTCATAAGTTCTTATTTATGATTTTGCTGTTCTCTTTGTTTGTTCATTATTGCTTTGAGCCTTTGATTATGATGTATTCAATGTATTTTCAATTGATATTTTTCTGCCTAGGTTGTCTGGTTGCCGCCCACTGATGGAGCTTGCAGCTTGAGTTAGGTGTCCTGTATCATTGCTGTGATCAGTTTTTGACTTGAACAATTTTAAATAATTATATATATCTGATATAATTATACATATATTAGTCAAGATCTTTTGTACTAAATTGTTATCGAGATTTGAACACAAGAATGAAGATTGAACACAAGAATGAAGATTCGCGTTCGGTGGTTCCGTGAAAGATTGATTAGGTAGGCCTACTCCCTGATTTGCTGTTCCTGATTCGTTTGGGATCGTCTAATAAATCAGTTTTTTATCTTTTTGTTTTTCTTTTTTAATGATTTTTTTCTTCTTTTTTCTTTTTTTCCTTTCCTTTTTTCTTTTTCTTTTTCTTTTCTTTTCATTTCCCACCCCTTTTTATATTTTATTCATTCATTAATTGCATTTAAATATCCTTTTTATTTGTTACCAAATTTGTTGAGTTTTAATGCATTGTTGTAATATTACTCCCTATTTCAAAAATTTACTTAAATGTAGTTCGTTGTTGTGTCTGCATATCTATGTACCTATTAGATTTATTTAGTTGTCCTTCTTTGTAAATCAGTTTTTATGACTGAATAGGATAGACGTTACATAGATAAATAAAATAAAAAATAAAAAGACTAGCCTTAATTATTCTGTTTTCACCCTCTTGACAGATAGAAAATGATAACTTTGTCTTGTGACTAGGACTAGCCCCTTTTTTTACATTTATTGTCACATATATTTTAATGCAAGCCCTCAAAGTCTATTCCACAAATTGCTACAGCACTTTCTGTTCCTGTCAAAATATATTTAAGGCAACAGCAGTGAATTGTATAATTTCAAATTTGTAAGGGGATGTATATGAAGTATCTGCAGCCACCAGTTCTGCGGCTCTGCAATGTAAACGTAGTTTTGTAATAGTAATAGGATAGGGCTATCTCCTCTTGTAGGCTAGTCCTAGACCAAGGATTCTGTTATGATTTCTGTTGCTTATGCCTTATCAAGACTAGGTATGAATGGTGATAGATGACGATGCAGGACAATTACAAAAAAACATGCATTGTGT
Source organism: Sweltsa coloradensis (assembly GCA_024449915.1). NCBI lineage: Eukaryota > Metazoa > Arthropoda > Insecta > Plecoptera > Chloroperlidae > Sweltsa > Sweltsa coloradensis. Next base: position 245,872 of record JAMZAV010000802.1, read on the forward strand.
GGAATTTGAACCTACGTCCTCGTAGAGCCATACGCTTCATAGGCCCTACAAGTTTTTTTCCTAACAAACTTTGGGGCAATGATAAGTGAGTGCGGCCCGCCATTACTTTTTAATTACCGGTAACTCGCTCCACATTCCTTCCAAAACACATAGGGCCTAGGCCTAGGGCTATGCCACAAAAGCAACTGTTGGTTTAAACTAATTGTTTTAAAACCAAGTGTGGTGTGCATTTAAGGTTTTTATCCGATTTTCAAATTTATAGGGCCTACCTAGTGATGGGAATTTTCATGAAAAAAAATAATCTTGAAAATTTCATGAAAATTTTCATGAAAATTTTCATGAAAAATTTTCGTGAAAATTTTCAAGGTTTGTTAATCTGTTATTTGAACTGTATTTTACCACATTATAAATAAAAATAATTTATTTCTATCAAGGATGTAGGCCTACAGTGGGACTCAGGCTGAGGTGGAATAAGTCTAATATATGCAATATCTTGTTGATTAATTTTATTCTTGCAATTTGCAAATAGCGAAATAGGCCTACATTATAAAAATAATTGTTGAGACAAAAATGTTAAATATTGAATTGGGATAGTATCCAACATGAATGATGGAAACAAAAGCAATATAAAACATATTAGTAGGCCTAGCCTATATCAAAATGTAAAAAAATACACCCAACGTTTCGGGTAGTTAAGAGAAAGCCTAGATTATTGGATGAGCGTAGCGAGCGAAGCGAAGATTCCATTTCATTACACTGGAGAAAAAAATCCGGATTTATTTTGTATTTTTGTCTGCTTGTTAACACGATTCCGGCTAAACCAATATTCCAATTGCGATGAAATTTTCCTTCGAAATCTCTAAACTTAGAACCGCCACTTTTATGAGTGCAATCGAAAAATAATTTCTCGTGAAAATAGCAATTTTACGCTTTTTTTGTTTAAAAAAAAATTACGCTCATCCAACAACACACCTGAAAAAGCGTTTGCGAAGCTTCCTAGTAGTCACTATAAACAATACGGTACCTACAGACTAATCGGAGGCGAAGACCTCACACCAAAGTAGGCCTAATGTTTGTCCCGGTCTTTCCATTCCACTAGGGTACCCTAGGCATTTAAGTTCTGCATAACCCTCTAGCATTTGTGCTAATTAAAGATGGATTTTTTCTGGTTAGGGCCCAACCAGACTATTGCCTATACAACCTACAAAAATAATAAGTTAGCTAGACCTTCATTTGCAGGCTTCATAGTATTTGCAATGTGACCTAGCTCCCACATTGACAAACTTTCTAGGCCTATGTCAATGCCTCTGTTCTAGGCTAGGCCCCAGCATGCATTAGGCCTGTTGCTGTGCAAGAGGCTAGCCAAATACTAAATACCAAATACCAACTGCATAATTAAACAACATAATAAAAATAAAAACTTGAAAATTTTCATTGCACGGCCCTTGAAAATTTTCAATGAATTGAAATTTTTCACGTGAAAATTTTCAAGTCCGAACACTAGGCCTACCCCTACCTACATTTTGTAGGCCTATTGAAATCGGTTCAGTGAGTGGTCATAAAAATTCAAAATGTGAATTTAAAAAAACGTGCCGTTTGGAAAGATCTTAAGCAGCAAAATTAAAAAGTTATCCCGGGCCGCACTTAGCATTGCCTCAAAGTGTGTCAGGATTTTTTTTTTAAATATCCTTGGTCAAGGCCTACATGAGGAGATATTACAATACCAGCTACCAGTTTATGGCAGAATCAACTTCCGCAGACTCGTAAGTCTAGAGTTACCTAGGCCTACCTGACCTGATAATTATGTTACCAACTTTAATTTAGCAAATGGCCCGCAAACACTTGTCCTTATGACTTTGCCAGCTTCTCCAACTTTAGGCCCTAGATATGAAATAGATGGTAGGCCTACTATTATGTAACAACAACTAACAATCAGTGTTTGTGTAAACCATATTTTGTAGCCTATTTGTTTGAGAATAAATATAGGGGATAGGCCTAGGCTGTATAAAATCTAATCTGAATCTGAAATAGGCCTAAGTTAAAATAATTTCTTTGACCAATTATTTGACCGGTCAAATATTAGGCTACTTGGTCAATTGAAAATATTTTACACTAGGCCCTCTACAACAATTCATGCCAACTTGATATATTTACTACGGAGGCATAGTTGACTGTAGCCCAAGCTAGTAGGCCCTACCCGTAACTTTTCCCGTTCGGCATTACCTACCCTAGTTCGTAGTAAAGGCCCATTCACAACCAACTTAGTCACTAACTTTTTTAAATGCTGTATAGGCCTAGCGCCTCACCACCACCACCACCCACCCTCCCCACTAGGGCCTAACCTACTTTTGGGATGAGGCGCTAAACGGCATAATTGCCGCTAACTTGTCCGCTAAAAAGGTTTGTCTTATGGAAAACAACATGTCTGTTCTGAACTTCTGTTCATGATGAAAAATTTAACCTGAAACTTATAGGCTACTTAGGCTAGGACCTACTTACGGTAGCCAAAGTTTGCAAACTCTAAACTTAAACTTAGTACCGGTAGTCAACTTAACCTTAAGAATGAACCAATCAGAGAGTGCCTAGAGAATAAAATATTGCAAAGATGAATGCCAAAGAAACAACAACAAAATTAATTGTTAATTATTCAAAAATTAGCCCTAAAAACCATGTTAAAAAGCCAAAAGACTTCTCTTCCATAAGTACCTTTAAACAAGCAAAAGTGCTTGACATTAGACAGTTATATGTTAGAAATATACTACTTTTTATTCATAAATACAATTCAGAATTTCAACAGCCGTCTATGCACACACGTACTAACACTAGACTTTCAACCCGGCATGGATTGTTCCTGCCTAGGAAAAACACACGCCTGGGTCAAAGACATATCTCCTTTCTTGGGCCCCTAATTCATAATGCCTTACCTGAAAATATGTTCTCTTCTTCTTTCTACACTTTTAAAAAGAATGTAAAGAGGTGGCTCCTCGAAAAAGGATTTAACAGTAATCAGAATGCCCAATCAGTTTAACTTATTATTTGCAGTAATAGTTTAGTTTTTAAGTTTAGTTTTTAAGTCTATAGTTTTTAGGTCTCTAGCTTTAGGAACCTTTGTAACCTATGAGTTACAGGGTAGGCTTGAAAATGTGAATTAATATTAAGGATTAGGGTAACCATTCACATTTGCTTCCTTGCACATACTTTTTTCTTCTCTATTTAAACTAAAGTAAATTACTCTAGCCATCATCTTGTTGATTATGAACAATGTACTTAATATGTCCTGTAATTGCCCACACACGAGCATTATGCTTATGTGGGCTTCTCAAATGATAATGCATTTATAGAATTTTATTTCATTACTATTGTCATTTCACTCATAGATTATTTTGTTCATCATTCATTATTGTTATTATTTTGACCTCAACTATGAGCTTTTATTGTATTGATTAACTTGTGTTATAAATAAGCCATGTAACCAATGTAATAAGCATTTTCTTGTGAATAAACATTTTTCTGATTGATTGATTGATTGATTAGTTTTGACGAAAATGCTGTTCGTTTAATTTAAACTAGACCACTTGAGTCCAAGAAGATTGCTATTAGATTGTTATAAATGTTAATTAAATTCAAATAGGCCTAGGGCCTAGGCCTACTGGCAAAATAGGGAAATGGGATGCACATTTATAGTGCAAGTTAGGTTATGTAGGCCTACAGCGCGAACTTTACCACGGAAAAAGTCATCGTGAATAGCCACCTGAAGTAAGAGGATAAGTTAATGGCCTAAGTTGATTGTGAATAAGGCCTTTTTCTATAGGCCCTAGGCCCGATGTTATGTAGGCCTAGGGTAGGCCTAGGCCTAGGCCTACTTAGCATTTGATTTGATTAGTTAAAAAGTCAAATATGAGACAAATTCAAACATTTTCTTGCTTGCCCCAGACCCCTTTCCCTGTGGGCATGTCAACCCCTCCCCATTATACATTCCTGGATAAACCAGTGAGCTGTGAGTAGGCCTAGGAGCCTTTGCCTTACTTTGTGTGTAGGCTAGGCTTGTCCTGGCCTGCTAAATCCTCAAAATAGACCGAGGTCTAGGTAATAACAAAATACGAATCCCAAATCTTAAAACTCTAGAATAGGATAAATACTTACGGGCAAAATGTCACAAATAATAACAATGCAAAGGCCTAGGCCTAAGCCTACGCCTCTTTTTGAAGTAGGTCACATGCTCGCAAGATCACCAACGCTAAAATAATAAAAACACTGCGTGTTGTTGTTGTTGTTGTTGTTGTTGTTGTTGTTGTTGTTGTTTTTATTACTTGCAGTATGCCGCTCCACCGGCGCGCGAATACGAGTTCAAACATCAACGCCAATAAGGTCGTTATTAGACGAGTGAGCGAGCCATGTGCTGAGTACCCGAGAACTATTGCATTTGAGTTGATTGATCAAGTTTAAATGATGTGGTTTAAAGTTTGGTTTGTGGAAGGAAGGACGAATCAACCGTAACTATTCTCCGGGCAGGCAGGGCAGGCAGGGGGAGGAAATGGAGTTCTCATGTCGTCCCATCATCCCCTAGCTATACAGTGTTGCATTATGCATAATGGCCTTACAGTTGACGCACCTCTTAGGCCCTAAACCAACTTAACTCAAAAGTCAAACCCCATCATTCAAATTTTATATATCAATGCATGCATATGAGCAAATGTTTCCGGGTAATCAACACATGGCTCGCTCAGTCGTCTAATAAAGACTTTGGTGGCGTTTTCCTTGTAAAATCATTGCATAAATTTGTGTGGTCTGTGGCCACAGGCCCGTGCTGAACAGAAAAGACACCAGGCAAGGGAAATGGATAGTGCTCGTTTCTATCTGCCTAGCATAGATAGATACTGGCCACGACCTATTTAGACAAAAATATAGTTAGCAATATTTGGTTCCAGGCCGCGTCAACCGTTAGGTTATGTCAATACGTCACACTTCTGATATGAACTAAAGCACATTAGTATACTTGGCTTAGGAATGTGTAAATGGTGTAAACGGTGACTTTGGAGCAGTCCTGGCAACAAGGCACATAATAAATTATAATGAATTGTTCCGAAATACCCTTCTTGATTCTGCTCTGGCGCTGTCCGCAGGTGGAATCGTGTCCAGCTTGATTGGTAGGTGTTTCCAGCTCGTCACTAATTGGTGGTTGTTTGTTCGTCGATGGTGTCGGCGCCTACAGGGTTGGCTTGGTCGGTTTTTTGAAATGTAATTCCCCGACTGAACATCAGTTATGGATGGGACTGAGTGCGGATACGTTTTTATCTATTTAAAAGGAATGTGTTGCAGAGCTCGTCTCTAGTTTCTGATAGTGAAATACTCTACTACTTAGGCCTACCAGCTTAGTTTACGAGATGACCTCTTTTCTCGCCTTGTGCGATTGGCAGAGGAATGCCATGGGCAAAATTTTACCCCGGGCCCTGACGGGTGAAACTACATCCACCTAATAGGACTGAGTGCGGATACGTTTTTATCTATTTAAAAGTAATGTGTTGCAGAGCTCATCTCTAGTTTCTGATGGTAAAATACTCTACTACTTACCAGCTTAGTTTACGAGATGACCTCTTTTCTCGCCTTGTGCGATTGGCAGAGGAATGCCCATGGGCAAAAGTTTACCCCGGGCCCTGACGGGTGAAACTACACCCACCTAATAACAACGCACCAAAAATATTAAAAATCCCCGTTCTTGTCCTTTTTTCTGCGGAAATACAAGTTATAATATTTATTCATTTTTCCCCCCCCCCCCAGACAACATTTATGCGGACGCCCTTGCGTAAGGAAGGGGGGGGGGGGAGACCATCGCTCCAGTAGCTAAAAACACAGTGGACGCCATTTATTAGCGATTTCTTACAAATTGTTTAAAAAACTTAAATTAAGCCTAGAGTAAATAAAAATGCTTTTAGATGAAAAGTGGTTATTTTTACAATTATTACAATTAATTTAAAAAACTAAAACTGCTATTTCATTTCCCCGAAATTGAGCAAATACATTGCAGGTGTCTATATTTTGTCTTATGACAAAAATATAAGCAAAACGCAGGCTTAAAGGTCTGTACCACGGTAGGCAGTTTTTTTTTATGAAATTGTGTAACTGATATGATTGTATGTGTGGGGTAGGAATAGGATCAACGGTCTCTATATTATTTTTTAAAAAAATACCTCATTTATTAATTAAGCCTGATCCCGAGCTCTTCTAAATTGTAACGTGGTCGGTTCCCTAAAAGCACGCTAGGAGATATAGTAGACCTAGATAGAGAGAATAATGATATTTTGCCATCACCTTGTTATTTTTCGCAAGTGTATAAAATACAGTGTTTGTGTGTAGAACAGAACTGTTTTGTTCCAATCAATCAATACTCTTTTAAACCATATTTTATTCTCCGTTCTATGGTATGCATCGTTCATCAGTTACGTGAGTTTCTAGTTTATTATACAAAAATAGTATAATATTAGACAAGAGTAAATTACGAAACGTTAATATTCATAGCTTTCATTTTTAAGTATGGAATAATATTTTGTGGTCGTAAAATCTAAAAAATAAGTCTCTTTTATAAAACAACATTTAGGTTAGAGTGAATAATATTTACATCGTGGATGCACAAAATACGTAAATCTAGTACCCATATTATATACCGTCAGCATTTTTGATACCGGTATGCAATTGCAACCTCTGGGGTAAATTAACGCGTATGCAATAATCATGTAGGCAGTAAATCAACTAACATTATCGGTTCAGGTCATCACGTGTCACTAATGTAAGTTACTCAAAGCGACATTGCATAATCTCTTTATATTCTTTTTCAGTATTTTTATAACAGTAAATTCAATGACAATTATTATGCCTCATTGTAAGGACGTTCCTGTATAAATCTACGGATGAATAAAAACTTGAACTTGAACTTGAACTTGTTACAAAGGTCACAATATTAATATTTTGCCCAGTATCACAGAATTTGTACGGATTCATTTCTATTTTATAAGTGAAGAAAAAAAACTGTTCTAACCGGGATTCAAACTCGGAATCCTCGACATTAAAGGCACAGATACCTCCGTGAGTGGTGATGTAGCTGTTTTTATTTATACAAAAATTATTTGAAGCAAGTTGAATCGGTGGTTTGAGATACCACACCAGTTACTTTCATTCTAATTGAGCAAATGTCAATAATTTTTGTGTAGATTGGAAGGATGTGGAATTTTAAACAGACAACCACATGAGAATTGCCACCTAAGCTATAATAGTGTCACCAAAGCTATTAAATTAAACCTTTAATTTTAAATTACGCCTTTAAGAAAATATGTGTGCTTATTGAATTAATTTTTATCCTCACCCAGACAATACCAATATAGCTAGATCATGATTTTTGCAACACTTTCACATTAAAATTAAAATTATTGTTTGTATGATAATTTGAAAAAAACAAAATAAAAGCTATGAAATGAAGACAAAACGAAAGGCAGCAAAAAAATCGAAAAGTCAATACAACGAAACAATATCTAAATGAATACTAAATTTCAAAAATCTGTTGGATACGTCTCCTAAGTGCCTAACTAAACAAGTAAAACCTCTACTATGAAAAAAAAGGGTCGCGCAGAACGAATTTTTGGAATCACGTTTGCCCGCTTACTGCGGGTCCCTCTCGCGTCGGTCTCGTCCACCCAGTCTAGTTTGTCTTTATTGTAAACTCGGGCCGTCTGTTCCCCTTTTTGGGTTACAAAAAGTTCTAGGTAGTGTTTTCAAAATTGACAAGGGGGGTAAAAATTTAAATTTGCTGGTGGGGTTTTAAAAACTCACCCATTTAAAAACGCCGTAATTGGCGCTGATTCACGGAAAAAAACGCATGCGGTGGCGTTGCCGAGCTCGATTGGACGGGGAGAAAAACCTGATGATACGAAAAACTGGATGTTTTTCAAAAACGACACAATTTTGGTTACACAAACAAATTATCTCAATCTAGAAGGGTTTCGAAGCAACATTGCCGATGCTGACGTCGGCGAGAGAATCTTGGCAATCAGCATCGGCTTTTTTTAAATTTGCAGGGGCCGCTGATTGGCCTATTTTCCCGGCCCGACGTCAGTATCGACAATTTTGACTCAGAGTTTATTTATTGTTTTTGAGTATGATTTTTTTGTGTGGCCTACTGTCATTGTGTACAAAAAAAGTACGTTATAGTCTTGTCGAGTTATTCATTTAAAAACACCATCTTTTCCCCTGATTATGTTTTAACATATCCATTAGGCCCTAAAACATTGCAAGCGTGGAGAACCGCCGATGTGTGCGGCCAAATTTCTGATAACTTCTTCACCAAATGAATTGCTTTCCAGTAGCGTTTGCAACAAACAGGAAAATTTTAAAAGCTGCAGGAGGGTAGGAGGGGGGGGGGAGAAGCTTATTAGCGATTTTTTTTTGTGGCCCCATTCCCGTTTGGACTGGTAGTCAGTGTTAAGAAGCATCAAGATTCCAGGACAAAGATTTTCAGTTAAACAGGCAAAGCGGGGGGAACTGGAAGAAGAGAAAACCCCCTGAAGCACCAATTCCATATGAAGGTCCTCGCGTGTGAAGTGCTAACAGTTAAAAAAAATATTTAATTCCATTAAATACATTTTTTTAAAAAAAATTCTCAAACTCAACATTTCACTTAAAACAATAATATCTCTCATATTTTTAAAATTAAAACAATATACATACCAAGCTGATTTTTTGGTAGAAAATTTAATTTCAATTAATGAAAAATTAAAAATAAATGCAATATCTGTTATTCAAATATTATTAATAAATACTTAACAATATAACTTTTGAATAACCAATAAAACGATCATTAAAAAAATCATTCTCAATTTTTTTTAAAAACCCCCGCAACTATTTTTGTTTCAAAACCACCAAATCCACAACCAGACCCCAAAATTACCACTCCAAATTTTTTGTATTTTGGGGGCTCAAGGCAATCCCAAGTTGTCGATGAGAACCATGCATTTTTAGCTAACCCCTTCCAATATATAAAATTTTTAGTACTTGAAACGACTACAATTTAAAAGAAACAGTTTTTTTAATTTGAAAAAAAACGTAACGTTGGAGATGGTATGTTTTGCTTCTGGCCACTCGTATAATGGTAATTTAAACATTCCGAAGGAAATTAATTGTTCAGGATCATCTTATCGAATTTCCCCCAGTCATTTTAAAATAGATGATGAGATGATGAGATGATGATGATGAGATGAGGTATACCTCTAGCTAGCCATGTTGGGATGAGAGGTGGTCGGTGGAAAAACTGCGAGTTTGGCCTAATTGTCACGAGGGATGAGATAACCCAAAATTCATGCTAGTTTTCCCTGATACCCTAACACGCGTTTAAAGATAAAAAAACCCTCCCCTCCCCTTATCTTTTTTGGATTGAATAAATTCCCGCACCCCAAGATTGGCACCCCCGGCACTCAATGGACCGGAAGTACAGCCCCTATGCGCACAGATTTCATTATTTCAAACTAACTTTGTTGTTCATTTTTGCTTGCTACTGAAGTCACCCAACGCTACTGACTTTGCGATGAGTTTGTCAAAAAACCTTTGCCCCCACCCCCACCCCCTCCCCCCGCGCTAATGAACTAGCGCACGCACCGCTTTCCACGCGTGAGTTTCAAGCTATTTGGGAAATTATCTACTCCGCTTTGATTTTTGATTACTTGGGTAACTTAATTTAAAATCAATCTTGCACTAACTTTTCCGAAACTTCAAACTAATTAAAATCATATCAAACTTTAATTTTAATAGATTGGTTTTCCACATATTAAATTATTGCAAGTAGGGAGGTAATATTCACCCTTCACCCAGCTTAGTAGTTTTATAGTGACAAAATATCCGGGATTTAAGACCTGTTATAGGCCATCTTATAGCATTAAAGCCGACTCTTGAGTTGCGTGATGGTCTTTCTTCACTTTTCTTTTATCACTGTTTTCAAATCGAATTTTCATTGAATAAAATTGATCATTCCTTGTGAATAGTGTGTACATCACGACTAAACCGTCGTGTAGACCTACAAGTGAGATCGCAATTAATGATAATTATTCATATTGTACTAAAAATAAAAATTTAACATTGTAACCGAAATAAAGGAAGCTTTAACAAAATATGTATTTTTCTAAAGGACGACTCAACCTTGGACCAAAACAGAATTATAACACACATATATTTAATTTTTAACTTTTTTATTTTGAAACACTCATAATTTACATTGGTCATAGGAAGACATCCCATTTTGTACATTATATTCCAGTGGGCTTGCAGTCCACTGCCTCCACACGTACCCACAATCATTAGACTTGATTCAATTCACTATCACGTGCAATTAGTAAACAAGACTATTGGCTCGATCGCCGAAATTTCAATCTTTCTTCAAAGAAGTGATTTTGCCAAACTAATTTCGCCTTCTTTAATATAAAGTAAGGAAAACATGACATAATGTATAATGCAATATTGGATTGGTATACCTGACAAGGTTGTGTTTAGTTATCATATTCATCAAACGATCCATAAGATTTATGCCGTTATAGGGCACCCCCGTCGCTATTAAAAAATAGCCGAAGATGATGTTATCTTCAATTATTTTTTTAAGATGCCATCTTCAATCTGATGTTGTTAGTTTCAATTTATAATTATGGTATTTGATGTAATTCGATTAACAGTGAGGCATATTGTAATTTTGTGCAGATAAAACTCAATATTGAATGCCGACATCACTACCGTAGATTACCGCTACAATCAGCCTGTATCAACTTCTCTCAATACCTTTATGTAGGCTCAACCCAAAGAGATCAACATTTCGAATTGCAACTACACAATAATTTTGATAAGTCGTGGTCCTTGCAAGATTTTTTCCGAAAGGAACTTATTGGCGCTTCCAGCTGTGCTATATAATTATATCTTGAACGGTTCGAATTGTAATGTTTTTCAATATTTTATGAGACTTCCGTCCTCAGAAGACTTATAGCTTTGAGTACGGGAGCAGAGCTATCGGATACTGTATGAATGTTGCTATATATTTTATGTAAGCATGGTTTCCGTATAGTTAGAAACACAGAACGGTACAATTTTTAATATCACTAGACCGAATAACCCTGTTTTGTTTCTGACCGAAAATACGGATTATTAGCACTTAGATCTGACTTCAATGTAATGCACATTAGCTACAATATACGCACACTGTGTCCCGTGATGTTAGGCTTCGTTGGCACTGTCTTGAAAATAATATGGTATTACAGAGCTGTTCTGCAATGTTGCCACTTCTTAGTATATCTTGTGCGCCACTGCTTTCCTTTCATGATGTCATCAATTAAATGTTCGTAACGTAACAGCACAACTTGAAATACAGGATGTTTCAGTTCTCACTTTTACCTTTGGTTTCCTTTTGTATGTTCTTACGTTAAAACGAGCCGAATAGGTATAAAAGTACGCGGAATTAAATGTAAAGAAGAGTGGAATGTACTTGGGCATGTCGCATCGTTGAAGAATACTTGACTCTGATGAATCAATATAAGGACGAACTGCACCTGAAAATAAAATAAATTCGGTTTATCAATATCATAACTTATTCGGAACATACACCCAGAAAATCTAGTTTTGATATGAGGATTGAAACAAATATATAATACTCATTCCAAAATCCTATTATAATATTTGGATCAGCGAAGCGAAGACTTCAATTTCACTGACCCCCAAAAAATTTAGCTCGGGTGTTTTTTTGTTTGTTTGTTTTTTTTGTTTGTTTTTTGTTTGTTTTTTGTCTGTTTGTTCGCTCTCTACCGGGCAAACGGCATATGCGATCTTGATGAAAATTGGAGGGGACCTTCGAAATCTCTGAACTTAGAGGTGTATTGTTTTTGGGTACAATCGAAGAAATATTTCTAATGAATATCGTACTTAACGATTTTTTTCGATTTTTAGTGCGATATTTTCGTAACATTTGGGACGATTCTGACCAAACGGGTGGGGCTACAACGTTCATATTTTACATGGGCATTACGGTTATGGTGCTGTAGTACCTTTTGGAAGAAAAAGTTATCCAGAATCCATAGAAATAAAGGTTTTAATATGTGTTTTTTGAAATGTATAACAATAATTAACAAGTAACTAAGTATAGAAACTTGACGACAATCACCTACAATGCGTTCATAAAGCAATCTTCGGGCCCACAGATATTTGACATTCTTACCCTAGCAATTAGTACTTTATAAAAATTATGCTAATTTAAACAAAAATGATTGTGCATGGAACTTGATAAGTAAAGAGATCCACGTATAGGCCTACTAAAATTATTTAAAAAAAGCTATCCATCAACGCGACTAGACTTTAGCGTTTTTAGTATTTATAATCATTGTAAATTCATGCATTCTGAAATAATATTATATGAATTGCTGTGAGGCCAGCATTTAATTTAAAACTTTCAAAGCAAATTAAATTTAAATTTTCAAGATATTGATTTGAACAGAAATTATCCATCAAACAAGTGGGGTTGAGAAAGTATTATTATTTGTAGTTGATCCAATCATGACCATGAATCAAAGTCACACCACTACCAGATAAACTAGCTGAATAGTTAGGGTATCCATGTCAACTAACTTGACCGTTGAACTTTTTTTTTTTTTTTTGAAAACGATGGTCAACTCCTTGAGGTGATTTTCAATAGTGAGCATCGCACAAACCTGCAGACTTTGTTGCCTATTCGAGTATTTTATATTGGCTATGAATTTTGTAACTATTATTCTAATTGGTTGCTGTTGAGGTTGGATACAATGCGTGACAACCGTAAGAATGTAAAGTTTTTGATAAAAAATCCTAAAAGCTCAGCAGATTTTTTACCGAACAACAAGGAAGGAGAAGATATGTAGATATATAGAAAATAATAATAATAAGTGAAAGGGAAAAAATATGGTGGAAGGAGGAGAGTCGTGCTTAATTATGGCGAGGGAGAATGTGTTTTGGGTTTAAGTGATGGGGGCAGAACATAAACTTATGCAGATACTATACCTTCCATGCAAAACATAATAAAACACTAATTATCTCCAGCATAACTTAAATACATGTTATTAAAATTATGGTTGACTGCAAATGACAGAGTCAGAATCGTACAGTGTGGCAACCGTGACTAAGACGCAATTTATTCATACGACGAAATTAGCTATTCTTTTCTAGAAGGACGACAAGAGGAGAGAGTAATAATATATGTGCGTGTGTTTACGTAATTGTTTGTCAATTAGCCCAGGAGTGGAAGAAAATTTTGTATGGAGTACCCGGACAAAATTCCGAACAAGCTGAAAATTTGGGCACACATGCTCAGTTGACCATACTGAACAATAATTGAAAAGTCCCCTCAGCTCCGCCGCGTGCGTCTTGAGATATAGTGACAAAAGGGCGTAAGTGCCAAAAATTTGTTATTTTCAATTTCAACCATTTTTTGCACTAATATCTACAAATTATTAAATATTTTCTACGAAAGTAAAGCTAAAATCAGTCATAAACTTCGACCCATGCGTGGCAAAAGGGCGTAAGTGCCAAAAATATGATATTTTCAATAATTTCAATACTTTTTGACATACGAATGTGCAACTGCAAATTATTATGTATTCATACGACGGAAACGTGAAATTATTCCCTTTTCTTCAACCAGTGTGTCTTGACACATAGTGGCATAAGGGCGTAAGTGACAAAGATATGTTATTTTCAGTTTCAAAAAAACTTATTGGCATTCATATATATGCAAATTATTTAGTATTCGTACGAGACAAAAGTAAACATCTTCCCCGAGCTTCGTTGCTGGCGTCTTGATAAAATGGTGGCAAAAGGGCGTAACTGACATCATAATTGTATATTTAATATAAAAATGGCTTTACACATTAAAACTACGCTTATTGTAACATATGAATACTATACAATGGACACTCAATGTAAAATCCATGCATGCTGACTGACTTGCTATGGCCAGCTTGTATGTAAAGAACAATTACAAAAATCGTTGTAAGTAGCAGATTGGACATAACCAAATTTATAAAATATTTACCCCGACATTCTCAAACGGCATGCATAGACATAGTTTGGCGAAGATCTGGTGTGTTTTGAGCTTAACATATTCAAAGCTTGAAAAACTCATCTCATGTTAAAAATAATAAAATGGATTTTGAAAGGGATTCGAGCAGGAGCTGTGGACAACCTAGCTTTGGCTTGGCTGTCGGTAGTGTCACATCACTACAGATCATGAGCTGTGACTCTTGATGTAATATAGCCTAGTGGCAAAATGGCGTAAGTCACAAAACTATATGATTCAGTCATATGATTTAAAATATTTGCTTGTACGTTTGCCAGATTATCAGCCGGCAATATATTGAAGACTTAAAAGGTCATCATCCTCAAGATAAATCCCAAACATGGCACTTAACTGACATTAATTTGGTGTCCAGTTACCCTGGTCGTACTTAAAAAGTAATACTATATGAAACCGATAGTGAAACGTAAAGACAGTGTACATGTCCCTTGCTTCATTGACAAAAAGTATAACTGCGCATCACTCACATTGAATTTTATCCGCAACATCAACACTATTTAATAGCATTATTTGGATAATGGTCTGAAGGACGCTTTTGGCACAAAGACGACTTTCACTGTTCGACGAAGTCTTCTTTTGTTAAAGTACGACAAAATCACATATTATTGTCACAGTGTTGCGGGCTCATATACAATAAACACCCATGCCGACACATATATTTTCCGGTATAGTGGTCAAACTTTGCATGTAGTGTAGTGATGCTGCCACCTCGTCCTGTTTCCATGTTTCATGTTGTGATTGTGAATAAATGCGGCTCAGTGTGTTCAGTTGTGTTTGACGGATACAGGAGACTGTCTTGTACCAAGCTGGTAGGAATTACTAAGCTGCAGTTACCAAAAGTAAATTAGTAAATGAAATATATGCAGAAGTTTTTAAGATATAAGTTGACTTATGTTTTTCTACCGTTTTATCACACTAGATTTTGCTGTGGTATACATTCCGTTTACTTCATTGAGCAGTAGCGCTTCATTTGCAACTGCATACTGTGAGCTCTAGATTTGATATGCTGCCAGTCCACCAGCACATTTAATAGATCTATCCATAAATATGTTCATTCTTTCTTTGCTCATGCTCTATCTATCGTGATGTGATACTATAGTCAAGTCCAAGATTGGTTGTCCACAGCTCGTGCTCGAATCCCTTTCAAAATCCGTCTATGCAAGCCGCTTGAGAATGCTGGAGAATATTATTTTATAGGTTTGGTAATGTCCAGTCTGCTACTTACAACAATTTTTCTTTGCATCTTCTTTACATACAAGCTGGCCATAGCAAGTCAGTCAGCATGCATGGATTTTACATTGAGTGTCCATTGTTTGGTATTCAAATGTAACAATAAACGTAGTTGAATGTCAAAAGCCCTTTTTATATTAAATATAGAATTATGATGTCAGTTACGCCCTTTTGCCACCATTTATCAAGACACACTGGTCGAAGAAAAGGGAACAATTTCACGTTTCCGTCGTATGAATACATAATAATTTGCAGTTGCACATACGTATGTCAAAATGTATTGAAATTATTGAAAATATCATATTTTTGGCACTTACGCCCTTTTGCCACGAATAGGTCGAAGTTTATGACTGATTTTAACTTTACTTTCGTAGAAATATTTAATAATTTGTAGATATTAGTGCAAAAAAATGGTTGAAATTGAAAATAAAATATTTTTGGCACTTACGCCCTTTTGCCACTATATCTCAAGACGCACGCGGCGGAGCTTAGGGGACTTTTCAACTATTGTTTAGAATGATCAACTGAACATGTGTGCCAATTTTCAGCTTGTTCGGAATTTTGTCCGGGTAAAAGTCTTCCACTCCTGGGCTACTTATTTACGCGATAAAAACCCAAAATGCATTTATATTCCCCACGATATTGTCCACGTCAGCTTATGTTCCATTTCTGGGGTATTTAGAAAAACAGTGTTGCTTTCAATTAGCTTAAACATAGAATGGTACATCGAATAGTAGGTCGTTATTTAAATACCGGAAGGCGAATATAACAATTAGCAAATAAAAAATCGGAAGGATTCCCGCTGTGGGGTACAAAATCCGTTTTACCCGGTGTGACTCTCTTCAGGTGACTTAATTTTATGTTAAAAATAATAATAAAAATAATAATAATATAATAATAATAATAATAATAATATAATAATAATAATAATAATAGTGGGTTATTTAAATTTTCCTGTCCAATGGCAGGACGGGAAAACCTCGGCAAAATCTTTCAGTCATGATTGTCAGTGGCGGTATTCGAACCCGTGACCTCCTGCATCAGAGTCTCACACTTTACACATGAGCTAACCGTGAAGTGTGTATCCTAAACATTATGAAACAAATCAAAATGGCGTCTTACCAGCTGTAACGAGGTGAGGTACTTCTTCCACCACAAGTACTTCTGGTATTGAGGGCCCAAGGCGGAGAGGAAGTAGTAACTGTACATTACCACGTGCACCATAGTGTTTAGTAACCCCGCAAAGCTGGCATGTCCGCCTGCAATGGTAACAGAAAAGTAATATTCAATGAACTATTTGATGCTAAATAAGTGAACATATATTTTGTAAAACTCTACAAAATGTTTATTAGTAACATTGTTCCATAGGTGACTATGCTAACTTAATATTATAACCATTTTCATGGTAAAAAAAGTAAACATTTTAAACTCAAAATCATAAAAAAATACTTGGTCATTTAATTTGGTTCATTACGAGAACTCTAAAAAGTCAATGGTCAAGTAATTTTTTTATGATTTTGAGTTTAAAATTTTTACTTTTTTTTCACCACGAAAATGGTTGGCTTGGCGCTCGTCAACAAGCGAAATGATCTCACTTCTTTTCAATGCGAGACTAGGGAGAAAGAATGAAATGCTTGGCTCAACTTCAATATCTCACAGCATTCACAGCCGAGCCAAAGAACTTTGAAGGAGAGCTTGGCTGCCGTTTTTTTTTTTTTTTTTTTTTTACAAATTTTTGTGTTTGGGGGGATAGGCTACGTCATGAGGTCGGAGCAGATTCAAAACATAAGGCACGTGTTATAAACGTGGTACCTACCCGGCCAGAACTTGGCTGTGGTCCACGTGGTGATGGGCATTATGACACGTGGTACCTACCTGGCCAGAACTTGGCTGTGGTCCACGTGGTGATGGGCATTATGACACGTGGTACCTACCTGGCCAGAACTTGGCTGTGGTCCACGTGGTGATAAGCATTATGACACGTGGTACTTACCTGGCCAGAACTTGGCTGTGGTCCACGTAATGATTGGCATGATCGAGTGATGGTAGAGGTGAAGATATGTTACTTGGTTGTCTTTCTTTCGCAAGACGAAGAATACCTATTATAACAGAAAAACGAGTTTAATTAGACTTAATTTTGACTAAGTCAAAGCAGTAAAGCAAGGCCACACAATAAATCTTATTGACCTTAGTGTAAGATAAATATAATATGTAATTTATTATGATAATATTATTATCTTGTGAGCTTGCCTTATTATTTGTAGTATGATTTTAAAGATGACATTCGTAGAGTTTATTGGATTGGAAGCAAAAAGTTACAAGCACACAAGAAATACTTGTTTTTTTAATTGCAAGCTTACTTAATAATTTATATACAATTTAATTTTAATCGGAATTATTACCAATCAATTTCACTTTGCCCATTGTAAGCATGTAAATGCATGTTTGATTGTTATTCTGTGTCCTATTCACGGCAAGCTTGATGAAAAGGCTGAGCTTTGTTTTAACAATAAATAAAATAAACTAGTCCTGGCTAAAGAATGTTTTAATAGCACTATTGCTTCTTGTGAGCTTTCTTGATAATAAGAACCAATGTCTCAATATGACAAAAAGAAGACAAAGACATGGCGTGTTTCATTGGAGATCATTTTCTTTCAGCCTTGCTTATAATAATTGGTAAAATAATAAAAACGTAATAATTAGAAAATGAATTTAGTCGTTGAAAACTCTTGTGTAGTCAAGCTAAAGAGTCAGATGGGAATAAAATACAGCCTTCTCCCTCTTCAACTTTAGTTATTTCTTTTAACATATTTAAAATATTTAAATTATTTTTTTATTGGACATTAAAATATTATGATTGTTAATAGTTTTGCCTTGTATTTAGATCGTATTCCTTAAAATGTATGTTGTGCGAAACACTAGCATTTGAGTTCTTGTTAAAATGCGTCATTTCCACTATACAATCTGATAACAATTAATCTTAATTGTTAAAATTACCATGTACTCAGTTTCTCATTTATCAAAAGTTGTTAGTTATTCTATGTAATATTATTTATAACTAGAAGTGCGCCTACTGAAGAAGAGACAAAAGAAAACTCGTCAATAATTATTGTTACACCAGACCGAAATTATTTGCGCCTTGGATTGTTTGTTGGTTATGTAACACTAACAATACACTGTTAAAAATAATTGTCAAAAAAGGGTTGTCAAGTGAATGCCACTGGATGATTTATTTTCATGCGCAATCTGCCCTTCATTATACAGATGGAGGTAACATAAAACTTTTACAACCAAACTGTAACGCGGGAAGTCCTCGGATCGTCGACATATTTTATATTGTATTTTTATCTGTAATTGTAAAGTTTATTGTAATATCGAACAATTCATGTATATGCATTATGTTCTATGTTGTGAGTTGTGTGTGCCACTGCCACATATGTTTACATCACGTGTAAGTCAGCTGGCAGAATAACTTGAGATATCACCTTGACCTCACCAACCGTCAATCCTGACAAAAGTGGCATTGTATGTTCTATGAAAAATACAAAAAACTAATAAAAAATACAAAAAATACAATAAACTTATAAAAATACAGCCAAACCTTAAACAATAAACATTAAAAAACAATGATATCTAAAAGAGGGGTCAAGCTCATGTTCCCTTCTACATTTGCGCATTTATTCATAAACGTACACTGCCCCGTAACTATATCCTTGAAAAGCCTGTCAAAATAAAATTTGCATGAACTATTACGTTTGAATTAAACGTTGCAAATTATATTAGCATTTCAAGGATGAGGTTACGGGTCAGTGTACGTTTATGAATTAAGAATGCGCAAATGTGGAAGGGATACGAGCTTAGACCAACTTTTACATCTCATTACTTTGAATGTTTTAAGGTTTGGCTGAATTTTTATAATTATTTTGTATGCTTGGGATCCATACTTTCCAAGTTTCATTGAAAAGTTATTTTGTTTAATAATAATCATCAAAACTCAGTTCCAACAATGTCAGGTTGAGTGGTGTTCTTCACACCGATATCTAGGGCACGAAACTATTTTTTGCCGAGATTGCCAGGCTCAGCGTTTCTTCATCATCATCTTCATCGTCATCTTCATCCTGCATCTGCTTTTCCACCAATTTTCTCCACTCTTTCCTGTCCTCCCACAGCTTCAATTCCGTCACCTGGTTCCACGATTCACCTCTCTCTTCAACGTCTCCTTCGATCAATCTTCCCCATCTTTCTCTCGGTCTTCTACTTTTCTTTACCTTCCTCTCCTGCTTCGAAGTCTCGTCTTGGGATCCTACCAATTTTCATCCTCTTAATATGACCAAACCATCTTAAACGTTCCCTTCTTAATTTAAACCTCAATTTCTCCAGCCCTAATTCCTTTCTTATAACGTCGCTTCTAATCCTGTCCAGTTTTGTAACTCCCTTGATACTTCTTAAAAACTCCATCTCTGCTGCTTCCAACTGACTCTCTTCCTTTGATCCAACTGTCCAAGTTACTGCACCGTAAGTAAGTATAGATCTGTGGTATAGGTATGAAGTATGCTTTATAGAAAATAACTTTGCATCTCTGTGGAAACAGCTCGTTCCAAATCCTTCGGCTTTTTGTACCCTAGCTGTTACTTCTCTATTTACTTTAGCATCTTTTTTGTCAAGATACTTCCTCGGTACTTAAATTCTTCCTTTTCTTCTAATACTTTTCTACGAAGTCTTAACTTTTCTTGATTTTTAGGCATGCCTTTTATATCCTTTTTCATAACTAAACATTCACTTTTATTCTGACTAATACTTAACCCAAACATCTTTTGCAACTACGTTCCATATCTCCACCTTTTCTTGCACCTCTTCAACACTCTCACCCCAAATTAATACATCATCGGCAAAAACTAAGGTTCTAGTGTCTCTTCCGTCTATATTCGGTTCCACTCTTCGTAGTAAAATAAATAAATAAATAAATAGAATAATTTTTATAGAGTTATAATTATATTAATTGCTATAGTAATACCAATTAACAATAGAATGTACTTATAAAATATCACATGGCCCAAAGATTCACAAACATTTTATTGCGATGCCTTCCAGCTAGCTGTTTTTAACCTTTTCTTTCAAAGGGTGCATTATTACCTTAATGTCCATGTAAAATATGAACGTTATAGCCCCCCCCCCCCCCATTTGAGAATCGCTTGCCAATTGAAACTGACGAATAAGTCAGCATACATAGTATATAGCTAGTTCCAAGTAGCAAGTAGCCAGTAGTAACTATAACATCCATAAAGTGATTTTGAGCATGTTTCAACCAATTTTTTACCCAGAAGGAATGATCGTAATTGCGATTCGGCTGCGGCGCCCCGGGCCTCTAAAAATAATGATGTAATTGAGTCGATTTAAAAGTTGGACACTCCTTCCCATATTATCATACCCTGCTTTCCAAATTGATCCCCTACCCTATACCAATTAAATGTATGTGTGTCTGTCCAATGGTTTCATCTATATGTGCGTGACAAAAACGCAAACATGAGATGTAATGTAACACATATAAAAACGGATCGAGTCCCATCTGAGGTATGTGATACATCTTTGCTGTTGATCACTAAACTTGTCTATAATATAGAACTGATATCCTGAACTGATATATAGTTCTTCCTACAGGATGGATTATTTTATGTACAAAAAATTATCGTTACTATGATCAACTAATGAACAATACACACGATTTTGGAGCGAAACTTTCATATAAGCAACACTTTTCTGTCCGTCCGTCCGAGCATCTGTCACACGGTGACCGAATAGCACGATGTTTTTTGTTGTGTTGTGTTGTTGTTGTTGTGTTTTTTTTTTTTTGGGGGGGAGGGGGGTTAGGGGGAATTGTTTTTTCAACAACGATGTTACAGAATGTTTTTGGAGAACCTTGGGCAAGGAAGGAGTAGCTAGCCCCCAAAAAGTTTGATAATTTCTACCCGGCACTTTCACTATTACTGTCCTTGTATAATCTACCATGTTTGATGTGCAAACTAGACTAGGCTACAAGCTGCTTGGCTTTGGCTGGTCGCTTTGATTTAAAAGTCCCCCACTGAAAATCAGTTATATAACTGAGTGGGCAGACTCTAAATAAAATTTATTTATTTATTTATTTATTTATTTTGGAGAAAGGACTTTATTTGATATTTGTTTGTATTTTCTTTCAGTTATTTAGTTTCTTATTTTATACAAAAATTATTATTTATCAAAACACAAGAACCAACAATCCAATAATTATTGTCACTGTCAGAAGTACTACTCATGTACATCGCCAACTATTACGTTGTGTTAAAAAAGAAGGCGGCAATCTAGAAGGCCCTTTTTTTCTCCATTTTTCTAGTTTCAGTGCTGCTAACGAATCCGACGGCCACTAAAATTTCTTTATCCGCTAGATCGCATTGGTGTTTCTTTGCGTCGCGGATAGTTTCGCTTCCTGTACCCGTGACTATTTTGTGTAGGTTATGTTGCGGAAATCAACAATGAAATTAAATCTATTTAGCTGAATTATTAGTGCTCTGCACTAGGTGTCAGCAATAGTAAGGGGATGCGCTATTAAAACACACGCATGCACACCCCTCACAAAGAAGGTAAGGTTTTGGGTTCATTGTTGTGTGCGGTGTGTGGTTTGTAGCCTAGCTTCAACTTACTGTGTCAAGAAGCTCGAAAATCTTGAACATGAAGTAGTACCAGCCAGCGCGAGCCATCTGAAACAAAGATGGCAAAATAGCGTATCACTTTTTTATGATAATGATTTTTATTGCTTGTCTCCAATGAATACACTAAGTAAGGCTATTCGAGACGATGAGAGGTGATAGAAGACGATGAAGAACGATTATGAAAAACCCATCCCTTATGCGGGATTCGAAACCACGTCCTCGTAGACGTAGAGCCATTACGCGTCGGAATGATTCGTACCTTATTTGGATGAATATTATGGGATTAAAAGCAACAAATGACGTTCAGAACAAGATGATAGATACATTTATAAAAAATTATCTAAATTAAATCAGTTTAGCAAATAAAAACTCTATTTTATTAATGACTAAAATCAGCTTTACAAAAACAAGTTTTTAACAAACGAATCGGGAAATTAATAACTTCTCCTGCCTCCTGAAATCTGATTTTGAAAAAATAAAAAATACAGTTGTCAGAAATAGATTAAAACAAACAAGATACAACATGCAACAATAACATACATGTGAATTTCCAACTTTGATGAATCAATGCGTTACAAGACATATTGTGGATTTACAAAATGAATCCATATTAGAGTGAAAACGTGACTTGTTTCTTGTTTGTAGTATGCAACTGTCTGATGATGCCAATTTAAATTTCCTTCTTTCCAAAATGGTCTAGTCACTCTAGGGTTCGCCGTGATTTTTAAAATTCAAATTTCTGTGCCTTCTACCATGCATATTGTACTCCACCACTTTTAAAAACATTTGTTTCAAACCATCAGACTAATAAACAATCATTATAATGAAATAAATATCATGAACTCTATGAATTATAACATTAGAATAATTTGTAACAACTGAAACGAAATCTAAGCCCTCTCACCGAGCCCCTCCACCCCCCCCACCCCCCCCCATCCCCATCAATGTAGTAAATGAAAAATGATTACGGTAAACTTTTAACTTATTTTCATATATTCGTACGCTGCCTTTTCATCATATGATGGAAAATACATTCATACTTTGACCATAGCAGCATTAAGAAACAAAAATGATTAATTATTAGTTAACATCAATTAATTAGATATGCATATTATAAACAATGTCAATAGCAGTAACTTGTGTTTAAAGTTTTGAAAAATAAAGCATTGTTCCCAAACTTTCATATCATTGGTCTTCTTCACCCTCAATGCCTTAGGAGTGTCTGAATAATCTACTGGCTGGCATGTGAAGCTGTAGTCTCCCCCCCATCCAGAAGCGAAGAGCTGAGAAAAAACAAACTATCAAGCTAGAAGAAAACAATATTAGTTTAAAAAGTAGATTTGTAAAGGGATTCCTATAATCAAGGGTAGGTATATATTTAAATACTAATGTGTGTTTAATATA
The DNA here is from genome assembly GCA_024449915.1 of Sweltsa coloradensis. Lineage (NCBI taxonomy): Eukaryota > Metazoa > Arthropoda > Insecta > Plecoptera > Chloroperlidae > Sweltsa > Sweltsa coloradensis. Next base: position 269,305 of record JAMZAV010000802.1, read on the forward strand.
AGATTAGTTAGCGCCCGTATAATGTCTGCCATTTATTGCTGAATTAGTGGTGGTAATATTACCAAATTGGATCTCAAACAAAACTTTTTTAATCTCATGACTAGTAATGTAAAAAATGTTCTCTCAGAATGAAAACTGACATGAAAATTGAACATTATTTATAATATCGTGTAAGAATTATCTTCATTACAATTTGTTTGTAGTGTGGCCAAATAGAAAATGTATAAACATGAACGCAGTAGGCGATAATTTAGTAAATATTATTTCTTTTTGTGTAATTAGTTTGCACAACAGAAATGTATCTGTGCAATCGAATCTAATTCATTTCATGTTCCACACTAAAATCAATTATGAGACTTAGTGGGTAGACTCTAGATACGAATTTATTTATTTATGTACATAATTTATAACATGGAGTAGCAGTCAACACTTGAAAAAGCGAACACCTAATACTACTGTTTTAAATTATCTACTAATGTCACATTCAGCTACATCTAACTTTGACAACATATTCCTTTGATTTGATCGCTTTCTGTGGCATAAGTAATCAAACCTTGTGGCGCACGTTTGGTTTCTTTTTGAGATTGTAAAAAAATAAAAAATGATCGTAACACTTCTTAAAAAAAATTAATACCAGAACTTATTGTAAACATTTTTCTCCGCAACAGGCTAAGGGTTATATACATAAGGATTGTTTTTCTAACGGAGATTATTGTTAGGAGGTCGATTTCGAAATTAATACTCTCAGCCAAATGGAGTTTTTTTTACTCATATGTGACATTCGAACTCATTGAGTTAATACTCTATTAAATTTAGGTGATTTCTTCTTAACTTTTACGATTTTGTTAAATTTTTTTATCCAAATTACCAAGTATTGTGAGACAAAACTTGAATTAAAAAATTAAACTGCGTATACCTTTGTTTTCCCTGAATAAAACGATTGATTTCTAAGCAACTAGGGAAAGAAAGTGCCAGGCGAGTTTATGCGGATATTGGTAAAAAAATTCAAAGAGGCACAAATTACTTAAAGGGCAAAAAAACCCAAAAAATTTTTTTTTACCGGGTGATCTATAGCACAATACTACACTTAAATGACCGTTTTAAAAAATTTTTTCTTGTAACTGTGATTTAATAAGAATTTTTTAATTTGTTTGATCCAGAAATTGGCGAAAATTGGTGTTTTGGAAAATTTCCTAAATCGTCTTTAACCTGCTTCTTTTTGGTCCACATAGATCCCAAAGGCATAGTAAAATGCCCCTTTATAACATCGTGTCTTGAAACTGTCCCCAAATATACCCTCAACACGAAAAAATATGCATTCCAAAATCAAAACCCCATCTTAATAACTGGGAAAAAAACGCTTAAGTCCCGCCGCGTTGTTGGATGAGCGTAATTGGTGCATTGAGCTGCCATGTGTTATGCGGATTTCTGTTTTTCTGTGAAAAATCAATACTAAGTTGAAGATTTTTTTTAAAATTAAATTAAATTTAAAAATGAAAAATTAACTTAAACTTTAATTTTTTTTAAATTAATTGTAATTTAAAAAAAGAAAAAAATCGTAATATCGAAATTTTCATAAGAAATATTATTTGATTGCGCACAAATTTTACACAATATTAAATTTATAAATTAAGGTTCTGTGAAAATTATTACAATAGGTAAAGCATGTAGGTTTTTATAAGTCAAAGAATTGTTTTAAAAAAGAAAAAAAAAACGTAAAATTTCGATTTTCATGAGAAATAGTTTTTTGATTGCGCTCAATTTTCACACGAATAACTAAATCATGAATTAAGGTTCTGTCAAAAAATCTTAAAAATCGGACAAAGCATGTAGGTGTTATAAGCTGAAGAAATTTTTAAAAATCGAAAAAATCGTAAAATTCCCGTTTTTTAAATGAGAAAAAATTTTTTCGATTGCGCTCAAAAACGGGGCAGTTCTTCGTTCGAGATTTCGAAGGCCTCCATAAAATTTCATCGCAATTGCAGTATCGGTTTAGCCGGAATCGTGTTAACAGACACACAAAAATACAGAAAAAAAAAAAAAAAAAAAAAACCATCCCGGATTTTTTTTCTCCAGTGTAGTGAAATGGAATCTTCGCTTCCCCTCGCTACGCTCATCCAATCAGCATATTTTGACCGAACTACTTGCCCAAATTACAAAACAAAATATAGAGAATTTACAGAAAAGGCTGTCGAGTACGTCAATGATGGCCAATATTTTTTTGGATCAAAATCCTCCAAGGTCACGGGCATAAAGATCGTCCCCATGTTATTTTAATGGGAGATTTTGGGCCCATGGGACCTAGCTCGAAAAATGTCATGTTTGACAATTTTTTGGGAGTCATGGTGGCCCCAATAATTTTTCTGTTAGTTGCTAAATTCATTACTAGTTTTGCCTGAATGAAAAATATTTTTTGAGTTTTTGCGGTTAAAAACCCTTTAAGAGAAAGTAGGGGGGGGGGGTTTGAGAAAAGCAGAATCACTCAGTCGGGTGTATTGATTCAATTTCGTCATTTCAATACAATGTTACGGCATAACCATGACACCAATTTTGTTAATGTTATAATCCCTTTATATTACCGTGGAAACAACTGCAAGCTTTTAAAATAATTAATTATTTCGTATTGTTATTCATGTATATCCGGTCCTTGTTTTGTGCTCTTTCCATGACATAATGTAGGGTTTTAAGGACCACAAACTTGCAATACTATGTGCTGTGCTTATCAAGACAATTTACTTGATTTTTCAGGGGTAATATAGTTACAAACAAGGTAGCTAGAAGATTGTAACGTACTGTTGTAGATTGTACTTGTTGTAATTCTGAAATTGTGACCCATCATCTACGCAAGTAGAGTATTTTCATCGTGACAATCATTACTTCTAATGGGCGATGTCCGTGTAAAAATAAATACAAATGAAAACATAACAATTTGATATTTTAATGTTGCTTTGTTCAACTTTCCACTGCACTTAAATAATTAAATAATGAAACATAAAATCTGTTTATTATAAATTTGTTATAGTAATGATACTTTTAGATTAGGTTAGGTTAATGTAATTTACTTGTTGGACTGTGACTGTATAAGGAAATAATTCAATTGTATGATTAATTGTTTCATTATTCAAGTGTAGCACAATGAAATAATTATTATTTATTTGTTATTATATTTAATAATTATTTCTTTATTGGAGTAAAGTTTACAGTCCAACACAGTGGCGAAACTAGCCCTTGTTTATCGGGGGGGGGGGGGGGGGGAAGGGCGAACATTTTTGTAACCTCCAAAGATCAATGACCAGCACAACTAGTGAAAGGGGTATGTGTGGGTACAGTCAGTGGTGTCATTAGAAAAAAATATATAGGTATACACTCTTTTCGGGGCACACGCACGCCCCCAGTTGATGCGGGTCCGGAGAGCACAGTCCCGGAAAAGTTTTCAATTCCAAGAGTGTGATTGGAGTTTTTTTTTTTGTACAAAAACCTTAAAAAATATGTATGAAAAAATTGCAAAATAAAAAAAATATATCATATATCAATATAATACCTCAGGTCTAATAAAAATTGTGCTCCCTCGCACCCCCCCCCCCCCCCCCGTAGTTATGCCACTGGTCCCAACAACTAATTACATATTAATCCCACTTGTACTTAAAGCTGCATCACTATAGAAAAGATTGTAAATCTCACCTCGTTTATTAGCCATACACATCCAATGACATTAACGAAGTTGTATATCATCATCTGGGTCTTGAGCTGAAATGGTTTTTCTGTTCTGCATGAACTTAGGCCCCAGTTTGATACTGAAGTACAGGTAAGCTGCGAGCAGGACGAATACTGGGACAGGTCCTTGCAGTAGGAACCAGTCCTGGACACGGGGATCTAGACAGTAATGATTATCATTATTAAGATAGGATCCCCAGACGAAACCTCGAAGCAGTAAAATAAAATAAGGAAGAGCGAGAGAAAGATGGTATTGATCGAAGGAGACGTTGTAGAGCGAGGTGAATCGTGGAATCAGGTGATGGAATTGAAGCTGTGGGAGGACAGGAAATAGTGGGAGAAATTGGTAGAGAAGCAGATGCAGGATGAAGGTTCTCTTCTTCCTGCCTCTGCTGAGCGCGCTGCTGCGCCTGCGCAACGCTGAGCCCGGCAAAACATTGTTTCGTGCCCCCCCTAGATATCGGTGTGAAGAACACGTCTCAACCAAAACCCGACATTGTTGGAAATCGGTTTTTGATTATTATTATTATTATTATTATTATTATTATTATTATTATTATTATTATTATTATTATTATTATTATTATTATTATTATTATTATTATTATTATTATTATTATTATTATTATAGTGGTTCTTTATTGTTCAAACAATCTCAGGTACATTTGCGTCCTGGTATACACAAGGCGGGTAGGCCCAAGCCCAACAAAAGTTTACATTATAACAGCGTGAAAACATAAGTATAGTACACATATTATTGTAGACAAATTAATCAATTAACAAAATAATAATAAAGATGAGTGTGATAACAAAATCAATAAAAGTTTCTATCTATAAAACAAGCAATTGTATGGCAAAATCTTTAAAGAGAGAGAGAGAGAGAGAGAGAGAGAGAGAGAGATAGATAGATAGATAGATAGATAAGGGTCTTTATTGTAAGGCGGGATTAAGGCTAGTGAAGCCTTATCTTCCATCCAACCTTATACTAATAATAATAATAATACATTTGATAATGAAGAGAACATTACATGATTATATAAAATATTGAAATAATACATTAAATACATTATGGTAGCATTATTGCAAAGTTAAAATTTTCTAGGTGTATAGTAATGTTATGCAAATTATGAATTTTGAATCGATTTATGCAAATCTTCAATAGTTTAAGAAACATTCATTCATCCATTCACACAAAAGTACAAAATTAATATAGCTTTAGACATTGTGTGCAGAAATACAGGTGAGCAGGAGAAGGTTGTGGTATGCATTACTCAATCATTAATTTACAAAGGCTGTAGCGGCTGATGTTTATAGCTATTAATTAATTATAATTACTCAAGTAATGTTGATGTACTTTATGCTTGAAAGTGTCGTAACTAATTCCGTAAACATCCCTGATGCTCGTTAGGAGAGTATACCAGACGCGAATAGCGTTTATTGTAAAAGAGTGGTCAAGAAGACTGTTTCTATGGGTTGGAAATGTTAACTAAGTACCTGATCTAGATAAAGTGTTGAAGGTATGGTTTGAGAATAGGTATTGAAAATTAGATGCTAGGTACGAAGGTGTTGATGTGAGAGCAGACGATGAACAAGGGAAATCGAGTGTAGATTTCTACAGTCATTTAGACGAATCCACGCAAGATTTTTGAATCCAGGGGTAATATGATCATATTTTTATACAAAGATGAAACGAACACAGGCATTTTGAGCTCTCTGAAGACGAATAGAGAGGTCTTCAGTAAGGTCATTGTACACAACGTCGCAATAATCAAAATGAGGCATGACGAGGCTTTGTAGGAGCATTGTTTTTAATTTTGTTGGGAGGAAGTTTTTAAACGGTTAAAGAGTGTAAAGATGCGTAGGTTTTCTGACACACGTGTTTGATATGTTCGTCAGAGAGAGAGAGAGAGAAGAGAGAGAGAGAGAGAGAGAGAGAGAGAGAGAGAGGAGAGAGAGAGAGAGAGAGAGAGAGAGAGAGAGAGAGAGAGAGAGAGAGAGAGAGAGAGAGTGATTACTGCAAAAATCTTCTGACTATGTGGCACGTTTGAAGGATGACTGCTTTTTGCATGCTGATGTAGAGATTTGGAGAAAGACCCAGGCATTGTAGGCTGGCAGAGAGGGAAGATGGTATGACTCCAGTGGCTGAGATCACGATAGGCACGACAGTAACAGTTTTCATTTTCCAAATTCTTGTTATTTCTTGACTTAAATTTTGATATTTTTCCACCTTAGTGTTCTCGGTTTTCTCATATTTTTACTCATGGGGATCGCAATGTCAATTAGATATGTTATTCTGTTAGATTCATCGCATAAAATGATGTCCGGTTTGTTGTGGTCTATGGTTTTGTCTGTTATAACCTGTTTATCCCAATACATTATAAATTCTGGCATTTTCGATCACAGGTGCAGGAGAATACTTGTAATAAGGAGGTGATTGGCAAGTAGATGTGCGTTCATTCCTAGATGTTGATAAACTATCTTTGCTACCTGATTATGCCTACTGAGATACCACGTGTTGGCAATTGAAGGACACCCAGCTAACATGGTATATTGTCTCCGTAAACTTTTTGCATTTTCTACACATATCATTGTCATTGGATTTGATGATGAATTTTTATAGTTGTTGGTATTTATAACCTGATCTTGGATGGCGAACATAAATCCTTCGGTTTCAGCAAACAAATCTCCTTTGTGAATCCATCTTATTGATTTAACAATGTCAATATTTGGCTGCTGGATGCTTTTCGGGTTACTCCCATTAAGTGATTTAGTATTCCAGACATTCATCTTCATATTTAAATCTTCTATGTATATTTCTGGATGGAAAGAATCGTCATTTAGCCTGAGGGGAGTTATAGTTTTATCTCGGAGTTTAAGTTCTTGGTGATAATGGAATGTAGAATTAAGAAAGTATGATCTGAGTTTATGAACTTGCGAATAGCACAATGACCGAATATTTACCAATCCTCTTCCACCCTTTCCCCGTGGTATATATAACCTTTCAGAAGATGCTTTTGGGTGGTGAAATCTGAAGAAGGTCATTTGTCTTCTTGTTAAACGATCTAGGTCCATCAAGTCCACATCTGACCACTTCACAATACCAAATGAAAGGTCAAGATTGGTAAAGCCCATGCATTTATGCCTTGATTTTATAGCTTCCTTTAACATTTGATTTTAAGATAGTTTTAACTCTATGTTCATACTTTTGTTTAAATACATTTTTTTAATTCCTTGTGGTTAAAAATAATGTTTTTGCCTCATTCCTAGGATTTGTATCTTTCTTCGCTATTGTTTATGTTTGGAATTTCTTGACCGACACCAATTTGGTAATTGTCAGTTTTCTTGCAATTTTCCACTTTTCATATACATTGAAGCACATTAATCTAATCCAAATTCCATATGAATTGTCTTCACTGAATAATTTTTACAATGTCAATTAAAATTTTGAGCTCTTCTTTTGATTTTCCATACATTTTAAAATCATCATATACAGCAGATGTGTTATCCTTGTCATTATTTCTTTACAGGTCATATCCAACATTTGTTTGATTTAGTAGCTCTGATAATGGGTTTAACGCGAGACAAAACCATAAAGGGCTAAGGCTGACCCCCTGAAAGATTCCTCTCTTTATTGCCATATTTTCAATATTAACAGAGTCTGAATTGGTTTTTAGTATTATATTTATTCTCCGTGAGTTCATTAAATGCTAATCACCGTTATCAATTGTGGATTTACCTTATACAAATCAAGAAATTTGATTAACCAATCGTGTGGAACAGAATAAAATGCTTTTTTGTAGTCTATGTAAGCTACTGATACTTTCAAAAAACCTCATCCAACAACGCGGCGGGACTTAAGCGTTTTCCTAGTTGTATGTCATGGACCACATATCAGGTTATATACCGAGTTTCAAGATTGTAAATCTTTCGGGACGGCGTTTGCAGATAGCTGAAAACCACCTAACTCGGGTAGGAGTAAACAAGGTCGAAGCACATAATCTGTATCTGTGGTCGAAGTTATCATCGCCTACTAGCAGTCGCGTGCGCTTGGCTGCGGGCGAACGAGCGTCGTCCTAGACCATCTCGGGTAGAAGTAAAAAGGGTCGAAGTTATCATCGCTTACTAGCAGTCGCGTGCGCTTGGCTAAGGGCGAACGACCGTCGTCCTAGATATATTTTATTCGTTTTTCCTTATCTAATCTTTTTTTTTATTTAATTTTTCCTGATTTTCTGTTCTTTGGAAAATGTAGGCCTATTTATGTTAGATTTTTAGCTCAATTTAAATTCATATTTTAAAGGTGCATTTTCAATATCATGTTATAGCTTTATTGTAAGGCTATTCCAGAGCACTCTTTTCGATATTTTGAAAGGAAAAGGAAAATGGCTGAAAGAATGACAGAGGAACTTAAACGAATGAATGGGACAATAGCTCCCTCCCTTTTGGCCATTATGTAAATTTTGGGCCAGTAAGAAAAGTAAAGTTCTATTTTAATTGTTTAAACACATCTTTGTCTCTGCTAGGAGTATAAGAAAATACTTTCCAATAAGGTTTTATGTACGATTTTTTGTACCACGTGACAAAAAAATCGCACATATAATATTATTTAAGAAAATTATTTTCCAACATACTCGTAGCGGAGACAAAGGTGTGTTTAAATAAAATGTAAATCAAAATTAAGTGTTGCACCAAGAACTTTACTTTTCTATAGGCCCAAAATTTGCATATAATGGCCAAAAGTTGTTCCTTCTTTTTTATACAACTTCCTTATTCATTCAACCAACTTGCAGCTATTTTCCATTGGACTTTCAAAATATCGGTAAAAGTGCTTCGGAATATAGCCCTAATAAAATTATATTGATAGTGTATTATATTAATAAATTTTGAAAATTTGTCAATGTTTTGTTTATAATTTTGCGTGAAACAATCAATCGTACTTTTTATTCATTGTCCTGCTTTGTCAATCAGTTTATTCTCTGAATTGTTGTTGAACTGTTGGCATGCGGGAGACCCTGGTTCCATCCCAGATCGAGTTGGATTTTGTAATTTCTGGATTGTAAAATAACTCGTTTTTACTGTCACCAGTACAAACAGAGCTGCACTGGTCCACATTTGAAATATGTTATCAACATAAGCGATAACATCTTCTTAGGGCAATGTTTAAAATCCGCATTCTTGGAGCAAATCAGCTAGTTCGTGCATAAGCTATAAAACGGTTTTTTAACATACGAATAACGATTTCCCTAAAGTGATAGAGCATTATCCACCTCTTAACCCGTGCTCGGAATTTGTTTTTGTTTGCAGTTTTTGTTCCTAAATAGAGAAACATAGAATTCTTATTTTGCATATTCAGGCAAACAGTCAAATAAAGGTTATCGGACGAGCGATATGACACGGAGGTAGCACTCGTGTGGCAGGGATTTTGATTCTTGGAAAAAAACCTGAAAAATTATGAAAAAACGCGTTTTCTACCGTTTTCCCCCAGATAGACGGAAAGAACATAAAGAAAGTTTTAATTGAAAAATAATCACTCTTGAAAGCTTGCAGTTTAGTAGGAATTAGTGGCAAGTTAAGAGATGAGTAAGCACGCAGTTTTAACTAATCTAGTAGGGTACAATAGAAACTTTAAGACATGAATTTGTGGCAAGTATAGAGGTGATTGCACACAAAGATAGGTTCACTACAATTGAAGTGTGGGAGTGTAAATTTATTAATACTGGACTATTATTATACACTATTCAAATAATACGCCCGCTGCATGACAATAATTTAACAAGAGCCAGTAATTAGTAAAATAATTCCACCTGGAATTACTGTTTGCTCTGAAACTTACGCATAAGCCTAAATTTTGTGCTAGAAAATATGTTTATTTTCTGTTTCCTCTTATTTGGGGAAAAAACAATTTTAAACAAAATTCCGTTTTCCCCGTTTTTTTTCCTCAACTTCAATTTTACAGGGAATTTAAAATCCCTACGTGTGGCCCATACTCTTTTGCCATACATACATTAAACTTAAAAAGTTAAAATAGGTTCCACATGTATGATGTATGGGTATTTAGATTATCGTGGTACAGACTTAAATTTCACTATACCCTGGGAAAATAGCTTGTATGTTAGTGTATGTTTTTGGCAGTTTGTAAATAAACAAATAAATTCCTATTTGGAGTCTACTCACTCACTCACATAATTGATTTTCATGTGGGGGACATTCAATTTAAAGCAGATCAAGCCAACCCTGTTCGCTCTTTAGCTTACAAGCGCATACGACATTTTTAGGGGATCTTTGAAATCTCTGAACTTAGAACTGCCACTTTTTTGGGTACAATTATTCAACAAATAATTCTTATTAAAATCGTAAACTTACACGATTTAAAAAATATTTATTACAATTTTGTTTGGTTGTGTTCATTCTCTATACCACTCAAATGTTAACTTGAATCTCTATACAAAAATTTCAGGGGGCCTTCGAAACGTTTGTTAATAATATGTAATAAATTTAAGTTCAATAATCAATTAATTTAACTAGGAAAACGCTAAAGTCCCGTCGCGTTGTTGAGCGAGCACCGGTACGTGCAACACGACCCGAGTACGACATTCCCATAATGCCCATTTTTGAGCGAGCGTAGCGAGCGTCTCCACTTGACTTTTATGCTCGAATGTCTGTTTTTTTTTCTGTTACTGCTTCGATACAGGTCGCACCGTTTCTCTGATCGACCTGAAATTTTTCACACATGTACATACCACCTCGTTATGAAATTTTGCAGGGTCAATAAGTACACCATTCTCTCCTATTTTACAAATTTTCAGCTAAATCAGTCAAGACCTTAAGTAGTGAAGATAGAAATTACATTTTAACAAAAGTAACGTTACCATGGCAAACAAAAGACGAAGCAGTGTATTATTTGTTGTCAAAGACCAAAAATAGAAGTAATCAAAATACTATCGAGGAAGCAGTGTATTATTTGTTGTCAAAGAGTTAAAATAGTTTTCCCAAAGAAATGATGTCAAGGTCCTCTAGATGGCGGTGGATAAATATAATACCCGAGTAAATTTAGAAAATCATTTTGCAGCTATCTTTCTGCAATTTTTACGTTTGTATGGATAGACACTAAAGCAAAGTCATCAGCGTAGCAAAAAGCAATGCATTTAATAATATACTTAACCATAATATTTACATTTATTAAGTAAAGTTGAGGTCATAATAATAATAATAATAATAATAATATAATAATAATAATAATAATAATAAATAATAATAATAATAAAATAATAATAATAATAATAAAAAAATAATATTGATACTAATAATTAAAATAATAATAATAAATTCAATTCAATTTATTGTCACAAAACACAATTATTATCATTGTTACATCTCAAATAAACCCACAAAGCCCATTATGCGGACTTATCTGTGAAATAAACAACATCAAATAAACTGAACAAAAACAACCAAAGAGGAAAGAATCAGAATAAGAAAAACATTAACAAATCACAAACATTAAATAAACAGATTGGAGTAGATTAACCGTTATTTAAAATAAAATAAAACACAACACAACACAATGTCAAGGCTTTTTAAGTTACTTAAACATATCAGAAACCTGTCAGAAATAGCTAAAGGATGAGTATGAAACATGGTTAGTGCAGAACAGATTTAGACAAGAGCACTTAATTGAGATAAGTGTATTTTTTGCTTGACCTCGGAAATTTTTGTTAAATTTAATAACTGATCGGTTAAGTCATTGATAGACTCGGGGACTAAACACTCTAGGCGCCTTTGACCGTATTTATTATGACAACTAAGAACTTCATAATAATAATGATGATAATAATAATAATAATAATAATAATAATAATAATTGAGCGAGCGTAGCGAGCGTCTCCACTTGACTCTTATGGTTTGAATGTCTGTTTTTTGTTTGTTTTTTGTTTTTTTCCTGTTACTGCTTCGTTCGATACAGGTCGCACCGTTTCTCTCATCGACCTGAAATTTTGCACACATGTACATACCATCTAGGCGGGTTGCTGTATAGTTTTTGAACAAAATCCGATCATTGGTTATAAAAAATAAAAAATAAAATAAAAAAATAAAAAAATAAAAATGTACCGATCGTTATGAAATTTTGCAGGGTCAATAAGTACAACATTCTCTCCTATTTTCCAAATTTTCAGCTAAATCGGTCAAGACCTTAAAGACTTATTGCTAATCATAATTCGAAAAATGATGTTAAAAAATGAAGGAGGCAGTGAAGATACAAAGATACACTTTAGAAGGCATGACGTGACTTAGTACAATCAGAGTCGATAAAGAAGTTTCCCCGTTGGGGAGGTCCTCCAACTCCCTATACCGCCCTGGGTTAAATAAAAAGTCGGTTTTTGGCGTTGGGAATCTAACGTTCCGCGCGACTCTGTGTGACGATTGATGGAACTACTTCAATAAAAGTACGTCACTTTTCTACTAGTAGTTAACAGTCGATGACGACAAATGGCGGAAACGTCAAAATATTAAATACGATCGAATGTTGGCGAATGTTTTGGCATAAAGCAAACTCTCTTTATTAATGAGGATATTTCTGATGGAGTAGACCTAAGCTTAGGAGCTAGGCCGACAATATGTATTGTTCAAGATTTCGATTTGAGTGCCTAGGGCGTACTTACGTCTGAAAACTGTATTGTGGCCTTGGGCCTAGGCTACACTTACGTCCGTTAGGCTTGAACAAGGCATTATCTGAAATTATTTCGCACGAAAATGTCAGTGACGCCTGCGCAACACTTTATAGTACAATAATAAATCAAAAGTAAATCGTTTTAAAAGACTAGGGCCCAGGGCTAATATGATTGAAATAAAATTGAAGTTTGACGTTTCGTCTGTTGTTTGTTGATTTCAGCGTCACTGCACATCGATAATCTACTGACCGTATTTAGCGTGCAGTGCTTTTATTAGTTTCACATTGGAGCCGCTCTCAGCGCGCAGGACGTTAGATTCCGTTTTGACTTGGGAGTAAGGGGACCTCCCCAAAGGGGAAACTTCTTTATCGACTCTGGTACAATGCAAAGATGTTGGAATAGTATAAAGTGTACAAATAATGTCAATATCCAGGTAGGCCTACACTGTGTGGTGGGCCTTATGGGAATGTCGGACTCAAGTCATGTTGCACGTACCGGTGCTCGCTCAACAACGCGTCCAACTGAGCGTTTTCCTAGTAATAATAATAATAATTGAGCGAGCGAAGCGAGCGTCTCCACTTGACTCTTATGGCTCGAATGTCTGGGTTTTTTTTTTTTTTTTCTGTTACTGCTTCGATACAGGTCGCACCGTTTCTCTGATCGGCCTAAAATTTTGCACACATGTACATACCACCTAGGCGGGTTGCTGTATAGTTTTGTGGCAAAATCGTTCAAAAAGTTAAAAAGTTACATTAAAGTTAATCGAAAGTTTTTTTTTCAAACTAAACGGCGACAAAATCTGAGGTGGCCAAATCATTTAGAATGTCCGTCCGATCACGAATATGTTATTTTGATTTTGATCCGATAAGTAGTGTAGATGGAAATTACATTATAACAAAGTCCCGTTACCATGGCAACGGAAAGTCGCACAGCTTTTTTGGCTCATGATAGCGGTCAAACGAAGGCTCGGATCGAGTTGAAATTTTGACCATCCGCAAGTTTCATCCCGATTGAATGCCATTAGCTTTGTGGCAAAATCGTTCAAAAAGTTATAAAGTTACATTAAAGTTAATCTAAAGTTTTTTTAAAAACTAAACGGCGACAAAATCTGAGGAAGCCAAATCATTTAGAATGTCCGTCCGGTCACGAATATGTTAATTTTATTTTGATCCGATAAGTAGTGTAGATAGAAATTACATTTTAACAAAAGTAACGTTACCATGGCAACGAAAAGTCGCACAAGAATTCTGGTCACTATGTACTGCCACCTAGAAGAAATCAAGAGTAAAATAGTTTTCCCAAAGAAACGATGTCAAGGTCCTCTAGATGGCGGTGGATTTTATCCATTCTCTCCTATTTTACAAATTTGCAGCTAAATCGGTCAAGACCTTAAGACTTATTGGTATGTAACATTATGGGAATGTCGTACTCGGGTCGTGTTGCACGTACCGGTGCTCGCTCAACAACGCGTCCAACTGAGCGTTTTCCTAGTAATAATAATAATAATAATAATAATAATAATAATAATAATAATAATAATAATAATAATAATAATAATAATAATAATAATAATAATAATAAAATAATCCTGTTTTGATGAGCGATGTGGATTGTGGACGTAGTTCGAAATGTACGAACGCTCATTTTTAACGCGCTTATTGGTTGCGGTTCCGTACTAATTCGCTTTAGATTTCGAACTTCGTTCAGTAGTATACACATTACACAATGCTGTTACTGACTAGACTTGGTCATTTTTAATTGTAGATTTATTTATCTTGCCGACAGAATCATATATGTTCAAATTTACAACTCGTTGGAAGAATTAGATAAATATTGGCGTCAAAATTTTAGAAAATAGGTGCACTTGAGTTGACGTGGGACCATTTTTATGGAAACAATTATCCGGTAGTGTGGAACGACCATTTTAAATCTTATAGGCTCACAGTCATAGACACAAGGTTGACAAAAACAATTATAAATACGTAGCATTATAGTTTTTTAATATTTACTTGATATTTTAAATTTGTATTGATTGGTTTTTAAAGAATATTCTAGTGTTTTAGGGACACTTGCCTGTATACTTGGGAAATGTTTAAGGTAGTGGTTGGTGAATTAAAATACATCGGGCCCAAATGCCTTAATCACAGACAAAGTACCCATCCAAAGTAGCCAATTATGAATTTAAAATATTGTTTTTACTTATTATACACATGCCGATGGTAATTTATTGCATATTACCGTTACAAAGTATACAATTACATAATAACGGATGTCCCTGAATGCTTCCGATGGTTGTAATTCAAATGCTTACCGCCATATCTATCGAAGAAGCTTGCGTTGCTGTTGGCCACGTCCGCTAAGCGTTGTCCTCCTGCCAGCGACATCCTCCCACCTCGACAACACAGCGACTGAACCACGTTCGACGCCGCCGACTTTCTTAAACCAACTACGTCTATACCCTAGTATGATAATTAATTATGATAATGTGAACAATCGATTTCGTTGTATGTATTGGTATTAAATCTGATGTCAAAATTATGCCGATCTAAAGTGTGGGATTTGACAGTCTAGACGAAGGTTAGAATTATTAGTACTAAATGGTCTAGACTCTAAAGCCGCTCTAATTGTCATTCTTCTCTGCTTTGTTGGTGTAGTAGATTATTATAGTAAAACATAGCATTTTGGTTAAAATGTGATTCCAATTCCTTTGAGTGGGAAGGTCATTTTAGAATCAAAATAACATAACAAATATTTATTTAACTACTTAACTTTCATATTATCCAGTGTCAATAAACCTGACATTTTCTACCTGGCAAGTACAATACAGCTTACACTAGTTTTATTTCCATGGCACTATGTTACGATACATACATGACAATTTGCCTTGGCCTTTGTTACACATTCGTATATAGCAAGTATAAACTCAACGTTGATAATTATAATGTTACACAAAAATAACAAAAACGTAAAAATATGATATCAAATTATAAACAAAAATCTAGGTCAGACCACATTACTTTTGTACATACAAGTTTTCACTCATTATTTGTCTGCAATAATCATTCTTTTAGTATTTATCATTATATTATGCTTCCTCAACTGAATTAGTTTTAATTTAAAGCGGAAACTGTCGTGTACGCAAGAAGAACAAATCGGATGTAGTCTATTGAAATAATTTAACTATTAAATGTGTAAATGAATAACAATGTGTTAGTTTATATGTGTTTTATTATTTTTTGAATGGAACCATAATTTTCCATGACATCTCGTTATTTACACATTGGGTTTACCTAACGTTGAATGCAGTTTATTGTTCATAGATCCATGATCCTGCACTCCCTGTTATTCAACCCGATTCCCGCCACCGGCAATCCTGACCTAGATTTTTCCAGGGTTTTCTTTAGGTCTTTAATGCGAATGCAAGCTCCTTTACAGCCGTTTGGCATTTCCTTGACAATAACATATTATACAGCTTACAATATGTTGTGTTTATAAAGAGAAATATCCTGAAATTCACGTATTTATGTATCGCCTCTACAAAGCAATATCTAATACCCGCTAGTGGCGTTTGAAGAAGAAAAAGAAGAGAAGAAGAAGAATAGAAAAAGAAGAAGAGAGAAGGTAAGAAGAAGAAGAAGAAGAAGAAGAAGAAAAAGAAAAGAAGAAGAAGAAGAGAAGAAGAAGAAGAAGAAGAAGAAGAAGAAGAAGAAGAAGAAGAAGAAGAAGAAGGAGAAGAAGAAGAAGAAGAAGAAGAAGAAGAAGAAGAAGGAAAAGAAGAAGAAGAAGAAGAAAGGTAAACACGCAGGTGATTGCCCCCCTGGGATCTAGACTCATGTGGGCCATGTGGCCACTGAATAGGCTAATATCCGGTTCGGGTTCCGTGATGATAATGTGCAGGCACGTGGCTCGGACAAGTGACTTTGTACGCCTCCTACACGGTCACTATTCTATGCTAATTTAAACAATATAATCGTATTCTTTTGTCATCAAGCACTATTATATTATCAATCCCCATCAACTGCTATTTCAAAAGTTCATGCTATAATTTGTTCATAACTATCTGCGAACAATTAAAGATTCTTTGTACTAGTTCTCAGACAAAATTTGAAGACTTGAATTAATTATAAGCGGTTTGACCTATAAATTGAGCATGAGTACTGACAGTAGTACCTCCCTCTCTGCCAAAATATTGCTCATCGGCTACAAGAACTGTTGTGACTAGAAGGAGTAGGTAGGCTAATTGCGAATTGTTGAATAAAGTTAGATATGCTCATTGCTCAATGCCCATACCATTTACTGTGCTTCCATAAGGGGTTTTACATACATGCTTTTTTCTTAGTTAACATATGTTTGGTTACCCCCAACTCGATACAACCTCTAGGCTCAGTAGTTTGTGGTGGGTACTTGTGAACGAACATGCGTTCCCTGTGTATGCTTTGTCATTACTCCCAAAAGTAAGCTGTTACTTCAGAAAACGTGCCACTAACTGTATATTGTGCGCAAAGCATTGGTCTCCGGCTTCTACTAAATAAAGCAAGAAGTCTCTTCAGAAGGCCTATATTATGAATTGCAGATAAAGGTAGATCGGTCTCGGTATGCCGATCAATCATCGGTTACGTTTATTCGTGTTTTAATAGCAGTGGCACTGATGCATATTTGCTAATATTTTAGGACACAATTTGAAAACGTTCCACTATAGTAGCACATTGTTGTAGAATGACTATACAGTAGCTATAATATCATTCATTTGGTTTGATCGTAAATAGTCAGTAATACCCAGGCATACAAATGCTTGTAAAAAGACAGACACGCATTATACAGTCGACAGCACTGAGATTATGACAAGCTTATGACAAGCCCTGTGACCATTCTTTCAAAGCTTGACTAAATTGAATTTACATCTAGTATGTATTCTTTTTATATAACGCAGTCGCTATACAGTTGCAATATCATTTATTTGTTGGAGCGCAAATAATTTCAGTCAAAGTTATAGATCGATTTTAGAATCATTGTTATGTTTTGAGCAATTTGTATGAACTATAATATTTAGTTTTAATAAATAGTTGCAAAATATATTGACAAGTTTTTCAAGGACGAAGTTGCGAGGCAGTGTACGTGGTACATTAGCTTGTCCCTTTTTTAAATCTCCTTGCTTTTGAGTGTGTAAGGTGGGTGTATTTTAACAAATTTTTTGTATGCGTGGGTAAAAGTTAGCTCAAAACTGCCTGTCATCGATCATAACATAATGTCATACAAAATGTTATCTCCAGTGAAAAAGATATCTTCTGAATAACTTTATTGAACTGTGCGAGAGAATGTTGCAACCGGAGAGAATGTTTTTACACTAGGCCGCTTCGCTAACGCTTTTTCCAGTCGCGTTGATGGATGAGCGTTTGAAAAAATCGTCAAAATATGATTTCTATGAGAAATATAGCTTCAAATGTCTCTAAAATCATAACATATATAATTTCAGTGATTTTTAACGGTCCCATAAAGTTTCATTAAGATCAGAGTAGCCGTTTGCCAAATATCACAAAAAAAATCTCATTAAAAATCGAAAAATATCGTAACAGTACGATTATCACAAGAAATATTTAATCGATTGTACCCAAAAAACGGGGCGAGTCTAAGTTCAGAGATTTCGAAGGTCCCCTCAAATTTTCATCAAGATCGCATAAGCAGTTTGCCCGGTATAGAGCGCAAACAAACAGACAAAAATACAAAACAAAAAAAAAACACCCGAGCCAAATTTTTTTAGGGGTGAGTGAAATTGAAGTCTTTGCTTCGCTCATCCAATGAACTACGGCCCACGGACAATGGCGGGCATGGCTTTCTTCACCACAATCTTATTAAACCAAGGGGCGCGCTTTCCAATCCCCTTCTAAGAGAGTTTCTTTTACTATATGAAATATGTGTTTCTTTGTTAACTACTCTCACAAGTATTACTAAATTCATATGGCATAGACTTTGTAGTCCTAGTATGAGAGATGTCTTGAAAGTATCCTACTCCGGTCATATACTAAACGGATTGTCACAAACTCACATTTAAATAACGACGAACAGAGAGTTGTCCCTTTAAAAAAAAAAAAAAAAAAAAAAAAAAACACGGCAAGAAAGCGTCTTAACTTCGTTGACCTATTTGTTAGTATAAATGAAAATCAATTAGGTAATTAAAGTATACCGCATGAGTCATAAATGATTTTTACAAAATCGTTGAATAAAATATTCAACAATATGACGGAGTGGAAGATATTGACCATTATGTGAATCATAATGAAATGGGAATATCTGTTAGTGAGAATAAGTTTCCGAAAACAGTTTGCCCGGATGTGCAACGTATAGGCATAATTCATAATGCAATGCCGAACAATGGTAGAATTGCAGTGAAAAGTAATTCAAGGACGATCACTCTCTAAGGTAATGAACATTATTTTATGATGTCTCTTATTTACACAAAAAATAATCATAATTTTTCATCTCATAAATATTTTTTATGCTTATAACTCTCTTATAATATATCACCCTATATTTAAATTTGATCTGGTTGTATAACATTACTGAGTTCAAGATCGGGGATTGTGTTGATTCTTGACTTCCCTGAGTTAAATTGTAAATGTATTCAATTCTATCCAATGTAAAACTTAGCGGTTTGTAGCCATTCCCGAGCTCCGGCGGTATTCAACCGAAATCAACGGGACCTGTCACCACCACATGCAGCGCAAGGACGCTGTCCATCGACCAACTCGTATCGGTGGCCCAAACGTTTCTCGCTCGATTTTTGTGATGGAGCAACGCCATTTCTCAAAATAGTTAATTATACATTTACATTGATAAAAATTTTAGGTTTTTAGGGTGGAGGGTTTTGTGATTATTACCATAGACACAAAACAAAACCATGAATTTCTTTGAAAATTCGTAGGTTTACCAACAACACAATGCTGAATTTAAAAAAATATTAGAATTTCGAAAAAAGACACCTTCTTGGAAAAAATCACAAATTGTCAACATTATTTACATGTGTAACCTGCAGTAAAATTTTAAAATTTTAAAATAAATTTAATTACGTTTTTTAATGTTTGTTTAAACAAAAACTTTCGAAATTGTAAAAATCGGTTGATATTTACACTTTTTATGTTGATATTTACATATATTATGACAACCTCCCTGGTAGAAATATTTGTATGCCAAACGGTCGCCAAGCGTCACAACAGACACCAAGGCTTATTTTTGATCGCCAACAGGTACCAAGTGATTACCAAGGGTCGCCACCGAAATTTCAAAAGAAATATATGACAGCCAAACGTTCACCAAAGGCAGCAACGGGTCACCAACTCTGCAATGCAGTATTTTGACACAAAAACGACCTGTTGGCGACCATTGGCTGCTGTGGTGATCACTTGGCGATCACTTGGCATCAGTTGGTGAAACTAGTTGGTGACCTGTTGGTGACCACTTGGCAACCATTTGGCAACCAAATATTTTTACTAGGGCTGTTTTGAATATTTTCACTTATAAAATCACGAACGAAGATTTTCAGATGATAGTGGCATAATTAATACAACTATTCTACTGAGAAATACTGAAACATTCATGTGTAGAAGGCAGTGGTTTTCTTGGCATCAAGCCATATTTGAAATCATGGTTAAACCATGGTCAAACCATGGATTTTAAATAGTAATCACATGCTCAAACGAACACGAGCGCCGTTTTGTACTCTGTTGTAAATAAGTAATTATAGCTGATTATAGGATAGACGTCATATAAAATTATTATTATTATTATTATTATTATTATTATTATTATTATATTATTATATTATTATATTATTATTATTATTATTACTATTTATTATTTATTATATTATTATTATTGGATGAGCGTAGCGAGCGTAGCGAGCGAAGCGAAGATTCCATTTCACTACACTGGAGAAAAAAAATCGGAATGTTTTTTTTTCTTTCTTTTTTTTCTTTCTTTTTCGTATTTTTGTCCGTTTGTTAGCACGATTCCGGCTAAACCGATACTCCGTTTTGCGATGAAATTTTATGGAGACCTTCGAAATCTCTGAACGTAGAACTGCCACGTTTTTGAGCGCAATCGGAAAATTATTTCTCATGAAAATCGCCATTTACGAATTTTTTCAATTTTAAAAATATTCCTTCGACTTATAACACCTACATGCTTAATTCGATTTAATGATTTTTTCACAAAACCCTTATTTTATGAATTAAGATATTCGTGTGAAATTTGAGCGCAATCGAAAAATTATTTTTCATGAAAATCAAAATTTTACATGTTTTTTTCTTTTTTTAAACAAGTATTTGAATTATAACACCTACATGCTTTATCCTACTGTAATGAATTTTTCAAAGAACCTTAATTTTGTGAATTAATATATTCGTGTGAAATTTGAGCTAAATCGAAAGATTATTTCTCATAAAAATCGCAATTTTAACGATTATTTCCTTTTTAAAATTACGATTTTTTAAAAAAAATTAAAAAATAAAGTCAATTTTTTATTTAATTTAATTTAATTAAAAAGATTATTCAACTTTGTAATAATTTTGTCACAGAACAACAGTAAAAATCCTCATAACACATGCAGCTCAATGCACCAATTACGCTCATCCAAACAACGCGGCGGGAACTAAGCGTTTTCTAATTTATTTTCAACATGATTGAATTACAGTAATACAAGCACATTGCTGGTGGCAAGAGTAGAGCAAGGCCCCATAACAACATGTGCCTTACCTACCAAATCCTATAAATATTTATTAAATGATTGCTTCTAATGGGATAGGCTACCTTTGTAAACGCGCTTTTTATACGCGGGGAAATATCAATGAATATAATTAGATGAGCGTAGCGAGCGAAGCGATGATTTAATTTTACTACACTGGAAAAAAATCCGGAATGTCTTTTTTTCTTTTTTTCTTTTTTTCTTTTTGTTTGTTTTTTTGTATTTTTGGCAGTTTGTTAACACGATTCCGGCTGAACCGATACTCTGATTGCGATGAAATTTTGTGGAGGCCTTTTAAATCTTTGAACTTAGAACTGCCACGTTTTTGAGCGCAATCGAAACGTTATTTCTCATAAAAATCGCAATTTTACGATTTTTTACGATTTTTAAAGAATTTCTTCGACTTATAACACCTACATGCTTAATCCGATTGTAATTATTTTTTCACAGAAACTTAATTTTATGAATTAATATATTCGTGTGAAATTTGATCGCAATCGAAAAATTATTTCTTATGAAAATTGCAATTTTACGATTTTTTTTCTATTTTTTAAATTTCTTCAACTTATACACCTACATGCTTTATCCGGCTGTAATGATTTTTTCACAGAACCTAAGTTTTATAAATTGATATTTTTGTGTAAAATTTGAGCGTAATCAAAAAATTATTTCTCATAATAATTGCAATTTTGAGATTTTTTTTGTTATTCTTTTAATTTCTTCGACTTATTACACCTACATGCTTTATCCGATTGTAATGATTTTTTTCACAGAACCTTAATTTTATAAATTGGTATATTCGTGTGAAATTTGAGCGTAATCGAAAAAGTATTTGTTATGAAAATCGCAATTTTACACTTTTTTCGTTTTTAAACAATTACGCTCATCCAACAACGCGCTGCGCGTTGTTGCGTCTGCGAAGCTTCCTAGTGTATGTAATACAACAATTAAACAATGACTTGAAGCCGCCTGCGGTGACTTATACGATTGGGGCGTTGGCCCAAAGCGTATCACTTGAAGGACGTGGGTTCGAATCCTGCATAAGGCATTGGTTTTTATGTTTGTAAAATTGTTCACCCTCATACATCACCATCCATCATCTCGAATAGTAATATTGCAAAAGTAAATAAATAAACAAAACTAGTCGCGCCCTAAAAATGACTTGATTTGGTGGACAAGTCACAGGTTGTCGTGAAAACCAACAAACTACAAAACACTGTAAATTTGTTCAATGAAAAAATCGCAGCTATGGAAAGCACTTGACATTTAAAGCTTGTTGGTCTAAAGTTTGATTTGTAGATTTTTACAAAGACACTACTTGTTTAATTCAAGAAATTTTTAATGCATTAACTTGTTAAATTCCTAGACAACCTGTGGCTTCGGCAAGTTCAAGTAATTGTTTGAGTGTTGTATTATGGTGCTAGAAACCAATTGAATGTATTGTAACCGTCTGATTACTTACGGTCGTATTCTGGGCCTAGCGTATTTATAACTAACTATACATCTATTGAAATATTATAGTAAAAATGCTGCATTTAAACTTTGCCATTATTTCTGTACTTAGTTTTGAGTCTATTTCTACCACATTGGTGAAGTATTGAGTACAATTCATGATCGTGGAAAGTATGAAGATGTGTTCAGTGTTTGGTAAGATACTTTTTATTTGTAGGCCCTACCTAGATATAGATATAGATACTCTTGTTCAAATGTACCTAGATCCAGGTACAAGATCCTTTTTTAAAATGTACCTAGGTAAAGATACAAGATACTTAAAAAAGTACCTGTCAGATACAAGATACTTTTTAAAAAATTGTTAGGCCTACGTCGTGTTACATGAAATAATACTAGGAAAACGCTTAAGTCCCGCCGCGTTGTTGGATGAGCGTAATTGGTGCATTGAGCTGCCATGTGTTATGAGGATTTTCTGTTGTTCTGTGACAAAATTATTACAAAGTCGAATAATTTTTTTAAATTAAATTAAATTAAATAAAAAATTGACTTTATTTTTTAATTTTTTTATGAATCGTAATTTAAAAAAAGGAAAAAAATCGTAAAATTGCGATTTTCATAAGAAATAATTATTCGATTGCGCTCAAATTTTACAAGAATATATTAATTCATAAAATTAAGGTTCTGTGAAAAATTCATTACAATAGGATAAAGCATGTAGGTGTTATAAGTCAAAGACTTGTTTAAAAAAAGAAAAAACATGTAAAATTTCGATTTTCATGAGAAATAATTTTTCGATTGCGCTCAAATTTCACACGAATATCTTAATTCATAAAATAAAGGTTTTGTGAAAAAATCATTAAAATCGAATTAAGAATGTAGGTGTTATAAGTCGAAGAAATATTTTAAAAATTGAAAAAATTCGTAAAATGGCGATTTTCATGAGAAATAATTTTCCGATTGCGCTCAAAAACGTGGCAGTTCTAAGTTCAGAGATTTCGAAGGTCTCCATAAAATTTCATCGCAATCGGAGTATCGGTTTAGCCGGAATCGTGTTAACAAACAGACAAAAATACAGAAAGAAAGAAAAAAAAAAAAAAAAAAAAAAAAAAAACATTTCGGATTTTTTTCTCCAGTGTAGTGAAATGGAATCTTCGCTTCGCTCGCTACGCTCGCTACGCTCATCCAACTATAATAAATATTTTTATAATTTTCTGAAATTTTAAAAGCAGACAATTGGTTTTGGACACTATGACATAAAAACAGGTTAAATACATATGGATATCAAACAGTTCTTGTGTCAGATAATAAGGAATAACATAAATTGAACACAAGTTATTTACTATTAAGTATTTAGTTTTAAAGTAACTTGCCAAATATGAGAGAATAAGTAGGGCACGAAGGCTAAAGAGGGTATGGACATGTCCATAACCCTACACTGGCCGGCCTGTCACATCATGGGATAAGTCACAAAACAATCACAATAAAACAAATAAATATGGCATGAGCCAAGTTACAAGTTGCTAAGAATGATAGGACTTCAACAGGGAAATAGATAACCAAGGCACTGAGAATACAAAAAAAAATTTTGAATTAGACCCAAAAGTAGGTAACAAACAATACAGCAAAAAAGAATATAATAAACAATAATCTTAAGCCTCTTGATAATAAACATGTTATGCTGTGTGAAGAAGATTGCAAATTGATAGCAAAATAGGTTCCTGTTCCTATGTTATAGACGTTTACTGACTACAATTATATTTAAAAAACAGCAGCCTTTCGAACATCATATCGTCAGTCAATCGGTTCCTTCGGGGGGTAAGAATCTGTCCGCCTGTGCTGAAAGCTCTTGCGACTGGGGCTCATGAAGGAAGTATAGTGTTGTTTTCTAGGAATATTTTCTTAATGATTGGGTACTTATGCAGACAATGCAAATCTTTACTTTTGTCTTCCAAATATTCCAATGTTTGCATCTGACATTGTGCTGCACGGGACTGATTAGAGGTAGTTATCGTATTAAGCGAGGGTGCAACTGAAGTGTCTTATTTTACTTTTACGTGGTATGTTGGAAAAAAGTATCTTGTATCTGAAAATCACATATACTTCAAAATAAAATACCTAGATACAGGTAAAGGTATTTATTTTAAAAGGTATCTAGGTAAAGGTAATAGATATACAAAATGTATTTAGATACAGTATCTAGATACAAACACCTAGATACTTCCCAACACTGGATGTGTTTTGTATATCAACAAGATCAACACAAGTGGACGAGTGTTGTGAGAGCCTTGAACGTGGTGTTGCAAAAAATGCCACATATTTTGAAGATGTAGACAGATTGTTGCTTATTCAGATTGCAGCAAGATAATATAGCATCCACCAAATGATTTTGAGCATACGAAACAAAGGCTGACTCGATAGACTTCCATAACAAAAATTATTGATAAGGGCATGCGTTTCTTTTGCAAAAAAGTAGGAACACAAATTGAGTACAGGGAGTGCATTCCATCTTACATCGGCTGTCCAATGTTCATGTCTCTAATGATGGAACAGTAAAATACAACCATAATGCTTGTCTTGATAAACAAAATGCCCAGTCACAAGTTATGCTGGCGACACAATGTAATCAATGTATTAAGAAACACATTCTATCATTTGGTTTCGAACACAAGTTCTTCCCTCAAGAACCTCTCTGCCGAAATTTCGTTTGTTTGTTATTTAGCAAACTTTGTGCTGTACAGGTTTTAAGTTGAACTTTAATAACTCTTCCATCGACATTTATCACTACTCAAACTGAAAACTTGAACGTACATTACTTGAAAATAAGTTAAAGATCTATTTATTTTCTGATGTAGAAAAACGTCGCAATGAATATTACACTCAAGTCTATAAGTCTGTGGAACTTAAAAACAAAACGAATTTTACCAGATTTGGTTCAAAATGATATTCTTCGACGAAACCAAGTGAAACAGTTACAATACTCAAAGTATGTCTATAGAAAAACTCGAGAGATAGAATATAACATTTGAGCCCCTGACCAAAAGGTTTACAAAATGTAAAGCTATATACATTGGTAAAACAATACAGTATCAAGTCAAAAACAAAACGGTCGAAACAAGTTCCTTACTTGCTCAAATTTTTCTGTTTGCAAGGTCTCAGCCAGAATAATATTCAAAGAAATCAATTGTTACATACGAGTTTTCTGTTGCACTACGAGCACTATTCTTGGCAAATGGCAAAATGCATTGCTTTAATGAAAGTGTGCTGTAACATAAACAGATAGAAGCAATGCAAAATAGAAACACAGTTCGAAGTAGATGCATTGTTGGACATGCAGCAAATATCACAAATTATCAAGAGCTGAGTTGCAGGTATGGAACAGTAGAAGTGAAGGCTCTAAGCAAAATGAATATTTCTACAATATATATATATATATTTCTTACACCTGCTTCCAACATAAGTCGGGTCAGGGGATGGCTAACTACCAGATTTTCCATGGCACACATGGTTTATTAACACCGGCTTGTCAGGCCTGTTATGTACTAGCTTCTCCATCAATTGCTTCGTTAATCATTTATTCTTCTCCTTCAATATTGTCCTCTTCTTTCTTGCTTCTTACCACCATCTCACGCCATTTCCTTCTGTCCTTCAACAGTCGTTCTGCTGCTATTTCTTCCCGACACTCACCTCTCTCTTCAACGTCATTTATTATTTGGTCCTCCAACTTCTCTCTTGGTCTACCAGGTCTTCTTATGTTCATAAATCCACTTTCAAATTCTGATCTCGGTATTCTCTTTTTGTCCAATTCTCTCATATGTCCATACCATCTCAATCTTTCTTTTCCTATTTTGAACAAAAGCTTGTCAACTCCAAATCTCTTCCTAATTTCTTTGCTCCTGATTTTGTCAAGCTTAGATACACCTCTAAACTCCTACTAATTTCATTTCTGCAATAATTAAATAAACACATCTGGGGCGGTAAAGATATTATAATTATGCTCTGAGGAGACTTGGAATCGATTCTGTATAGGTAGACTAAACAATTTTATTTCCGCTTTTACTATTACTTAAACGATCACAACTTCAGTGCAGCGTATGGGCTTGCGATAGCGACAAATGCAATCAGAATTTCTCTTACCACCCTGAAAATTACGGTGTAATCACTATGTGCCAGTAACAAATCTTCTACCGGAACTTGAAGGGGTGATTGAACTAGTAAAATGTGCGTGTGCAGAACATGATGATGATGATGATGAACTGCGCGATGATGACGTTACGATACTGAAAGTGAAGTGAATGTTAACTTAATGGGTGGTAGGGCCTACTGTAAATTATAAAATTGCCATTGAACCGTTATCATACCAAAATATTGTGACATGATCATAGATACAACAAATAGTACAATAATGAAATTAAAATTCTCTTTGGAATTTGTAAACGGTGACTTTGGAGCCGTCCTAGCATTGATTGAAATATTAACTAATATTGTAAAATTTTTCAATATTCTACATTTAATTGTATATTTAGAAATTCGCTTGATCGGCAAATCCAGCTAATTTTACATATAGTCTGGATCACTTTACGACCTCCAATTTTCACGCAATCAATTTGAATTTTTGGGATGTAGTTTATAAAGGACGATCCCATGGCGCGATCAGAGCACATATCATAATTTAAAAAAATTGTCCCCTTCGCAGCTTAGAAAATTACTACAAATTACCTGTTTAGTGAGATAATTACGGTAAAGTTACTAAAAAAAGTAAGCAATGTGCTCCGATCGCGCCATACACATATTCTTACTTAACATTTAAATGCAAACCACAACCCGATAACACAAACGATAGAGCATCAATGCAAGTAATCTTAACTAAAACCTCTGCATTTTGCGTCAAAGCCTCGTTCACTCGAGAGCATAGAACAGTCTTAAATATAGATCAACATAAACCAATCTGGCTCATCCGTCAACGCAACTAAAAAACGCGGTAGAAAAACCCTACATTAAAAATGCAGTTCAAAGTTTTATTAAAGACTTTAAATGTAAAAAAAAATGCTACCTACATTAAACAATAGCTTTCGAATAATGTTTATTTTGAGAAAACACTAAATTTAAAAAAAAAACGGGATAACTTGAAAACTTAGTTTTACTTGTAAAAAAATACAGTTTGGATATTAATACTGCAGGTTTATTTTAGAATATAAAGAAATGTTTTGTCTATAGGAATTAATTTGCAAACACTCCCATCCGAAATCGGTATCTGGCAGGCGACTTTTAACAATAACCTAATTAGCTAAGCAGCAGGTGCCTTCAATCAAATGTTTGTGGAACGAGTAGTAGTAGTAGTATCACTTTTTATTTAGCAAATTGCTATTTTACAATACATTTTACAATATATTTCACAATACATTTCACAATATGCCTATAATATATTTAATTTCATGTATATAATGCAATTCCCTATAAAATCTTTATAGGTACCGTATCTTTATAACTTCACATTACGTCATTACCTTAATCATAGACATTGTACTATTATTATCCTGAGTGGGCTCCCATAAAATACATTCATTATAAATTCACATTAGTATCAGTGTACTATATTTTATTCTAGAATGAACTTTTAATTTGTTATTTATTAATGGTTAGTTATTCATTAATACATTATACAACCAATATCCAATATTTAATTCATGCCTAGTGCAATACCCTATAAAATAAAATACCCAGGGCTCTAAATTTACATTAATTCTATTGATTTTCATTAATCATTGAATCATTCATCCCAGAATGAACACTTTTCATGTGACTTAGCCATTAGTTTACCCATTTCGATTTGTTTATTGCACTCTGTTCTAAATCTTTTAGGGTTGTTCTCGTCACGTATTTCTATGGGAATTCGGTTGAAAATTTTGAGCCCTCTTACGAGCAATTATCAACCGATTTTTTTTATTTTTTAATGTTTTACAAGGAAACTAAACATTTCATGTTATTTAATAAAATGTTTTCATCAATATTATCAATTTTCCACTTTTTGATAACATGTCTAAAAAGTGATTATTTTTCCAAGATGGCGGCACAAATTTTACTTTTTGTATTTTTTTTCAAACTCGGCAATAAGTTTTTAGAAAAATTACAAAGATTCATTCATTTCCAAGAAAATATCAAACTTTAATTAAAATAGTCACAACCCCCTCTACCCCTACCTTCTGCAAGGGGTAGAAAAGTGACACCCCAAAAAATTATCAAATTTAAAATTGTATTTTACTATTTGGAATATGTGGCGTTGCTCCATCACAAAAATCGAGCGGGAACCCTAAATCGTACGTTTGGGCCACCCACTATCGGGCACACTTCAGTTTTTCGTAATAGGTGCTTCGCACTAGGGACTAAGGCCTGAGAAGCTTCGAGCCCCACGACCATTCCCCAAAATACAGAATATGCTTATGACACACAAAGCATCTTTCAAATCGTAATTTTTGTTTCGTGAATCTGTCCAAGAACAATCCAAAAGCATTCGCCTGATTGTCTGAAAATATAATACCCTTGGCAAATCGTTTAACCGGTTCCCACTCGAATCGGGCGTGGTTATGGGTAGAGTGGGTGACCGCAATACCCTGAAACTCACGTATACCGCTGGTTAGAGCAGATGGAGAGTTCGAAAAGCTAGTGTAACGGCTTCGTTCTCCTCGACGTCTGCTCGGCAGTCCGGCTTAGTGGAGGAACCTATATGACTGTCAAAGTTACACCGTCCTTTTGGATGAGACGTTAAGCCGTTGGTCCTCTTGGTACTTTTCGAAAGGAGTAGGCTACGTGCCTGTACCGGGTTTCCCCTCCTCCCTTCTGTTCATACTTCATCATCATCTATCACCACTCATCGTCTCGATTAGCCAAAGTGCATAAATATGAGACATTAAGCAATATCCAATCAATCAATCAATCAACCCTTGGCAAAGCGTTTAGTCGGAATTGCTTGCAGGTGGAGGATGGGCATCGATCCGACGACCGGTCGATTTGCAGTCTCGCGCGTTGCGCATTACTTATGTATGTCGGTGTTTTACTGCACAATGCAACGGTGTCGAGTAATGTTCTGCACAAAAACAAGAAAAAAAATTCAATCTTGGTGATTTTTTCAAGGGTTTTTGTGAACCTAGATTTGTACGCTAAGGTCCACAAATTTTCATTAATATCAGTTAGTTGTATAGTTTGAGCAAATAACACCCGATGACACCTAACATCTCACTCTCATTTGATATTGTGTAGTGTTCTTTTAAATTAAATTAAACCTTCTTTATTTTGCAATGAATGTACTATAAATATGCAATAAGCATCATTAATAGTAACAAAAACATGGCTTTTTATTAGGCAACGGAGCAGTTTAACAGATGTAGAACAATTTAAACCACTTACAACACATTAATATGGCATTACATAATTGGATATTTTTTGTTATAATTACATACGAGTAGACAATCGAAAGTTACCTTGATAATGCTTTGCGTACAATCGCTCATGAGGTGACATTTTTTAATATTTCCACATGCAGTTATTAATTTTCTATTACCTTTGAACTCATCTATGGACGTGCAAAAAGGGTTATTGTGTAATAATCGGCAGTACTAAATTGATTTGATCACGTCGACAAGAGATGTGAATCGTTTGATCGTGATCTTGAACCCAGGGTACGTACGAACGTAGGCCTATATACGCGTCATTTCGAGGACAAAGTCACAGCACAATAACGTCAATGATTGGTTTTGCTAGATGACGAGTCCTATCTTAATTATGCACAAATATAATTAAGCTTGTGAAACGCCAACGACAATAACTAACAATGTCCGCTAAAATGTGTCCATAAGGCGACTGAAATTATTTATTCTCGACTACGGAGACAAACAAAAAACGCAACAAAAACCTACTATAATACCAACATCTTTGTAAAATACAATTAGCCGCAAAATCTACTTTTTTTCTCCTTTGTATTTATCAGTTTTTTAACTGAATACGATAGACGTAAAATAAATAAAATAATTACCCGCCTTTAACCACTGAGAGGGAGCAAGAAAAATATTTAAAATAATTAATATAAGTAAATTAATATAAAATATAGGCAACACTGCTTTTAAAAAAATCACTTGAGGGTTTATTCCAAAGCTCTTTTTGATAGACTCGATTAACCAAGATGATAATATTTGAACTTATCCAACAAATTGAAGTGACATCACAAGCAGGCGGCAGCCAAGCTATGATAGTGCAAGTCCCTGTGGACGTGAGAGTTTGACACAACCCACGGAGATATGGTTACCATTCTCAAATATCAATGCTTTGCTCTGGACTACCCGTAACGAGTCTATAGGTGAGTTTTAGCCACTGCAGCCCAGGCGGGACATGCAAATGTAAGAATAGGCCCACCTAATTATAGATTTGTACAGTAATGTACCATACGAAGACATATTTATTTATTTTATTTTATTGTAATTTACCTGTCCCATGAGAGGAAAGTCGGACATGGACATGTACATACCCTCTTTCTTTAAAGGTGATAATATAGGCCTAGTTAGCCAACTATGTAAATGTAAATTTCACATTAAATATATCAACTACTTTCAAATAATGTAATGAGAGCCACATATGCCCTACGTTGGCAAAAAGAAAAAAAATGGCAATTTTTTTCGTAAATATCACTTAATAATAACAATGCATAATCACTTAAATTAATGCATACTTTGTATGAAAGGCAGGAGTGGATGAGTTTAAGGAATTGTTGAAAGTGAAATTACTTAATTTGTTTTATTAATTGTATGTAAAAAGAAATCGTAAATGCGATTTATAAGAAATAATTCTCGATGCGCTCAAATTTAACACTTATTTATTAATTTATAAAATTAAATGTTCTGTGAAAAAATCATAACAATCGAATAAGCATGTAGTTGTTATAAGTCAAAGAATTTGTTTAAAAAAAGAAAGACCCTAAAATTCGATTTCATGAGAAATAATTTCGATGGCTCAAATTCACACGAATATCTTAATTCATAAATAAAGTTTGAGCAAAAATCATAACAATCGATAAAGCATGTAGTGTATAATAGAAGAATTTTCAAATCGAAAAATCGTAAAATTGGATTAATAAAAATATTTCGTTGGCTCAAACGGCAGTCAAAGTCAGAGATTTCGAGGCTCATAAAATCAGCAATTGGAGTATCGGTTTAGCGGAATCGTTGCGGACAAAAGAAAAATACAAAAAAAAAAAAAGAAAAAAAACATCGGATTTTTTTGCTCAGTGTAGATGAAATGGAATCTCGTTCGCTCGCTTGTCGCTACGCTCGTACGTCATCAATAATCACAATGATCGTCAGAAATAATTTTTTCGAAATATTTAAAATGAAGGTAAAAAATTCGTCCAGAAATGGTTTGATTACGTAAAAGATTGCTGAAGCTGATTTCTTGACCATTAATGGATAGAGTACCGCTAAGCGTGATTTTGCTCCTGTAACAACCTCCTTAATATGCTTTGCCCAAGTAAGCTTTGAATCGAGGATAACCCCAATATATTTTGCTTATTTTTCTTCCGGGATCTCTTCGTTGAATATTTCGAGTGTATCGTGTTCGATATATCTGCGAGCAATTATTATCTTGGTAAAAAGCAGGAAGCTGCTTTTTGTTACGTTAATCTTGATTCTCAATTAAATTAGTGTACCAAATTTCGAGCTCATCCAGCGCTTTCTGCAGACGGCGTATCGTAAAGATCTCTGGATGATTGAGAGAGAAGTGCAGAATCATCTGCATAGATTATTCCAGGGAGCTGAAGGAGGTCGTTAATAACTAATAAGATACAAAAAAAGGGGGCCGACGAAAGTACCCTGTAGGACCCCTTCCAAGATTGATCGCTCCATTGAAAGAGAGTTTCCAATTTGGTCACAAATTTTCGGTCTGATATAATATATGATTTAATGAGTTTATTGAGGCAAGTCGATTAAGATCTTTAATGCCAAATTTGATCGAATGCTTGGGCAATAACCCGTAACACTGCAACCGTTACCATTAACGCGTTTTATCCACTAGAAATTGTCTCGCATACCTTACGAGCTGGTGGGAAGTTGAATTAGCATTGGTTGAACCCGAGCAGCTCATTGATCAGTTCATTGTTGTCTTCTATATGCTTCACCAGGCGGGAAGGAGAATCCTCTCAAGGAGTTTTGATATGACTCCTAGCAGGCTGATGCGCCTATAGTTCTGTGGAAACTTTGGATCTTTTCCTAGTTTAGGACATATAACTTTTGGGGTTTTAAGCTCTCGTGAAAAATATTTTGGCATTGAATGTTTGTTAGATAGATCTATGAGCGTTACGATAGGATATTTGGGATTATAATGAAATAAAGAACAATGAGGATTATTCGCCATAACACGGGACGAAACATCCAGTAAAAGTTATAATTTATTTACAATAATAACGATGATCATAATTAATCAACAATATTAAGGGCCTAATTGAGCATATTCTATTGAGCTTATTCACAATCAAGATAAATGCATATGCCACTACATAATATCGTAGATAATCGACCATATACAATTACATTATTTTTAGCCCTTTAACCCTATTATACGGTGTCTACCATTGTGGTTTGGGTCTGTCTTGATTTTGGGGAAGCGTGTCGCGTGTTTCAATACAGCGATGCTATGTTCCTCATCGTAGCTTAATTTATTGGATATTTTTAAATTCTCTTTTAAATTTGTGCATTGTTTTAGACATATTTGCTCAATTTGATCCATTACTACCTTTGGTTAACTAATTTGAGGAAGTCATAACAACTTTTTTTCAGTGGTAGAGTAGAAGGGAACTTCTTTAAATTAGAATATTTAATATTAATGTTGTTGTTGTGTAATAATATCGTAATATAGATTTATCTCCCTTCTACAGTAATGACGTTGCACCTAATCTTTGGTTGCACTACACTCTTAGGAATGAATGAGATGTAGTGTATTTTAATAATATTAATATTTTAAGTAGAATTACACGCGGACTTATATTTTCTTCAAAACGTTGTTTTTGTGCTAACAACGCACATACACAACTTCTTTAACAGTACTATTAGTTCATTATTATGTAAGTAAGCTCTCACATGTATTTTAATTATAAAGTTTCATTTACAGTACGTATGGAATATTCTTTGATTACTTTAATATCTAGGATAAGCTGTAATAATTAAATTAAATCATTTTTTAGTTTATGTAGCACTAAAATCAGGTTGGATGGAAGATGAGGCTTCGCTAACCTTTATCCCGCCTTAATAAAGACCTTAATCAAACAATCAATCAATCTCTCTCTCTCTTTCTCTCTATCTCTCTCTCTTTTTGTTTGCTTTTCTATTGTGTTGAAAGGAGTGGAGCCTCCTCATCGACAACGCTGACCTTGCGCGCCATCAGGCATTTAGGGTTGACAGGCTACAAGACTACTTATTCCGCTCGAATGAAGAGCGGCAAAATAAGTACTGCCCACAAATAAAAGATCCCAATTTTACCTAGAAAATTTTAACTTTGCAATAATTATGTTACTCCTAATGCATTATTACATAATTTAGTTTGTTTTAGTTAGTTTAGTATGATGTTTACATTGTTTTCCTCTTAAATTACACATTTAACTTGTGTGATCATAGTATTTAAAATGTATTTTTTAAATGTTATGTAATCCTGTAATGTCGTGATGTGTTGTAATTTGGAAGTGGTTGGATGGAAGAGAAGGCTTAACAGGCCTTAATCCCGCCATAAATAAAGACGTCAATCAATCATTAAATCAATCTCTCTCTCTCAGGAGGCAACTTACGTGTGTTTTATAAATATTTTGTAATTGACTCTCTTGCAAGTTAAGCGCAAGTTAAGTTTAGTGCAATACTACACGCCACCCTGCACCACTGCTCTCTGCTGGTTTTCTACTGCCCGCCACGTTGCGACGCTCGCCAAGTCCGGTTCTCTCTAACATGCATTTCCCTAGATTCTCAACCTAAAAAATACAGTCCACTACTCTCTTCGCCCTCGCTCGACTACCTAGTGCAGTTGTGGGACTCTCTTGCCCACAACGCAAAGTCGCTTGTAGGCCCTCTATCGCCTACGAGACAACAAATGTCATCATCAAAACTATTAAGTACGTGCAAATATTATTTTAACACTCCTTGTTTGTTTCTTAATACAATATAAATTGAAATGTAAATTGTCTCAATACAAAATAAGTTAACCGCAAATAATGTAAATCTATACCTATGTTTTACAACTGATAAAATTGTATAAACAAAACTGAACACGTTAATTAACATTAATTATTGGACCATTAATTTTGTTTTAATGAATATTATTGTAATACTGCAAATGAGCTTCTAATGATGTAAATCTATACCCATGTTTTACAACTGATAAAACTGTATAAACAAAACTGAACACATTAACAAACATTAATTATTAGACCTATTAATTTTGTTTTAATGAATATTATTGAAATACTGCAAAAGAGTCTATGGTTGATGTAAATCAATCAATCACGCTGCCTTCTTTGAACTATTTGAGTAGCTTCTCTTGTAGAATTTAGAAAACATATATAAAAAGATGAAACCTTGAACTAAGGCTACGATGGCGATGAACTTTGGGACGTTGCATTCACTGAACACCATCAGTGACTCATGAACAATCACAAACAAGAATTGTACCTGCAACAGGAAATGTGAACCATTATCACCGAAAATCAATTAAATCTAGTGAAAATACTTGCACAATAAATGCACGTGATATCAATTTTTAAATAAGGCTCTTCTGAATACAGAAATTTGTTATTGCAATAAATTGACAGATAGAATATCTGATGAAGTTCAAATACCGTACTTCCAAGCTATACGATCTACTGACGAGAAAAACAGTCGTAACCTAGTGTTTTGGCTGTATAACTTCATCGATTCTTTATATCCATTTACTTTATTTAACTGTATTGCTAATAAAATTGTCACACAATAATTTACAGTTTTGTCTTTACACGAAACATAAAATATTACAATGTATTCTCTATTTTTAACTATCAATTCTCGACATTTTAATTTAAAACTATGTACATATCTTGACCCCTTTACATCTGCTGACAATTTGTTGTCATATCTGATTCCTGCATAAAAAACTGACCTTTGATATATTTTTGAATTACATACATTCTGTCAAATAAGAATTTTTGGAGGAAAATATTGCGATGTCGCTGAATTTTTGCAGAGATCTTCATTATATAATACTCATCAACACACTAAAACTCCCCTACAATCGGACCGGAGATTCGGCCACCATATTGGAAAATGGCGGCCAAAATGTATTGGTTATCGAATATCTCCAAATTGGTTAGAGATAGACAAACTGTCTCAATGACAAAAATATATCCCATTTAATACCTACAAAAAAAGGGTTTTTTCTATAGTTTTGGTAGGGGCAAAGGTTACGTCACAAAATCGTGGTTTATATGTCGCTTATTGGAATACCAGCTAATTTCCTAATTTTCACGCCCAGCATCAAACAATGCCCGGGTAAATCCGTAAGAAATCGATTTAAATACAAAATAATTTTGTACGGGGTTCTTAAAAGCTTACATAAGAATTTAAAAAAAATCAGGTCTGCGAAATCGGATTTTGCATTTACCCGGAATTAGGGTATTCCCATTGTTGGCATTCCCTAAAAAATGCCATATTTGACTGTCCATTAATAAGCACTAAATAGCATTGGAGGAAAAATATTTCTATGCACATTGAAATGACTTAAATAATGATCCGATTACAAACAAAGTTTAAATCCAATATGGCTGATAATTCCCAATATTCCCAATATGAATACTGTTTTCGCGCTAATTTTACACTCTTTTAGTTACATCATTCACTTTGATGTTTTGGATATTAGGAATTATCAGCCATATTGGATTAAAACTTTGGTTGTTATCTCAACGTTATTTAAGTCACTTCAATGTGCGTAGAAAGAATTTTTCCTCCAATGCTATTTAATGCTTAATAATGGACAGTCAAATAATTATGGCATTTTTGAGGAAATGCCAACAATGGAAAACCACTAATTCCGGGTAAATGCAAAATCCGATTTCGCAGACCTGATTTTTTAAAATACTAATGGAAGCTTTCATGGACCCCGTACAAAAGTTCTTTTGTATATAATTCGATTTCTTACGGATTTATCGGGCATTGTTTGATGCTGGGCGTGAAAATTAGGAAATTAGCTGGAATTCCAATAAGCAACATATAAACCACGATTTTGTGACGTTACCTTTGCCCCTACCAAAACTATAGAAGACATCTTTTTTGTAGGGAATTGAATCGGACATATTTTTGCTAGTGCGACATTTTGTCTATCTCCAACCAATTTGGAGATATTCAATAACCAACACTTTTTGGCCGCCATTTTCCAATATGGCGGCCGAAGCTCCTGTCCGATTGTAGGGGAGTTTTAGTATGTTGATTAGTATTATATAAGAAAGGTCTCTGCAAAAATTCAGAAACTTCACAATTTTTTCCACTAAACGTCAATATAAGATCTTATTTGACAGGATAGTTTGTCTGGTCTCTCTTCCATAAATTTCCTCCACAATCTTTTATTTTTCTTGTAAATAACTTGGAAAAGATTATTCTTAATTTTGTATATAAAAGCTAACATAATATTATGTAATTCAATATTTTCTTGAACTGTTACCTAAATCTTTTATCATATCTGAAATTGACGTTATTTTCCTACATTGTTGGATGAGCGTAGCGAGCGAAGCGAAGATTCCATTTCACTACACTGGAGAAAAAAATCCGGAATGTTTTTTTTTTCTTTTTCTTTTTTGTATTTTGTCTGTTTGTCCACACGATTCCGGCTAAACCGATACTCCGATTGCGATGAAATTTTATGGAGGCCTTCGAAATCTCTGAACTTAGAACTGCCACGTTTTTGAGCGCAATCGGAAAATTATTTCTCATGAAAATCGTAATTTTACGATTTTTTTCGATTTTTAACAAAATTCTTCGATTTATAACACCTACATGCTTTGTCCGATTGTGATAATTTTTTCACAGAACCTTAATTTTATGAATTGATATATTCGTGTGAAATTTGAGCGTTATCGAAAGATAAATTTCTTTAAAAAATCACAATTTTACGACTTTTTTCGATTTTTTAAATTTCTTTGGCTTATAGCACCTACATGCTTTATCCGATCGTAATGATTTTTTCACAGAACCTTAATTTTATGAATTAATATATTCGTGTGAAATTTGAGCACAATCGAATAATTATTTCTTATGAAAATCAAAATTTTACGATTTTTTCTTTTTTAAAATTACGATGAATTAAAATAATTAAAAATTAAAGTTTATTTTTTATTTAATTTAAATAAATTTAAAAAAAATCTTCAACTTAGTAATGATTTTTTCACAGAACAACAGAAAATCCGCATAACACTTGGCTACTCAATGCACCAATTACGCTCATCCAACAACGCGGCGGGACTTAAGCGTTTTCCTAGTAATATACATCTAATAGCCTTGTTTAGGATCATTTGAATTTTGATAATCTCGTTTGCACATGCATTATAGAATTGAATAGAATAGAATAGAATAGAATAGAATAGAATAGAATAGAATAGAATAGAATAGAATAGAATAGAATAGAATAGAATAGAATAGAATAGAATAGAATAGAATAGAATAGAATAGAATAGAATAGAATAGAATAGAATAGATTTTTATACAGTATTCTTATTTGGTTTAACTGGGAAAACGCTAAAGTCCCGCCGCGTTAATGGATGAGCGTTTTTTGTAAGTTTTTTGTTTGCGTTTTGTGCGTTTGTTCGCACTTTTCCTTTGCAAGTGCTTTTTGAATGCATTGTAGGTGATTGTTGTCAAGTTACTATTGTTACTTGTTAATTGGTATTATAAACTTAAAAAAACTCATATTAAAACCTTTATTTCTGTGGATTCTGACTAACTTTTTCAACTTTTTCTTTCAAAAGGTACTACATCACCATAACCTTAATGTCCATGTGAAATCTGAACGTTGTAGCCCCACCCGTTTGGTCAGAATCGGCCCAAATGTGACGAAAATATCGCACTAAAAATTGAAAAACTAATATTAAAACCTTTATTTCTATGAATTCTAGCTAATTTTTTCAACTTTTTCTTTCAAAAGGTACTACATCACCATAATCTTAATGTCCATGTGAAATATGAACGTTGTAGCCCCACCCGTTTGGCCAGAATCGGCCCAAATGTGACGAAAATATCGCACTAAAAACTTAAAAAAAAATCGTAAAAGTACGATATTCATGAGAAATATTTCTTCAATTGTACCCAAAAACAATACACCTCTAAGTTAAGAGAAAACGAAGGTCCGGTCAAATTTTCATCAAGATCGCATATGCCGTTTGCCCGGTAGAGAGCAAACAAACAAACAGACAGAAAAAAAAAACACCCGAGCTAAAATTTTTTTGGGGGGTCAGTGAAATTGAAGTCTTCGCTTCCGCTCATCCAATTATTGTATTATAAATAATTAATCGTGTCAATTTCGAAAATTTGCTATTTACTTTTCTCATGTATCCCAACTTTTTGTCAAGTTTCTTATAGTAACATGATTTATGTGTTGCGTAAAGTTAAGTGTTTCATCCAGTATTATTCCAAGATATTTGAAATAACTAACTATTTCAATTCTTTCGTTTTCAGTTATTGGGCTATCTTTGTTCCAAAAGTTAATTCATTCTCATTTTCCCCAATTATCATTCCTTCAGTTTTTTTTTAGTATTTATCTTTAGTTTATTGATTTTGAACCAAAGTTAAATCTTTCTTAACTCATTATTCATTTTCCTGTTGTAATTTTATATTTATAATTTTTCTATTTACTGATATGACTATTTCATCAACATACATGTTTAATAAATGTATCAGTTTGATGCAAGTGTGTATGTCATTCATGTATATTAGAAATAACAAAGGAACAAGTACATATATCCCTGAGGCACTCCATTTTGGCAAGCATTCTCCTCAGATAGCTTGTCTACATCATGTTTTCAATGCCAAGCGGTGAATGCATGGCAGTTACTAAAAAGGTGTACCGAATCTTGCATGCTCAAGATTCCCTAAAATTCCTCTAGGAGACAGAAAACCTGACAATCGTATGGTGTGTGTTTTCCAAAGTATTTAAATGCATTTCAAAAGATGTTCTGTAATGGCGTTTCATGAAAAAAGTATATGATCATGTTTAATGGAGAAGTTATGTGAAGTTATACAAGTTAGTTTAAGTTGAATTGTACGTATATAAATTTCAAACATTAATCAAATCTAATGCAGCTCACGGGCTCAACACGTGACTCAATCCCTCGTCTAGCAACGACTTTGGCGTTTTCCTTGTTTGTGATATTTTAACTAGGAAGCTTCGCAAACGCTTTTTCAGGCGCGTTGTTGGATGAGCGTATTTTTTTAAAACGAAAAAAAAACGTAAAATTGCGATTTTCATGAAAAATTATTTTTTGATTGCGCTCAAATTTCACACCAATGTATAAATTTATAAAATAAAGGTTCTGTATAAAAATCGTAATAATCGGATAAAGCATGTAGGTGTTATAAGTCAAAGAAATGTAAAATAAAAAAATAAAAATAACGTAAATTGGCGAATTTTCTTACCAAAAAATGTATTTTTGAATTGAGCTCAAATTTCACACGAAATATTAATTCATGAAATTAAGTTCTGTAAAAAACCATTACTATTGATAAAGCATTAGTGTTATAGTAAAAATATATTTTGTTTTAACAAAAATCCGAAAAAAATCGTTTAAAAAAGAATGAATTTTCATGAAAAATTATTTTTCGATTGCGCTCAAATTTCACACGAATATATTATTTTATAAAATTAATATTCTGTGAAAAAAACATTACAATCGGATAAAGCATGTAGGTGTTATAAGACAAAGAATGTTTTTAAAAATCGAAAAAAATCGTAAAATTACGATTTTCACGAGAAATAATTTTTCGATTGCGCTCAAAAACGTGGCAGTTCTTGGTTCAGAGATTCAAAGTCCTCATAAAAATGTACATCGCAATTGGAGTATGGTAGCGGATCGTGCTAACAGACACACAATAATACCAACAGAAAGAAAGAAAAAAAAACATTCCGGATTTTTTTCTCCAGTGTAGTGAAATGGAATCTTCGCTTCGCTCATCCAATTAATTTGTATACTTTATCCGCAAAATTGATCGCTGAATAAAAATAAAGTAAGACGAGTTAGAAGGACCTACCAGTTGCAGAGCAGTGATGTACTTCTTCCACCAGAGATATTTCGGTGGGACCAGAGCTGACAGGAAGTAGTAGCTGTACATAACCAGGTGTACGAACGAGTTAACTGTGGCCGCGAAGGCGTAATGTCCACCTGGAACAGAAGTGAGCCAGTTTGTATTTCCAACAATTTCAATGAAATAATGGTACGCACTCTCGAATTATGTTTCAAACCTGGGACGAAGTTCGCCGTTGCCCAGGCGATCAAAGGCATCACAGAATGATGGTACAGATGAAGAGTGGTGACTTGGCTATCTTTCTTGCGAACTATAAAAAACACCTGAAATAACGAAAATACAGGTGAATTATACGTGTTTAAAACGAATTGACCGTTTTGTTCTGTGGTGTCAAAAAACTTATCAATAATCTCATATCCTTCATCACACTATTAATATTCTGTTTTTACTATTTCAATCAATTTATCACATATGTGGCTTTTATATATATAAACCATATTAAAATGTTATTGTTATTTAGTCTCTTGTTAAACTAAAAACGCTCTGCTTAAAATCGTAACAGGTTTTGCTGAAAATGTTAACAGCACCCACAAGACTGATCACGGAGGTTTGTTTAAAAATTCAGAGTAATCTAGGTTCAGTGGTTTGGCCGATTTTTAGATTATACCCACACAAAAACCAACACACACTTAAAATCATATTTTTTACAGTTTGAGTTCAGTTGTAAGACAGTCACTTCGCTCCCACTTATAATCACTGCTATTGTAACAAACTATTTCCGTAAAAAAAAATAAAAAAAAATTATATATTTACAAAATAAGAATAAAAATAACACTGACCGTATCAAGAAGGTCAACCATCTTTAAAAGAAAATATAAGTATCCAGCAGTCGCTTCCTAAAACCAAAACATAAATAATTAGACACAACTAACTAAAATTCGTGTTTGTTATGACACTACCCTTGAGTAGCACATATATCAACCAATAAAAACAGTTTTGATTTTGTGACGACACGATTACTTACCCTTATTGCGTTGGGTGTGTTCAAGTAATCGACTGGCTCGCATGAGAAACTATGCCGGGTGAAAACACCAAAGCGCCAGCTCTAGAAAGAAATAACTAGAGATACTGCGAGATAACCTATATGATAACATAAGAAACCCGTTATAGGATTTCAGAATTGATTATCTCGACTAATTATCAGGAAACCCTCCTAACGGTTTGTTGCACTTTGTCTTCACGTTGAAGTAATTTATATCCCCCAAATACAAAAAATTGTAAAAAAAAAAGGCAGCCAAGCTCTCCTTCAAAAGTTCTTCGGCTGTGAATGCTGTGAGATATAGAAGTTGAGCCAAGCATTTCATACCTTTTTCCTAGTTTCGCATTGAAGAGAAGTAAGATCATTTCGCCTGTTGACGAGCGACAAGCCGCAACCATTTTCGTGGTAAAAAAGTAAAAAATTTTAACTCAAAATCATAAAAAAATTACTTGGCCATTGACTTTTTAGTTCTCATAATGAACCAAATGTAATGGCCAAATAATTTTTTTATGATTTTGAGTTTAAAATTTTTACTTTTTTTTACCACGAAAATGGTTGGCTTGGCGCTCGTCAACAGGCGAAATGATCTTACTCCTTTTCAATGTGAAACCAGGGAGAAAGAATGAAATGCTTGGCTCAACTTCTATATCTCACAGCATTCACAGCCGAAGAATTTTTGAAGGAGAGCATGGCTGCCATTTTTTTTTTACAAATTTTTGTATTGGAGGGGGGGGGGGGGTAGCCCAGGAATTATAAGAGATTTTAGGCCTAAAAATCAACATTGCTAACCTAAAGCTGAATTTCGGAACATCGTTAGTATTCATCATTCTTGAAACGCACAGAGAGTTCCCAAAAGCACAGACGCTTGCTTCCTCCGCTATCACGCCAAAGGGCTTAAGTTACACTGTCACATAAAAATGCTTGTAAAACCTGAACCAACAGAGATATCTCTGTGATTTTTGTTTCAAAATAATCGGGACTATGTATGCTTTGTGCTTAATATCCAAAACATATATTATTACCATTAATATTAGTCACAACCACGAATAGCGCTGGTGCCTAACTTAGTACTTCCAAGAAAATCCCGTAAATCTTGAATTAGGTCGAGTTCACGAAAAATTATCAAGACATAATAAATATGCGGGTGGCTGTCTTGTAGAAGCCACTTTTTCATTTTTTACCGTGCGATGAAAATTGACTGAGATATGACCAAAATGACTAACGGTTGCGCATCGGCACTGTAGCCAAATAGTCCGTGGAACAAGCTGCATCAACTATAAAAACATTTCA
Organism: Sweltsa coloradensis; assembly: GCA_024449915.1. NCBI lineage: Eukaryota > Metazoa > Arthropoda > Insecta > Plecoptera > Chloroperlidae > Sweltsa > Sweltsa coloradensis. Next base: position 312,478 of record JAMZAV010000802.1, read on the forward strand.
AAGCCGGAAACCTACAACAAAAATTTAGGATCTGGTAAAAGACATATTTGAGAATGTTATTTTTACTTGGGACATGCTTGGTAGCAAATAAGTCACCTGTCATGGCGTCCTGAAGATGGCCGCCAAAATAATTATTAAAATTGCTGTAACTCAAGAAGTAATCATCAGATTTGAACAAAATGGGTATTGTTTTAATGAGTTTTTAATGCTCTACAAAAAATGTCAGCAGTTTTACCGCAAATGCAATAGTTTTAATTATATTTATAAATTATTACAATGTATTGCAATTATAGCACTTTTCAATATATATATATATAATGTAAAACTCGCTAGATTGCCAAGAAATTTTCACACTATACTAAAATAACGTCAATAAATCCAAAATTGTTAGTCCCGAAACGAAATTCCGGTAACTTTTTTTAATTAATTAATTAAATTAATCATTAATTAAATCCCAATTAAAAGTTTATTATTCACGTACCACAATCACATAGTGTATCACACAAGAACAATATGACCACAATGAACCAAAAAAAAATTAGTTCCAAAAATTTCTTCCAATTACTTTACTATTAATTCAATTAATTCAATTAATTAAAAATAATGACAGTAATCTCGATTAATTTTGTAAAATTAACACAATGTGGTCGACCTTGGTATCATTTTAAAGCTAATTTTAAGACGAATAAATGTAATGAAAAAATTAATTAATTAAATTAATTAATCACCGAATTAATTACATTTGAGTTAAATTATCCCACTTTTGACATATGTATTGTTATGTATACCTAAAACTCGATCGATCGTCATAAAAATATACTACTCTACTGTCTGTTTGTTTGCGCTCTACCGGGCAAACGTCATATGCGATCTTGATGAAATTTTGAGGCGACCTTCGAAATCTCTGAACTTAGACTTTCCACGTTTTTGGGTATAATCGAAGAAATATTTCTCATGAATATCGTACTTTTACGATTGTCAATAACAACAATTATTGAGATATAAGTTATTCTTCAATTAATTAGTTAATTAATCGGTAAGTTATAGGAATTTTGTTTCGGGACATGACATTTTGGATTCATTGACATTATGTCAGTAGAGTAGTATATTTTTATGACGATCGATCGAGTTTTAGGTATACATAACAATACATATGTCAAAAGTGGGATAATTTAACTCAAATGTAATTAATTCGGTGATTAATTAATTTAATTAATTAATTTTTTCATTACATTTATTCGTCTTAAAATTAGCTTTTTAAAATGATACCAAGGTCGACCACATTGTGTTAATTTTACAAAATTAATCGAGATTACTGTCATTATTTTTAATTAATTGAATTAATTGAATTAATAGTAAAGTAATTGGAAGAAATTTTTGGAACTAATTTTTTTTTGGTTCATTGTGGTCATATTGTTCTTGTGTGATACACTATGTGATTGTGGTACGTGAATAATAAACTTTTAATTGGGATTTAATTAATGATTAATTTAATTAATTAATTAATAAAAAAGTTACCGGAATTTCGTTTCGGGACTAACAATTTTGGATTTATTGACGTTATTTTAGTATAGTGTGAAAATTTCTTGGCAATCTAGCGAGTTTTACATTATATATATATATATTGAAAAGTGCTATAATTGCAATACATTGTAATAATTTATAAATATAATTAAAACTATTGCATTTGCGGTAAAACTGCTGACATTTTTTGTAGAGCATTAAAAACTCATTAAAACAATACCCATTTTGTTCAAATCTGATGATTACTTCTTGAGTTACAGCAATTTTAATAATTATTTTGGCGGCCATCTTCAGGACGCCATGACAGGTGACTTATTTGCTACCAAGCATGTCCCAAGTAAAAATAACATTCTCAAATATGTCTTTTACCAGATCCTAAATTTTTGTTGTAGGTTTCCGGCTTTGAAATGTTTTTATAGTTGATGCAGCTTGTTCCACGGACTATTTGGCTACAGTGCCGATGCGCAACCGTTAGTCATTTTGGTCATATCTCAGTCAATTTTCATCGCACGGTAAAAAATGAAAAAGTGGCTTCTACAAGACAGCCACCCGCATATTTATTATGTCTTGATAATTTTTCGTGAACTCGACCTAATTCAAGATTTACGGGATTTTTTTGGAAGTAGTAAGTTAGGCACCAGCACTATTCGTGTTTGTGACTAATATTAATGGTAATAATATATGTTTTGGATATTAAGCACAAAGCATACATAGTCCCGATTATTGTGAAACAAAAATCACAGAGATATCTCTGTTGGTTCAGGTTTTACAAGCATTTTTTTGTGACAGTGTGACTTAAGCCCTTTGGCGCGATAGCGGAGGAAGCAAGCGTCTGTGCTTTTGGGAACTCTCTGTACGTTTGAAGAATGACAAATGCTACATATGTGCCAAAAATCAGCTTTAGGTTAAGGATGTTGATGTCAAAATCTATAATTCCTGGGCTAGGGGGGGATATCACATCTTTTTGTTGTTTGTTTCATATCAAGGCGTGAAATAAGTGAAAATGTGGATACAGTGCCTTTAAAACAGATTGTCTATACCTTGTGTCGACCCAAGTAACACTCATCTCAGTGAAAGGGAACCGGTGGTTTTGTGCACAATACAAATGTAAATAATCCCCATTACCTGTAATGGCCTGTCCATCTTGACCCGTATTGATAGTTTCAAACCACATGGACCTTTTTGGAATCTGTACCAGCCTGTATTTGAGCACGTCCCTTTTTATAAAACTGAGTGTCCACTAATTTGCTTGTACATGAAGATTTAGAAAAGGTTGCGTTTTACATTAGTTTCAAAAAAAAAAGGCCGGAGGCCTCAATACAACCTGCGACTGTTCAGTTTTATGATTGACAGAGTGTTACTTGGGTCGACACAAGGTATAGAAACAAAAGCTACCATTTTTTGTTTTTATTTACAATCTGTAGTTGCCAATACAATGTTTTTATTAAATTTCCTATGGTTACTGATGTCTTGGGTTTTTGTGAGAATGATTTGTTGACCGGACTATAACACATTGACGCCTAATTTTAATCAATAATTAAAATATTCAAATTGTTTTAAATTTTTACCTAACGTTTTTCCCAAAGTTATGGGTGGTAGGGAACTGTGGGGGTTAAATATCGCTTGCCTTCCGGCGGATTATTATTTTTCATATTATTATGTACCATCATGCCAAATTTCATGCTGATAAAACATTAGGTGCCTTCATTGTAAATGCTGGAAATCAAGGTATAATATAAACTTTTAGGGATGGGGTTGAAAAAATGTGGTTTAAGAAATGAGAATAGGCCGATTGGGTTAAAATACATTAAAAAATAATTTTAATAACTAATTTGAATAAAAATTCAATTTTTCGTTAGAGTTATGAATTATTTCAATTGTAGGAGTTGATTTAGGGGGTGGGGTGTTGGGGGTGGAATATATCTTGCCTCTCGGCGGATTATAAATTCTGATACTTTTATCTACCCCCATGCCAAATTTCGCGCATGGAGCCCATGTGTTAGATATTTATTAATGGTTTTGAATTTAAATGGTTTAAATGGTTTTGTCTTTGGTTTTGAAAGCAAAAGTGTGTGAGTCTGAGGTACAAGTTTCATAGTTCTAAGATGTACCGTTTTCTCTGGAGGCTCTTATTCCTCTCCGTCAGAATCCACAGCCAGCTAGCCACCCACCTACCCACCCAGCCAGCCGGAATTTTTTCGACCATGTTGAGGCATTTTTTTAAACACAGAACGGGTTATCGGATCGGGCTGATTTTTTTTGTATGTCATTTACCACATATCAGGTCATATACCGAGTTTCAAGATTGTAAATATTTCGGGGTGGCGTGTGCAGATAGCTGAAAACCCGAAGTTAGTCATCGCCTTCTAGCAGTCGCGTGCGCTTGGCGGCGGGCGAACGACCGTCACCCTAGATTAAGTTATATATTTATTAGAGTAAGCAAAGTAGTTATTGTAAATTCTAGATATCTTCAGTACTGTTGTATTGTTTGAATGTAATTGTGTATGGATAATGTTGTTTTATATTGTTTGTATCATATATCTTGTAATTTGTAAGTATTGTGAAATAGCAAATTTTGAAAACAGACTTCTGCTGCCACTAATTAAAAATTTGTTCATTGTATCGTGTTTTTTTTTTTTTTTTTACTTTTTTATGTTTTTTTTATTATATTTTTTTCTGTGGAAAAGCCCAAAAATAATCATGCCCCTCTTCAAGTGACGAAGAAGGTAATGTGTGTAAAGGTTTATGTGGAATATCCTTGAGCGATTTGAGAAGACTCCAATCCAATATTCGTCTTGAAAACTCAGCCCAGATTGTCAGTGGCGACCACCCGAATCATGCCGGTCGATCTTTGGTCAACCACGGTCCACAGCTGAGAAGGTCGTCGTTCTAGGATGGGATTGACCAAAGGTCGGCATAAACTGCAATCGTTTGACTATATGAGAACGGAGCATTAGAGCGTAGGGCGTTACGCATGAGCTGCTTCTGTCAATATTGACGGATGACATAGTTGAGTCGAAAATCTCACAAATGTGAGCCCCATTCTGGTGCGATCACCTATCTCTTTAGGCGAGTCTCCTAATTATTATCAATGACCTTACGACCTTGACCAATAACCTAAGTTAAGACACGTGATTACTTACTTCTATGATCAAATAACTGTTGGAAAGGACATTGGCAATATTGTATACGAGTAACCACCCCTTAATTTGGAATGGTTTACGATTTGCCATAAATTTGGGCCCAAAACTGAGACAGAAAAACAGATATAATCCCAGTAAAACAAGAAGTGGAAAAAGGCTGTTTAGGAAAATCCAATCTTTCACTCGCGGATCTGAAACATAAAACAACAGTTTTACTCATATTATGCAGTTTGCAGATAATAAAGCAACAAAAATACCCTATAAACTTTAATTAAGGTGACGGAAAGGAAATGTAGATAAAATGACAGTAAAGAGTTAAAATTTAAGCTACAATTTTATTTACATTTTTTCTTTTAAATTTCTTAACCTCATGCTTGAGCTAAAGTCCGAAAAATAAACAAGTTTATCATTATCTCCCCATAACAATGATAGTACATAAAGCGTAAAATGTACCACGCAGCAGTTAACTTTTTTGAAAATTTATCCATTTTACAGTCCCTGTGTGTTGTCTACAATGAATATCGATTCTCAGAATGTATGCAGTTTGCCCACGATTTATTGAGGCATTGTCAAAACAATTGACTTTTTGCTTTAAGATCATAATGGTTAGATTTCAAAACTGTGTAAAAGAGAACACCATTTTTTATTTTCGAAGAGTTCAAACAATGTATTATTAACACTGAGACACTGATGTCCAAGAATTTTGTTCATCATTACTTTTTTACATTATGTTTGTAAGATTTGTAACCATTACTTTTGATTCATCGGTAATCACTAATCAATTCAACATCTGTGATTGTTTCCTGGACGTCATACACGTTTACAATAAAAATGAATGGCCAACGGTCTTCTTCTAATGCCGATTTGTTTCAGAAAACCTGCGTGACACTGACATCACACAATCTCATCTTTTTTAGGGGAATCCCTAGACCTAAATATGATTTCTAAAGAATGCATTTAAGACGTCTGAAAAGTTAGTAGAATGAAAGAGGGAATTAATAAAAGAGCAGATTATTTTTTTTAGAATTTTTTTTGTCGGGACATAACCACAGAATCAACAATTATATTCAAATCATATTTAGGTCTAGGGATTCCCCTTAAGCTGCCATCATGAGTAGATAAACGTTGAGTAGCCCACAATGTCACTAAACAGCCTAGGGATCAACTAATTCATCTAAATGTTGTTAGTACAACTCAAAACACAAAACACTCGCAAACTTACCCCTGTATTTTTCTACAAAGTCCACCCAGCCATGTTCATAAAGGTCCCACATTCCTTCAGTAAGGTTGGTTCCATGCATGGTTATTGTGTATGTGCACCTCAATTAGAATTGTGTTGATCTAATGGAAAAACAACATATTATGTTACATTCATTTAAATTATTGGCATCGAGCCGGTACGATCAGAAAAAAAACGCTACTTATTCGGTACCGATACCATTTGTTATTGGAAAAGTCGTGAACCAAAAGAGAACAAAAGCCGGCATTTATATCGTGTTTCAGTTAATATTGTCACATTTCGGATCAGAATATTCCAAAAATACAATTTAAAATTTTCACAAATAGACTATATTTGTGTGACGTCATTCATCATGACAATGCATAACAACACTAAGTTTCGACTCTAATCATGGTTTCGTTCCTATTGATAAATTCTTCAGGGGTCGGCAACCTGCAACTCCGGAGCCGCATGCGGCTTCTGTGTGGGTCTAGCCTAGCTCTATAGTTTTGTAAAAGAAAAGTTATTTAATTCCAAAGTCAATTAACTAAACTTGCTGAAGAGCGACGCAAAGAAACGCGAAATACCAGACAAAAACCGTACGTATTAACAATGAATGAACTGACAAATTCGGGTTATTGATTGTAGAATGTAGTGGTTCTCCACTTTGTGTAATATGTGAAGTTAGCATCCAATAAAAAAGTAACATTGAGTGACACTTTTTGAAGAGTGATAGAAAAGTTTTCCCATGAAATATACGAAAATACTGTGCTGAACTGCGGAATAAGCTACAAATAGTGCAGGTACTACCTGTTTGTGCTGTTTTAAAGCACCCCAATTAACAATCCTCAGGTGTAAAGTTAAACTATGCACATAGGCTACAGATCACATTTTCGAATTATCGTATAAAAATTTTAACCATAAAATTAACACTGCTTGAACAGCTCACTAAACATAAAATTTTAAAACATATTAGGCGTGAAATGTCGTACATTTGTAGGCCTATACCGTATAAAACAAAAAACTTACGTTATTATGTAATTATTTTACAAATTACAAGTATCCTACTTATGGCTCCAACTAGCAATCACTTTCAAATTTTCTATAAAATTGGTTCCCAAAATAAAAAAAATTACCGGCTTCGATTCTAAGTCTAAGATATCTTTCAACTTTACGCTTTTACGTATTTAACTCCGGCGAGCAGGGGGAGCGGCGGGCACGCGGAGATTTCTGGACCTTGGCTTTTGGTATAAGCAACAAATTTATTTTCTGATAAGATTTCAAAGCTATTAGCATTAAGTAATTGCGAGGAGAGTATTTGAATTCAATGTAATGAACATTACCACATTAATAGAATTAATTAGACGAGTGAGCGCAGCGAACGTAGTCTACAATTCGACTCAAACGGCACTTCGGTCATTCTGTGTGAGGCTGTGTGGGTGTTTGTGTGTGTACTTTAAAAATCAGACGAATCGCTGAATAGATTGCGCTGAAAATTTAAACAGACTTACGGTACGAGTTAAGTGAAAATTGCTAACAAAATCAGCTAGATCAATTGCGATTTAAATCTACAAGCAATAATAAATTGAAAAATAGTCTGCAAATGTGTGGGTTTAATTAAACGACAATGGATTTGTTTTTGAAAAAAAAAATATTTGTTATTTGTCAGGCTGTGAAAATTGCATACAGTGACCAGGTGAATCGAAACTTGCACTCTCAAGGTACCCCCAAATTCCGCTCGGAAATTGAGTAAACTTTGCAATCTTTACACGTATGTCGTACTGGCTATGTTTGCCATAGTATTGTCACAGAGGATAGACTGCACTGCGATATACATGCATTCAAAACATGTTTTATAATTTTCTAAATACTAGGAAAACGCTTAAGTCCCGCCGCGTTGATGGATGAGCGTTTTTTGTTTGCGTTTTTGCGTTTGTTTGCACTTTTCCTTTGCAAGTGCTTTTTGAATGCATTGTAGGTGATTGTTGTCAAGTTTCTATTGTAACTTGTTAATTGGTACTATAAAACCTCAAAAAACTCATAGTAAAACCTTTATTTCTGTGGATTCTGACTAACTTTTTCAACTTTTTCTTTCAAAGGTACTACATCACCATAACCTTAATGTCCATGTGAAATTGAAAGTTGTAGCCCCACCCGTTTGGTCAGAATCGGCCCAAATGTGTCGAAAATATCGTAGTAAAAACTGAAAAACTAATATAAAACCTTTATTTCTATAGATTCTAGCTAACTTTTTCAACTTTTTCTTCATAAGGTACTACATCACCATAATCTTAATGTCCATGTGAAATATGAACGTTGTAGCCCTCCCGTTTGGCAGAATCAGCCCAAATGTGACGAAAATATTGCACTAAAATCGAAAAAAATCGTAAAAGTACGAATATGCAAGAGAATATTTTTCGGATTGTACCAAAAACAATTACACCTCTAAGTTCAGAGAGAAAACGAAGGTCCCTTCAAATTTTCATTAAGATCGCTTATGCCGTTTGCCCGGAATCCTGCTACAAACAGACAAAAATACAGACAAAAATACAGACAAAAAAAAACAACAAAAAATCAAAATACATTGGAGCTAAATTTTTTGGGGGGTCAGTGAAATTGAAGTTTTCGCTTCGCTCGCTACGCTCATCCAATAATCTAGAAATTACAAAATCTTTCCCGACCAGAGGATTGAACCTGGGTCTTCCACATTCCGGGTATATGCGCGCCTTATCCAACTAGACTAGGACAACACCAAAGTCGTTGTTAGACGAGTGAGCCAGTCATGTGTTGCTTACGCGGGAACATCTGCATACAAGATGATTGATATATAGTTATAAATGATTTTTTTTTTAAATTTTGGGTTTATTTGTTATAAGGGCGCGTCAACTGTAAGGAGATAATGCGCCACTCTAGCCTATTATAGGCTATATGAGGGAGACCAACACTGTCTAGATCCAGTTTTAGGTATAGGGGGAGAAAAGGGAATGATACCCGGTACTCAACGCATGGCTCACTCTCTCGTCAACAACTACTTTGGCGATTGCCTAGTTATTGAGATATGTATCATTGCATTAATACCTAGAATCTTCTAAACCCCGTGGCTTTACGTCACCATTTTTCTGTACATTAACGTTGACCCAATATTTAATTAACAATACAACTGTCATGACTTACTCTGTCATGGATTTTACAATGAATTTTTAATTCATAAGTTAACTTCCCAAACAAGTTGATGTTTTTGTAAAGTAGTTGATAGAATAATATTTTCTAAGTGTATACATCTAAGAAGATAAATAGTAATTTATCGTTGTTACTTTAAGCATGACAATTACTTTTTCAATGCTTTACCTTCAACATTAGTAATTTTTGTGGATTAAAACGATATTTTATGAGTGATCTGCAGTAACCTGAACAGTTAGAGCAAAGAAAGAGAGTCATTTGGAAGTGGCAGAGTTGACATTTTAAAGAAATATCAAGTGAGGTACAATATTGGACAAGATTAGAAGCGACATCATATGAAAGGAATTTGGAATGGAGAAGTTTTTCAGATGGTTTTAGATGGTTTGATAATATGAAGAGATATGAAGAGGATGGAAATGGATAGGATCCCAAGACGAGACTTCGAAGCAGGGGAAGAAGGTAAAAGAAAGTATGAAGACCAAGAGAAAGATGGGGAAGATTGATCGAAGGGGACGTTGAAGAGCGAGGTGAATCTGGAACCAGGTGATGGAAGTGAAGCTGTGGGGGGACAGGAAAGAGTGGGGTAAATTAGTGGAGAGGCAGTTGCAGGATGAAGAAACGCTGAGCCCGGCGACCTCGGCACAAAATTGTTTCGTGCAAGAACACTAACACCACTTACCCCGACATGATATGAATATGATGATATGATATGAATTGGCAATGAGTATGGAAGATTACGAAAGTATGTAATGTTATTTATAAAGATGTAACGAACGCTATCATCAACTCGAAACACAGATATGCCAACTTCAAGGAAATTATTTTCACTTACTTGTGGACGCAGTGGATTTTCCTTCGAGTGTGGTTCGTGCGTTAGACCCGGTATAATGATCACTTTACAGCCTCGGAACAACTGCTTGTAAAGCGTCAGGTGTAAAATATAATGCATCATCACTTCTTTGGCGATTTTCTTAGACATCAACTTTCGTCATCCGACTTACCAATGCCATACGCCTTTTTGCGTCGTTTTCATATTTACGTTTTGCTTGCCTACATTAAACCCAGCACGCTATGGCTTATCGTCTACTGAATGCATTCGCCCTTTACCTTATGAATAATGATATACAAAAGTTCGTTCAATGTATATTATTTTATACCTTTACAATATATTATAACAAAATTCAGTGACACAACCACTGCGATTCCTACGATGAGTACCTTTTAGAGTGACTACCTACATTTATACATTCAAAGATAAAACGTAAACTATGCTTTGATTTGCTAATCATCCGACTTTTTCTGTTCACGACTTTAATGAGATAATTATAATAATACATAAGTGACTGAGCAAACCATCACACTTACACTTACACAGTGATTGGGACAGTTAAATCAAAATATAATAATTAATGTTGAGAATGTCGGGACACAAATTAAACTTAGGAAACAAAAGAAACACATACAATTAAAACTAAAGCAAGAAAAACGTGTTCATGAGTCGCAATGTTTCATAGTTTCATTGTTTTATTTCCAAAGAAATAATTATATTACATTTTTACAAAATATATTACAATTTAGTCCAGACACATTTGACAGTTAGCAAATTAGCTAATTCGTTCGCCCAAGAAGCATCCGAAGAATATATAACTTAATAAAGTTGTCAATTAAGCATACAAGGACAGCCCTACATTAAGAAATTTTTCAAATTTTGTCTTAATCAGCCAGAAAAAATCACGAATATAGTCAATTTTGAACTTTTTCACAAAATCGAAATTCGTAAAAAAACCGATTCATTTTTTATAAATTATTTTAAAACAAATGATAGAAATGTGTGAGCCCATGTATCCGCTTTCGTGACATATGTTCAAAATTTCAGACACCTGTAGTGTCAGTCAACCGAGCGAACAGCAATTTGCCTAAAACGCATGTCCTATGATGACGAAGACGACGGCGACGACGACGACGAATGATTGTCAGAAATAATTGCCATATGCCATATAACCATATGTATAAATGCATATGGTGCTTCGGGTATGCAAAGTGTGATTATCGATTTTCAAGCTTCAAACTCAAAATGCACGTTATATCAAATTTTTTAAATCGATAAATGTTTATTTTTTATTTTTTATTGTTTAGATTTAGTGACTTGACACATGTGGGTGGATATAACTTACCTGTTGTCGGCAAATGAATAAATAAAATATTTTTTTTCCATGGCAGAATGCTATGATACAGTGAAAACACATTATAAAACATGCAAATTGCCTTGTCCCTTGTTACACATGGGTATCTAGATAAAAATAAATATACCCAAAATAATATAACACGAACACAATAGACGTACATTTAAACCATTTCCATATGAAATTGTAATCAAAAGCAACAAAACAACCACTGTGTAATTAGTACATAACATAACATCATGATATCTCCACTCCACCCAGTGGTCGAATTAGAAAACCTTCTATGTGGGGAATGGTTCATTTTTGTATTTTCAATATACAGCATAGTATTATAACTCGTTTCTAGGATTAGAGATGGGGGAGGAGGGGGGGGGATGTATGAGGTCTTTATAAACAAATAATTTAAGACAATAATGATTTTCAAATGGTAAAATGGTTGAAAAGGACTCCATATGAAAAAATATATACATTATAAAAGTAAATGCGAGAATGACAGAAAGAGCATAATCCCCATAGTACGTGAGTACCTGTCACACTCTAATAAAAACATAATATTTTACCATGTCCAAATTAAATGCAGGATGAAATTCATCATTAAATATTATATTTTCCCTACAAAACCTAACTAAACATTGTCACAAAACCTCACAAAACAGTACTATCCGCATCTCTCCTCCCCCATTCGACCACTGACTCTAGCCCCATTCTTATGCTGATCTCTTTGAAACAAATTATATCCTCTTGTCTTTACGAAATACCCTCATTCACCTATGTTTTCACGGATAATCTTCACAAACACACTATATACATTCAAACAATCACTCTATATCTCTCTCATCACTCAATAACTTGTATACACTGATATACTCAGGCCACACCCTCCTCTCTATATACATTACACCGCATCTCACACACCATATTCTCAATATAAATCCTAAATTACACATAAAACTTGAAATTAAAGACTCAAAGCCATGTATATTTGTAACATAATTGGCCAAAAAGGCGTATCGTTTACTACTTTTCGTTTTTGGTTGATTTTCGTTGAACATCAATCAACATATTACGCGGGTTCTTACCGCCAATTGTAACTCCATGATTCCATAAAGATATATTTTTCTAAATTTCACCCTAAATAAAAAATTAAGTGACGTCCATCACACCCCAATATTGACCCCTGATCCCAGGACCGGGATCGAACCACTTCTCGCCCACTGAGCGGCCAGGCATTACGCGGCTGCTGGGAGCAAGGTCGGTAACACGGTAAGGTACACCATGAAGGACAAAGTTAGCGTAGGTACAATAAACAGTACCAGTATTGTCAAACATTATTTTTTATCTGGGTTTGTATGGCTTTGGCACTATTCTTAGCTTAAGAAGAAAATTCGTTATATTTTCAGTTTTATTCTTTGACCGACAACATTCTATTGTTATTAATTATTTATTTTAAATATCATAACTATTACATAAAATTTGGAGCTTAAGTTATTAATGTAAACATTTTAAAATAAAATATTAATTTTGTTCTGTAAATACTATTTAGTAAAATTCCAAAAGCTAATTCCTTTAATATGATCTCATGCATTCATAATAATATGTTATTTAAAATTCAGTCATGACCATCAGTATTTCATAATAAGGATTATGGAATGATTTTATACATTTTTGTTGAAGTATGAGAATGTTTTGTTTATTTTGCCCTATTTAACAATGATTTTACAACTTTATACCGTCATTATTAGCATAGAATTATATTATTTTAAATGTGGTACCAATCAATAATACAAGCAATTGATTAGAAGATATTCTACACTAGGACGTTCAGACTCAAAAGTGAAATATGTGTAAAAGTACCAGTGAAAAATAATTTGTGTTTATTTGCACTTAAAATACATTATAGTGTACTCGCGCACCGAAGCTGGCCTACGGCGCCCTAGCGAGCTCCTTGAAACAGATATGTGGCGTGTGATGACAATTCCTGTTAATATTATATAATAATAATAATAATTATAATAACGGTAACCGTTGTCGTCGTTGCGATAGCGAGATAGAAACCCTTCCTCACGTTCTTGGCTTCTGCAAACATGGAGAGTTACTTAGGAACAGTCGTCATAACCATGTCCGGTCTCTAATCGCCAATAAATTTCGGAAACTAGGCTGGGAAGTAGCTGAAGAAGTGAACGGCTTGTCTGCACTTGGAAGTATTCGGCGGATCGACATCATTGCAGTTAATTCAACTACAAGGGAATACTTGACCCGACGATACGCTTTGAACGCAGTGGAGATCAAGTTGAACAAGTCAACACTGAAAAACAGGACATATACCGACCAACAATACCATACTTTGCAGACAAATACAATGCAAACCCAATACATGTCATCGGATTGTTTGTTGGTGCAAGGGGGACAATCCCAAAGTTTTTTGTTGATTTTTGCAACACTTTTAAGTTAGGCAAAACACTGATACAAGACGTATCGATGGTGGCATTAAAAGGTTCCATTTCCATTCTTAGGAATCACCTTTATGGCCTAAACATGTAATTTTTAATTGTATTATTATGACTAATTTCTTGAATTTGTATTTAAATTTTAAACCTTTTTTAATTGTTATTAATCAATGAATGTTATTTTTATTCTGTGTCCTTGTGGCAATTGTATTTGTACAACAGAGTTTTGTTTTGTTAAAAAAATAAAAGTTATCTCTCTAATCTTTTTAATTTACATAGATTTTACAAGTTATCATTGACACCAAACCTATATAAACGGTGTGGTTAGTTCGTAGAATACAAGATAATTTTACCCTCCATTTCCCAAATTATTGATGATTAAGAGAAGTTTTTTTTATTTATTTATTCAATGCGAATGTGAAGATATTTATTAGAAGACCAAACGGGAACAGTGCCCATATGAAATTTTGTGTAGGCCTATTTGTGTTTTCTCAACAGAGTTTAAATTACATTTTTGTCAAATCACACAACAAATTTTATGCCCACTTTGATGGACCCTTTTTAAAGTGATGACATACATATTTTATACTGACAAAGACAGACATAAATTTTGCTTTGACATTTTGATAATGAAGCATATTTTATTATCCGATTTTGCTTTTCGCTTGTGGGGAGAAAATTCTGAGTAAATGGATTGATTTTTAGGAAGCGTGTCTCGTGTTTTTCATCAATAAATACAATTATTATCTCGATGCTTTGTTCATTTTCATACTTTAAATTATTAAGCATTTTGCATATTATATATTTTAATGTATGCATTGTTTTCGACATATTTGCTGAATTCGATGATTGAACGTTGTTTGATTATTTGAGAATTAATTCAAGACACTTTCTTTCCTTCATTAGGAGCATGCTTAACCTCGTTTATAATTTATATTACTAGCGTTCGACGCGAGTTGGGACGCGGGTCGGAACGCGAGCTAGAAGGCAGGTTGAAATTTGCATTGATTACTCAAGTCGAAGCAACTCGCGTCCGTTTAAACTCCAATAACTTGCATCGAACGCTTCAAATGGCCAAATACTGTGTACTACTGGTTTGTTTCTTCATATTATCATAGATCAATTATATTAATGACATTAAATTGTAATAGTTTCATGAAAAAATTACATGCTATATACAATGTTTTGGAAACAAAACTGAATATAAAAATATCAGAAATAATTGTAATAACTCCATCGATGAAAGATGAATGCTTGTTAAATATATAACAATCATTATTATAAGGATATGTCTACAGTAAAAGAGCATGTAAATCAATCAATCACGCTGCCTTCTTTGAACTATTTGAGTAGGTTTTCACGTAGAATTTAGAAAACATATATAAAAAGATGAAACCTTGAGCTGAGGCTATGACGGCGACAAACTTGGGGGTGTTGCATTCACTGAGCACCATCAGCGACTCATGAACAATCACAAACAAGAATTGTACCTGCAACAAAATGACATGGTTATCGGTGATCGAGATTACATCACGACAATCACTAACAATCACAAACAAGAATTGTACCTGCAACAAAATGACATGGTATACCGTATCGGTGATTGAGATTATACATTCACTGAACACCATCAGCGACTCATGAACAATCACAAACAAGAATTGTACCTGCAACAAAATGACATGGTATACCGTATCGGTGATAAGATTATACATTCACTGAACACCATCAGCGACTCATGAACAATCACTAACAAGAATTGTACCTGCAACAAAATGACATCCCAGCAAACATGAGACTCTGGGCCCCGTGCGGGACAACCAAGGGAAGTGCGGGTAAATTGCGGGTTAGGGAATGACACGGGACAACCCGCACGGGTCCCGCGCGGGACATGTTAGGGACATGTTAGGGACATTTCTATCTGGGAGAGCTACGGGACAACCCGCACGGGTCCCGCGAGGGAAACTTAAGGGACACCCCTTTAGGGAAAACTACGGGACAACCCGCACGGGTCCCGCGAGGGAAACTTAAGGGGTAACCCTTTCGGGAAAGCTATGGGACGACCCGCACGGGTCCCGCGAGGGAAACTAAAGGGATAACCCAAAATGTGGAGTAATTATATTAAAACAATACGTGTGTATAGATTTATGTTGAATACTTCCGTTGATTTATTCTTTTAGTTCTATTTCATTGCAAATCGTTTTTTATAACTGAATATAGGATAGGCCTATATAGACGTTAATTAAATAAATAAATATAATCAATTGATTTCAGACGAGTAAATCGTATTAAGTCTTAGTTAAGTTGTGAAGGTATGTTGTCTGGTGGCCGGCCACTGGTGAAGCTCGCAACTTGAGTTAGGTGTCCTGTATCATTGCTGTGATCAGTTTTTGACTTAGCCTATACAATTGCTAATAATTATATGTCTAATATATTAGAGTCAAGATCTTTTGTACTATATTATTATCAAGATTTGAAAACAAGAATGAAGATTCGCGTTCGGTCGTTTCGCGAAAGTTTGATTACTCCCTGATTTGCTGTTCCTGATTTTTGAAACCTCATATTCTTTTGAGTTGGATCGTCTAATAAATCTGTTTTTTATTTCTTTTGCGTTTTTCTTTTTTTAATGATTTTTTCCTTTCTTTCTTTCTTTCTTTTTATTAATTTCTACAAATTAAGTACAACCCAGCAAACATTTTTGCGGTGTCCCGCACGTTTCCCGAAGTCTGTCCCGTAATGCCGCTAGTGCGGGACCCGTACGGGCAGCCCGTACGGGCCCCGTACGGAAGTGTCCTATGGGCCACGACCGGGTCCCGTACGGGACATCCCGCACTCGTCCCAGTGTGTCCCGAAGTCGTCCCAAACGTTTCCCGCGCGCTCATGCCCGCGACCTACCCTTGATGGTCCCGGACGGGTCCCATAGTCTGCCCGCTAGTTTCCCGCACGGGTCCTGCGTCCGGGTCCCGCACGGGTCCCAGTGTTTCCCGTGCATTGCTTCTTGCATTGTCTAGTAGACACTCAAAGAAGTCAACAGATAAAACGGGCCAAAATTTTAAAATTGAATTATTTATTACGCGATGCCACTTTCTCAATTTATACATTTAATGTGAAGGGGAATAAGTACATAGAATATAGACAAGAATTATCAGACATTTAAATTTAATGACTACAGCCGAACTCGAACCCGCAATGCCTTCTTCCGGAGTCAGACGCTCTATAGGGAACCTAAGTTTTGAAGGCGGGAAGGAAATTGGTTCTCTCTGGTCTCAGCGCCCATAAGAATTAGCATGGTACGAAAATGTAACTCGCCGTATCTTTTGACTCGCGCAAAAGAAATCTAAACCAATAACATCACAAGATGCATAATTCTGTGAAGAAGATGATGGCATTCTACTTTGCTCGATGACGCTTCCTAAATTCAAACTATTATGAGTTTAATGGACCCATGTTTGCGCGCTGTCGCAAATGTACTCTGACTGAGCGGCAACCTAAGCGAGACGCAGCCACGTTGTGTGCAGCTGTGGCATCCTCGCATACCACGCGCCTGTCCATGGTTGCTAAATGTACTTTTTATTCAAGATTTTGTTGGCACATTAAAGGATATTTTATTAGTAATGTATAATCTAGTACAACCCAGTGACCTCACAGTAGCCACAAAGCAAGTCGAATACCAAATGTTATGCTGATGCCACACGGACAAAATGTTTTTACGTGCTTTTTCATGAGCAGTTTGGAAGGTTTGGCAACAGTGTAAATGTAGAGTTCACTTCGACTCAAAACAAATGTCATTAATATTTGTGATAGAGCAGAGTTATGTATATCCACGCAAAGAGGAAAGATTATAGTTTCTTACAGTATGAATATTATTCCGGTCCGTGGTCGGGTTCTCGCGCTATCGCTTACGAAACATTTAGCACGGGTTAATCGCCTATACCACGCTGACCGGAGAGAACCAGACAACGCCCACTTAGGTTCCCTATCCACTCGGCTACAGCACCTATACTGTCTATGGCGCGTTAGATGGCTTATGAAAGGGAGCACGCTTGCGTGGATTGCGGAACACAACATTGCAGTGCAACTATTGTGATATTGAAAACGTGTTTTGGTGTTTATTAAAACATGATACTAATTATATTATTTTTTTAAATCCTTGCTATCCTCTTCGATTATTAGGCTTTAACAAATACTCGATCATTAAATCTTATGCTGGCTGGATATATTGCATTGGACGACGGTAGGCCAAGAACAGATGTTTCTTATATCTTATAACCAATCGAATGCGATCAATTATCCCCCCCTCGACGTCCGCGGTGGCACATACAATTAGGGCGCTCATCGACTACGTGGGTTTGAATCCCGAATAAGGCATATTTTTTTGTGATCGTCCTTTATCGTCATATTATCACCACTAATCAACTCGAATAGCCTTAGTGCATAAAGGCGTTAAGCAATACAAATCATCATACATATTTCAATACTAGTTACAATAAAAAATATTTCAGTTAAATTATCATTTAACATGTATGTTCTTTGTTATGTCTATAGCATATTTTGATTCTACAACATTTAGTTTATTTTAATTAATTTTGTTTATACAAAATTAGGTTTACGTGTATTTAGTTGTAACGAAGGGATATCACGCATAATTTGCTATGAGGCTATCGTATGCACTCTCTGATTCTCTTCAACATATTTTTAAGATTAATTTGTACTTAATTTGTAGAAATTAATAAAAAGAAAGAAAGAAAGAAAGAAAGGAAAAAATCATTAAAAAAAGAAAAACGCAAAAGAAATAAAAAACAGATTTATTAGACGATCCAACTCAAAAGAATATGAGGTTTCAAAAATCAGGAACAGCAAATCAGGGAGTAATCAAACTTTCGCGAAACGACCGAACGCGAATCTTCATTCTTGTTTTCAAATCTTGATAATAATATAGTACAAAAGATCTTGACTCTAATATATTAGACATATAATTATTAGAAATTGTATAGGCTAAGTCAAAAAACTGATCACAGCAATGATACAGGACACCTAACTCAAGTTGCGAGCTTCACCAGTGGCCGGCCACCAGACAACATACCTTCACAACTTAACTAAGACTTAATACGATTTACTCGTCTGAAATCAATTGATTATATTTATTTATTTAATTAACGTCTATATAGGCCTATCCTTTATTCAGTTATAAAAAACGATTTGCAATGAAATAGAACTAAAAGAATAAATCAACGGAAGTATTCAACATAAATCTATACACACGTATTGTTTTAATATAATTACTCCACATTTTGGGTTATCCCTTTAGTTTCCCTCGCGGGACCCGTGCGGGTCGTCCCATAGCTTTCCCGAAAGGGGTGTCCCTTAAGTTTCCCTCGCGGGACCCGTACGGGTTGTCCCGTAGCTCTCCCAGATAGAAATGTCCCTAACATGTCCCATAACATGTCCCGCGCGGGACCCGTGCGGGTTGTCCCGTGTCATTCCCTAACCCGCAATTTACCCGCACTTCCCTTGGTTGTCCCGCACGGGGCCCAGAGTCTCATGTTTGCTGGGAAATTAATCTTAAAAATATGTTGAAGAGAATCAGAGAGTGCATACGATAGCCTCATAGCAAATTATGCGTGATATCCCTTCGTTACAACTAAATACACGTAAACCTAATTTTGTATAAACAAAATTAATTAATAAATAAACTAAATGTTGTAGAATCAAAATATGCTATAGACATAACAAAGAACATACATTTTAAATGATAATTTAACTGAAATAATTTTTTTATTGTAAGTAGTATTGAAATTTGTATGATGATTTGTATTGCTTAACGCCTTTATGCACTAATGCTATTCGAGTTGATTAGTGGTGATAATATGACGATAAAGGACGATCACAAAAAAATATGCCTTATTCGGGATTCAAACCCACGTACGTCGATGAGCGCCCTAATTGTATGTGCCACCGCGGACGTCGAGGGGGGGATAATTGATCGCATTCGATTGGTTATAAGATATAAGAAACAATATCTGTTCTTGGCCTACCGTCGTCCAATGCAATATATCCAGCCAGCATAAGATTTAATGATCGAGTATTTGTTAAAGCCTAATAATCGAAGAGGATAGCAAGGATTTAAAAAAAATATATAATAGTATCATGTTTTAATAAACACCAAAACACATTTTCAATATCACAATAGTTGCACTGCAATGTTGTGTTCCGCAATCCACGCAAGCGTGCTCCCTTTCATAAGCCATCTAACGCGCCATAGACAGTATAGGTGCTGTAGCCGAGTGGATAGAGCGTCTGACTCCGGAAGAAGGCATTGCGGGTTCGAGTTCGGCTGTAGTCAATAAAATTTAAATGTCTGATAATTCTTGTCTATATTCTATGTACTTATTCCCTTCACATTAAATGTATAAATTGAGAAAGTGGCATCGCGTAATAAATAATTCAATTTTAAAATTTTGGCCCGTTTTATCTGTTGACTTCTTTGAGTGTCTACTAGACAATGCAAGAAGCAATGCACGGGAAACACTGGGACCCGTGCGGGACCCGGACGGGACCATCAAGGGTAGGTCGCGGGCATGAGCGGCGGGAAACGTTTGGGACGACTTCGGGACACACTGGGACGAGTGCGGGATGTCCCGTACGGGACCCGGTCGTGGCCCATAGGACACTTCCGTACGGGGCCCGTACGGGCTGCCCGTACGGGTCCCGCACTAGCGGCAATACGGGACAGACTTCGGGAAACGTGCGGGACACCGCAAAAATGTTTGCTGGGATGGTATAATAAACACCATCAGCGCACAAGAACCATCAGCACTCATGAACAATCACAAACAAGAATTGTACCTGCAACAAAATGACATGGTATACCGTATCGGTGATCAAGATTATACATTCACTGAACACCATCAGCGACTCATGAACAATCACAAACAAGAATTGTACTGCAACAAATGACATGTATACGTATCGGTGATCG